>OZ053306.1:1886611-2486611 GCA_964056655.1 Arabis hirsuta
ATATTTATAGAATATACTATTAGTCGTCGAAATTATCTTCTCTAATCTTTTTTTTCTTATGATTTACCTTCTCCTAAAGCTTTGTGACACTTCCACATGGAAACCAAACAATTGCAATGTCATTGATGGTCCTTAGGAGGCGTTAAGAAAGCACTTGGTGGTATCATGCTCATAGACAATCTTCGGGAGGCTCAACAATATAGCACAGAGGAATGAAGCATTTGCGTCGAAGCTCATCAACATGGCATCCTTCTCCCAACGGAAGAAAGCTGTCATCATGAACAAGCTTCTTTGGGAGCAAGCCGTGTGAGTATACCTACTAGAACAATTTCAACTGAAGAATGACATCTTTCTCAATAGCCAATACACAAGTTATTTAGGCATTGGTCATAACTTGTGCAGTTTAATATGACCAAAGGTATTAGCAGTGGCATTGTGAAAAAACTTTAAATTTATTTTTCTAATTAAAATCTTGAATTTTTAATTTCTATTTTTAATATTTAACTAAATTATTTCGTGAAAAAAACCTCCAACTCATCTAAATCGTGTCCGACTTAGGATTGTCTACCGGTTAACCGCAAATCCGTCTCAACTACTAATTTTTCCAAATAAATGGAATCTCATTAGTTCCAAATCATTTTTCCAAAACATAATTTATTTGAGAATATGGACTACGTATTTTCTTAGAAAATGTTTGAATTGATAGAGAACAAATATTTTTTGCCGGATCTTCACATTCACATGATCAAAACCATTCGTTTTGATCTTCATAGTCCAATTTGAACTATGGAATGTTTGAGAAGGCATAATCGCTTAATATACTCCTGTATGCATTAAAACTAGTTTACAATAGAACACAACTTAATGTTAATTAAGAAGGAGTGAATAAGAGAGGTTCACCCCTAGAAATTAATATCATTTTTTTGCAATAAATATAAATTTGCATCACCATTTTCAGAATTATTTATTTAAACAATGTAAAATTCGTTTGCATCAATTATAACTAACTGAGTGATTATCCATACATATGCACAAGTTGTTTTTATAAATTTCTATGTCTTTATTTGTGAGAAAATATCATGTACTCATCATATAACTAGGTGATCTTTTGGCCGATTGTGAGAAAACATCATGTACTCATCGTAATCTATAAGTAATTGAGATATCTTGCAAAAATACACCACTGGCTACACAAGAGGCCAATACAAGCATTAGCACAAGTGCACAACCATTTGCATGTTGTGTTCTCAAGTGGCTTGCAAGAAAAACAAGTTAGTTAGGCCGTAAATAACTTTCGTATCTTTTTTAAATTAGGTATTGGCCCATTTAAGTCTATTGGGTCCGTCATAGTAGTTTTTTGTCGGTGCGGATTTATAGGCTTAATGGCTAACACAAAACCTCTGTATATTAATTAAGAAAACACTAACTAGAAAATTCTATATGTCATTCAAAAAACGATTTAATGGTCAAATTATTTAAATTGACTGATCATAATATTTCAGTTAAAATTGTATATCATGGTAAAAATTTCTACATCTTCTTATTAATTTTATAACATAAATTCATTAATACATATTTTACAAATCTAAACCAAACTAAAGTAATATTAGATTAACCAATTTTTTTGTTGGTCGCAATGAAAATTAATTTTTACACTTAAAATATATACATTTGCATATATTATAGTCAATTTTATACAAAAAATATTAAAACTAATGTCATCAAAATATGTTTGATCAAAATTTAACTTTAGTACATTATGCACAATACATATAATTTTTATACATTTATAGATATTAAAAATCATATGCTTTGTTATACGCATTTAAATATTAAAATTGATCATTCAACATATTTAATCATTTAATTCCGCGCTTGCTACGGAGTCAATATCTACTCAAATAGTAATCAAAATAGTTGATGCTAAAAAGAAAAGAAATTATATAATTAAAGACATAAAATATGAAATAATATAGAAAAATTTCAAGAAATACCATTTTTCAAGTGTCACTTTTCAAAAATGCCACTTTTTAAAAATCTTTACAAAAATGCTACTTTTTCATTATATTTATGTTTGGGTTAACTATGTTGTATTAGGGTTTAGTTTTGAGGGTTTTAGGGGTCAAAACATTTTTTCGGTTATATAATTTTAAGATTTAGGCTTTAAAATCTATAATTAGTGGTATTTTTACAAACATATACTCCTAAGTGGTATTTTTGCAAATCTTTTATATATTAAAAGAGAAGCATTGGAGGCCATTTTTGCTTAGGTTTCACTCCCTCATTTTTTCTTAGATTTTTTAAGATTAATAAAATCCTATAATAATTACTCCTACTATCTTACTAGCCAAACACTCTTTATAATATAATCTCTATACCCAAATATAATTAAATAAACTTCTAACACTATCCTAATTTTCAAAAAATTATTTTCCAAACAACACTAATCCGTGATAAACTTATCTACATTTCCAAAAAATAATATATTTACTAATTTACTAATTATTTACCATTGGTTTATATATGTACCGATACATATACGAATTTCTAATATAAACATACTATAAACTATGAACCCGAAATTTACTATTTCATTGAACATATTTTCATTTCGAAAGTTGTATTTTCGGATGGTACTATTTATACATTATTGACTTATAATATAGAATCAACCGATATTATGAAATATTGCAAATTTTATAATATAATTCAAGCATGTTAATCGATATCTACTAAACCAAATTATATATATTAGTCTTTTCAACACATCAAATTATTTTAACATTAACAAATTCAAAAACATATACTATATATATAGTATCTCTACAATATTACTTGAGAAGTAGATTTTTAAAAATATCTAAAAAACTATGTATTTTAAATAACAATGTAATATTTGAAAAAAAAACAATATAATAATAAAAGTTTAAAATTTTTGTAAACAAATTAAGAATATTTTGTAGCTTAATTATGTCGGTTTAATTAGAAAATCAAATAGTTCAAATATATTCTTAAATTATCTCCGAACTACTTTTTTTTACCACTTTTTCTTAGATACATGATTATTAAAAAAAATTTGAATGGATCCAATATTTATTGAAGTGATCTGAAATTATTACTTAAATACAAGATTTTCAATATTAGGAAAAAGAAATATGTTCATCAATATAAACTTAATGATATTTTAGGAATCACATGATTTTATGACGAATATATAATAGAACAATAATTTTTTTTTGAAAAACTAGAATAATAAAATTTCAAGATATGCTATCATAAACATATTTCCTTAAACGAGAGTCTCACTTTCTTTCTGTTTCAAAAATATTTATTTATTATCACAATATATAGGCTAACTATAATTAAGATTTTGGTTCTAAAATTATGCTAAAAAATTTCGTAAGAAACTTAATAATATATAGAATATATTTCTTAAAAGCAAGATTTTATCGTTTTATTTTTGACAACCAATTATACATGGCAAAAATTTCTATTGGCCAAAAAAAAAATCTATCCTTGTTAAACTATTTTTTTGGTAACTAATAATTCGATAAAATCTACGTATCACTGTAATCAATTAAGGTTTAGATTTATTTGGTAAATACATAAACCTAATTTTTCTCTAATACGTTTCATTGCTTATATATATATATATATATATATTGTAACAATGTCATTCTCAATCCTCACCTTTTTCTGCATTTGTCATTTAAGATTTTCAACTTTGTTATGTTTTTAGATAAATCGATCTTTCTCTTTGGATGTTATTTTCTTCAGCATAAATCCAAAAGATTCTTGCCGCCTTTCTAAATGTAAATTGTAATCAAATTTGATATATTTTTTTTTTTTGGGATCTTTAGACTTTTTTTTTGTCGTTAATTGACGAGTTTTAGTATTTTTTAAGCTTTTGTATTGTTTGTAAAATTTGCATTATACTGTTCTAATGTGCTTTAGCAATTTCAAAAATGCTTCTTTACTAACCGATGATATATTTCCAGTTTTGCGTGTGTATATTCATGTCATAGACTATTTAATAATATAGTGTTTTTCTTTTTTATGAGTGGTCAAAATTATGAGATTGAGTGAGTTTTGGCATAGTTTGACGAATAGGTTTTAGAATCAGTGGCGAAATTACTTGGTATTTCCATAAAAAAGTCATTTGATATTTAATTTGGTTTTTATATATACTGTAGATAACAAAAACATGATTTCCAATGTCAAATAGTTGAGTATCATGTGTCATGTACAAAATCTCATTTTTAATGGAAAACTACATTATTCATAGAAGTTTAGTATATAAACTACTAAAATTTGGTTTGGATAATTTAGTATATAAATTAATGTACTAATTTAGATTATTATATAAGTGGGTTCAGATTCGAATCGGCGAATTCTATTTTGGTTTATGTATTTTATTTCCATCTTTTAAGTGGTACACATGCTTATAAAAATTTTCACAAGTTCGAATATACACTAACATATTTTGAATTTTGTTTATCTATATTCATTTCAATTTGCGCACACGGGTATTATGTACATGGTATTTTTACAATTACCCAACAATATATTTATTAATTATTTGTTTCAAAACCGAGAGCGCCCCATAGGGAGAGACAGTTATCGCTTAATTCTGCTTAGACCCACATGGATTTTTATATTGTCGGATCCACTCAAACCTATAGCTAAGTATGTAGCTGAACTAATAATTTATAGTATTGTAGTTCTCGAGTACTCAATTACTCATTGAATAAACAATTAGATTAGGAATATTTTAGGAATATTTTTCTTTCTTTACAAATCTATTTTCAAGTTAAAAGAACAATGAGAAAAATAGTAAGAGATGTATAAGGACAGACTACAAGAAATGATGGGCTAGGTCCAGTGAACTTAACTTTTAGTAAAGATAAGGAAAAACACTTTTCTTGCGAAGAAGAAAGCAAATTCACTAAATTTTGGTTACAAGAAATCATAATAGAAAATTATGGAAAATTCAAACCTTTTGATCACATGATTGTTGTATATGGACTGAACTTGGACTTGTCTTTAATCCTATAGATCCTTTTACATTTTCAAGGCAGATTCTTTTACTTTTTTTATTATTTTTTAAATGTAATGATACTCCAAAGAGTTAAAAAAATAGTCGGTAGTTTTTGAAAGATACTATTGTTTTTGCCTCCAAGTAGGCAACTATGCAACGATATACAGAAAAAGATCTCTCTCTTAATTCATGCCTATAAATACTCCTTTGAGATTGCATAACTTTTTCAACGAATCTGTGTTTGTGTTTTAGAACAAAAAGCACAAGAGATGGTTTTGATCAAAGAGAGAGAGAATGAGACTCCAGTTATTGATTTTGGTGAATTAGATGGAGAAAACAGAAGCAAGACCATGTCACTTCTTGATCATGCATGTGATAAATGGGGATTCTTCATGGTATGTATATATTGTCTTAATGCACAAGCCAGTTTTTCTAATACATGTTCCTAGATTCAGTTACATAGAGTTAACCGCGAATGTGCAGGTTGATAATCATGGAATTGATAAAGAGTTAATGGAAAAAGTGAAGAAGATGATCAACTCTCACTATGAGGAGCATCTGAAAGAAAAGTTTTACCAGTCAGAGATGGTCAAAGCTTTGAGTGAAGGCAAAACCTCAGATGCAGATTGGGAAAGCAGCTTCTTCATATGGCATAAACCGACTTCGAACATCTGCGAGATCCCAAACATTTCAGAGGAACTCAGGTAAAGTAACTAAGAAGTGATAGTTCCAAAAGCTTTTACCATTTACCTGTTTTGTTTATTATACTAAAACAATGTGTGCGGAAACTGAAATCGCAGCAAGTTTGCAGAGAGGCTGTCCAAGCTCATGTGTGAAAATCTTGTTCTTGATCAGGAAGACATAATGAATGCTTTTTCGGGTTCAAAAGGTCCGGCTTTTGGGACAAAAGTGGCTAAATATCCAGAATGTCCTCGTCCTGAGCTCATAAGAGGGCTGAGGAAACATACCGATGCCGGGGGAATCATATTACTCTTGCAGGATGAACAAGTGCCTGGTCTCGTCTCGAGTTTTTAAAAGATGGGAAGTGGGTTCCTATCCCGCCATCCAAGAACAATACCATTTTTGTCAATACCGGTTATCAAATCGATGACTCCCACAACGCATGATATATGCAACACGGCCCCACAATAATTGCATGTAATTGAACAATTTTTTTGGATTCACCTTTGTTTTCACCTGGATTGCATGGAAAGTCCACCTAAGGTCCGTTTCCTATTTCAGAAACGTTTAAGAAAAGGAAACGCGGGAAAACGCAATAGAAACATGTTTTTTAAATATTCCAATTTGAAAACGTTTTGGAAATATGTTTCCAAATTTGGAAAAACGGCCGGAAACACGTTTTCAAAATTGGAAAAACGGCCGGAAACACGTTTTCAAAATTGGAAGCACCACTGTTGGTTTTGGAAGTAAATTGAATAAATACTTTGAAAATATAGGAAAATTGGAAGCACGACTTTTGGTTTCAGAAGCAAATTGAATAAATATTTTGAAAATATAGGAATTTATTTGTCGTTTTTAATAAGTTTTAAAACTTAATTATTATACACTAATACAATCTTTTTTTCTAATCATCATCGTAACCTAAAAAAGTAGAAGAATCGAAGAGATAAACAAGGTATTTTTTTCAATTACAGTAGATTTGTTATTGATTATTGAAATTATGAATTCGTTACATAAACGATGTGTTTTTTTGTTCGAGTCGGATTGGATTTGTGTTGTTTCAAATATTCTAAAACCACTAATATAATTTGTTTTATGATATATATATATATATATATACACGTTTCCAAAACGTTTTCGTTTTTTCTTTTTTAAAAAAAAATCGTTTCCGCGTTTTCTAACGTTTCGTTTTCACGTTTTCATTTCCGATTCCATGCAGCTTAGGTTTTCACATGGCTCACAACAATATTCACCATGCACATACCATAAGACAAGAAGAAATCATGATCCTCACCTACGATTCATTACTATATCCTATGTGCAATAATCACACTCATCACAACTAACCATTAACGAAATTCTCAACTGAATTGAATTTAAGTGCAACCACATTGGATTAAAAAGCAAGTCCGATCGAAGTATGTCCCTAATTAGTAAAGTAACCATTGGGTTTGTCGAATATTTTTAAACAAACCAATGTTCAACATATAAAAATTCAATCTTCTTCTTCCCGTGTTTCCAGTCAAACATTTATAATGAAACCGATAAAATAAATGTCAGATTTCTATATATTTAATTTGGGCCTTATGGATATAACGTTTATGAACACAAAAAAAAAAAAAGACCTTACAAACTAAATGAACCTCATCAAAGAACCTTATGGACTTTGTGAGAAGACTCAATTGATTTTTGGTCGTTATCTAGGGTTTTAGTTCACGGACTCTTTAGTCATCCTAATGGTGTATTTGTTAGTTATTTGTATTATAGTCCTTAATATTTCTAATATCTTAGGAAATTTGTCGGTTTATATAGTCGAAGTCGGCTATATAGTTATTTGACTTATTTCAATACGCGAAGAATCCTAATTGGGGAAGACACAGAGATTGATCGATGATGAAATCCGTTACTGCGAAGGTAATAATTACACCCTAGCTAATTGGGTTTCAGTTTTGTTTTTTTTTTGTTTTGTTTTTCAGTTCCTAAAGGGTTGATTTTGATTTCTTTTCTCTAATATGCAGTATATTCGTGCTCGTAACGGGAAGTATTTCTCTTGCGGAAGTGAAGGTAACAGAACAAAAAGACTAATGAGGGATTAAGATTCGTTTACTTGATGACCTAAAGAGTGACACTTTTTTACGTGTGATCGAAGCTTAATTATTTTCCGTTGATTTCTCACTTGGAATTAAGAAACTTGAGAGAAGTCCTTGTTGCTTTCATTGTCATGTTTCTATGTCTTCCTTACACAATTCTCTGAGATCATTCTTGATTCTTATAGAGACATAACAACACTGATCTAAATACAATGTAACTGATGAAAACAAATCCTACCTAAACTCCTAGAAACTAAGCTTTCTCTTTCACATGTTCTTGCACAATTATTTTTTTGGATAAGTCTTCGACTCATAATCTCCGGAGTCAGCCTTTACATATTCAAATTTATCGTTCGTCTCATGGGACACAAGAAAACCAACATTTATGTTACAACTAGGCCACCATCGTTTTGGTATGTCTTACACTAACTCAACATTAAACACAACCAGGTCGGCGTTTTTTCTCCTCACATTCTACCAAAGACGTTAAGGCCATTGTCCCCTTGTAGCGGAAAATTTACTGAGGCGGGGATGAAAAGTGCATATGGAGCGTCTGGAATTGCTTCTGGATATGGACTTGGTACATACATGGTGATGATTGCGATTTATATTCCTCTATTTCCATTTTCCTTGCCTAATCTTCTGCTTTTTTTTTTGCTTGTTTGTTCCTTTTTCAGCTGCTGCTATACTGCCTAACCATTCAGAACCTCTTATTGAACGAGAGCAGGTAACTTAATGGAATGGAATGGTTTTTTCGTTTGCTTGTGGTTACATTTGTGATTCGTTAATTTTCTCTTGTTCCCAGAACACTAGGGCTTTTATGGAAATGACCCAAGAATTCATAATTAAGAATGATGAGAAGTTGAAAAAGCTGGACGAAGAAGGATTTTGATGCTATGAATCTTGTAAATGACAAATACCCTAAGTTTGTTTTGATGCCCATCTTCACAAGTATTCTATTTTGACTGGATGTTGATCTTCTATATATGTTCATATATTAAGTTCTCTATTTTATCTTTACTCTTCTTATTCGAATCTGCTCTTGGATATTTGGTTTTTGTATGGTTTTGACGCACAAGTTCCAGCAACAACACAAAAACATGAATTAAAGACATTTGTGGTTTGTTCAAAACTGAATGGTTTGTCCTCGTTCAGAGAACATAAGGACCAAAGAGTTTGAAGCATATCAATCACCTAACAAAGGATAGTCAAAAGCTTATAGCCATATAAATGTATATACATGTGCCTTTGGATCAGAAAGTAAGGTTTGAAAAACGCCAATGAGTTTTCCTACTGCTTGCAAAACTTGATGTCAAAAAGCATTCTGCTGAGACTAAAATCTATAAGAAAATATCTCATATAACATACAAACTTTGCATTGAGTCACAGAAGATTTGTTGCCTTTGAGAGAAACATCAACTAAAGTGCATTAATTGAAAGAGACAAAATTAACCAACCATGATTCAATATCAGAGAATGATCAAGAGAAAGAGATATTCATTCATGAACATTGGAGATCAGCATCCAGTCAAAACAGAAAACTTATGAAGATAATCACCAATCCAAAGAAGATATGGTCATTAAAACAAAATAGGATATTTGTTATTACAAATTAGATAGCCAACTATTCATGGACCCATGACTCTTATTTGATTTCTCTTTCCCATACCTAAAACATGAGAGGAATGAAGAATCATGTTACATATTGATAACCGTTTTTTCTTTTTCTAGAAGCACAAATTAAGAATCTCACCTCAGTTCTTTTCTTATTTAACCTCTCAAACGTTTCAGTATAGAGGTCATGGAGATAGTTGCTCTCCTGTTCGATTTTCGTGAGTCTTCTGCCATATAACCGACAATTGTTTCCTATATAATATATTAGAAATATTAAGGGCTACAATACAAATAAGTAAATAACTAACAACGACATCATTAGTATTTAAAGGACCAAAAATGTATTTTCTTTTTAAGTAAAACACGTTATGATATTTTAGTTCAACCAAATTGAATTTGCAAAACAAATTAATCCGGACCAACATTTTATATTTAACACTACTTATGAACATTTAGTAAACAAACCAATGTACGTATAAATTCAATCTTCTTTTTTCCCCTGTTTCCAGTCAAACACTTATTTTGGGCCTTTGGGTCATTGTGAGAAAACAACATCTTGCACTCATTATAATTTATAAGTAATTGGATCTCTTGCAAAAATACACCATGACTACAACTTTGTCATAATCTATTAAGCTTGTTTATATATAAATACACGAGAGACAGAAACAAAGCATAAGCAGAGCCACTTGCATGTTGTGTCCTCATGTGGCTTGCAAGAAGATGATGTTCTCTCTCAGATAATATTGGTAGGAGTGTGTAAAACAAGTTAGGTCATAAATAATTCCCGTGTCTTTGTAAATTAGGTCTTGGCCCATTTTAGTGTAATGGATCCGTCATAGTAGTTTAATTTCTTGTCGAGGTTAACACAAATCAAACCGTAATCCACTAAAAAGAAAAGAATACATAAATAAAGACATAAAATAAAAATATGAAACAAAATATTTATTTCAAAACCGAGAGCGCCCATAGGAAGAGATAGTTATCGCTTAATTCTGGTTAGACCCACATGGATTTTTTATATTGTTCGATCCACTCAAACCTATCTTGTTTTAGCTAGGTATAGTAAGAGATGATGTATAAAGTATCGACTACAAGAAATGATGGGCTAGGTCCAGTGAATACAACTTATGATGGAGAAACACTTTCCTCGTGAAGAAGAAAAGCAAATTCACAAAAATTAAGTTGGAAGAAATCATAATACAAAATTTTGAAAGATTAAAAACTTTTGATCACATGGTTGTATGGACTGAACTTTGGACTTTTCTTTAATCCTATAGTTCCTTTTACATTTTCAAGGCAGTGTCTTATTTATACTTTTCTTATTATTCTTTAAATGTAATGACACTCCAAAGAGTTGAAAAAATAGTTTATTTTGAAAGATACTATTGTTTTTGCCTCCAAGTAGGCAACTATGCATCCTAACACAATACAGAAAAAGATCTCACTCTTACTCCACGCCTATAAATACTCTTTTCAGATTGCATAACTTTTTCAACCAATCTGTGTGTTCAGAACAAAAAGCAAAAGAGATGGTTTTGATCAAAGACACAGAGATTGAGATTCCAGTTCTTGATTTTGGTGAGTTAGATGGAGAAAACAGAAGCAAGACCATGTCACTTCTTGATCATGCATGTGATAAATGGGGCTTCTTCATGGTATGTATATATTGTCTTTAAGCACAAGCCAGTGTTTCTAATTACATGTTCCTAGATTCAGTTACATAGCGTTAACTACGAGTGTGCAGGTTGATAATCATGGAATTGATAAAGAGTTGATGGAAAAAGTGAAGAAGATGATCAACTCTCACTATGAGGAGCATCTGAAAGAAAAGTTTTACCAGTCAGAGATGGTCAAAGCTTTGAGTGAAGGTAAAACCTCAGATGCAGATTGGGAAAGCAGCTTCTTTATCTGGCATAAGCCGACTTCGAACATCTGCGAGATCCCAAACATTTCAGAGGAACTCAGGTAAAGTAACTAATAGTTTCAAAAGCTTTTACCATTCACCTGTTTTGTTTCTATACTAAAACAATATGAGGGGCTGAAACTGATACTGCAGCACGACGATGGATGAATATGTTTCTCAGCTACACAAGTTTGCAGAGAGGCTGTCCAAGCTCATGTGTGAGAATCTTGGTCTTGATCAAGAAGACATAATGATTGCTTTTTCGGGTTCAAAAGGTCCGGCTTTTGGGACAAAGGTGGCTAAATATCCAGAATGTCCTCGTCCGGAGCTCATGAGAGGGCTGAGAGAACATACCGATGCTGGGGGAATCATATTGCTCCTGCAGGATGAACAAGTCCCTGGTCTCGAGTTCATGAGAGATGGGAAGTGGGTTCCTATCCCGCCATCCAAGAACAATACCATTTTTGTCAATACCGGTGATCAAGTCGAGATACTGAGTAATGGGAGGTACAAGAGTGTTGTACACCGTGTAATGACAGTGAAGCATGGAAGTAGACTGTCGATTGCTACATTTTACAATCCAGCTGGTGATGCCGTAATCTCTCCATCTCCAAAGCTCTTGTATCCAAGAGGCTACCGATTTCAAGATTACCTGAAGCTTTATTCAACCACTAAGTTTGGAGACAAAGGCTCCAGACTTCAGACCATGAAGAAAATCGAAAACCGTGATTCAGCCTAGGATGCATCTGGAATTTAACGCTTATGTATTTCACACGAAATCCGCCCTCTTTATTAAACTTTGTCTTCTTCTTGTGTTTCCTTTATAAAGAGAATAACATCCATGTTAGGATCATGCTGATTCAGCCATGGAACGATCAGTTCACAACTTCCATCGCTTTGTTCCAGTAAAAATGCGAACTTTTTACGCTTATGCTCTTTTCGAGTAGGCAAGCCCTGATGACACAACTTGGAAACTCTTAAGCGAGTCCATCCAAAAACCCTTATGATCCTCTATCATTACTGATGATAGCTCTTATCACGATGTTCAACCGAATGGAAAGAAAGGTTTAAACAACTTCAGTTGCAAAGGGACATTGTGCATCAAGACATTAAGAAAATCAACTCACGAAGCCTCAATAACTCTAGAAATCACCTTGCAAATGAAGTTGTTAAAGATTTTATTTCCAAAGTATCAAATGGAAATAACAAATTACTCTCACGGAGCTTTAGCAGACATTGCAGAACTTGGTCGTTGCAGACATTAACACGAAGAGGGACCAAGTAAGCTCTTCTTCATCATTTCCACTTGAAAAAGTTCCAAAGAGAAACTGAAGCAGTCTTATCTTCTACATTACAATGTCCAAATTTAAGAACTTCACTGGACACAAAGCTTGTAACCTGAGCTCATATATTGACAGCCAATTCATGATCTTCAAATATGTAAAGCAACGCTTAATTTTACATCATGTTCTTCCATATTCTCTCAGACCTGATTTAACTCCTTCCCATTCCCAGACTCAACAAACAGTACTACTAAATCTATATCAGCCTCTAATACTGAAAGCCATGGAAAAACTGTATCAGCAAGACCTATATCTAATCACTGAGGCAAACGGGATGGACTCAAACACTTCTCCAATGCAATCGAATCCCAACAAAAATCCAGACTGAGAAAAATCCATTCGTAATTTGGTTGAGACATTTAATCGAGCACCTTGTGTGCAATCCATTGAAACAAAAAAACAGACCCTTTAAATCTCCACCCAACATTTTCCTCACCATTCAAAGCCAAATCCCATTTGCGTTCTCTACGTAACTCACTCCCTTTGCTTTCTCTGTCTCTGTTAGCCCACAGAGAAAAACATATCTGGGAAAAATCAGACTCTCAATACCCAAAGTCGTCGGTGCCACGTGGTTAGTTCTAGTTGGTTGATACATTCGGTAATATCAGAAACAGAACTCATTCTCCACATACGCTACATGAAGTCAGTAAGACGCGAAAAAACGCACGTTTGTAACACAATCGCGATTTTAAAACCCATTGAAAGAAAACCGCATCTCGTGTCCATAAACATGATCCATGTGACATGATTCCACTCCTAAACCCAAAAAAGCCGGTCCGACCAGATCACATAACCAGTTCACTTTTTATTACATCACAATAAATTGAATAATCAAATTCAAATCTCCCTTTTGACCACCACTTAACTTCAGATCAGAGAACATTTTATTAATAAATAAAATAAAAACCCCCTCCGTATAAATCAGCACCAAACCGGGATTGATTGTACCGGACCGGACCAAACCATACCGAGCCTCGTTTACTGCAAAAATAGCAGTAACAGATTGGGGTTTCACACATCCCATCATCTCTAACCACCGACCTCAAAAGTCAAGAGAATGAGAGGCCTCTCACTTTCATAACTTCATTTTTCTCTCTCTACACATAAAAAAAAAAACTCTCAAATCTTCTTCTTCTTCTTCAAGAGAGAGAGAGAATCTAATGGCGTTAGCGAATAACTTAACGGCGATACTGAACTTACTAGCGTTACTCTGTTCGATACCAATAACGGCGTCAGGGATATGGCTTGCTTCAAAACCAGACAACGAGTGTGTTAATCTCCTCCGTTGGCCCGTCGTTGTCCTCGGCGTTCTCATCCTCGTTGTCTCCGCCTGCGGTTTCATCGGCGCTTACCAGTAAGTATCTCTCTTTATACACAAAAACAGAGACTTTTAAACCCAATTCTCAGTTTCTTCGAAATTTAAAGACTTTATTTTCTTTTTGCACCTTTTTTATCTCAAAATTTTGATAAAATACCCAAAAAAAACAGAGAGAATTTCAAAACCCAGTTTCCGAATTACGAATTTATTCAAACCCAGAATGATTCCAAGCACAAAGATCTCAACTTTGTTTGAATCAAAGAAAAAGCCCTAATTTTTGTTTGTTGGTTGCACATACTCTGTTTGAATCAAAGAACAATTTTGTGAAAAATTAAAACTTTGAAAAAAAAAAAAACAGAGAGAATCTCAAAACCCAATTTTCCAATTACAAATTAATTCAAACTTAAGAAAGATTTTGTCATCACAAAGATCTCAATTTTGGGTTCAAATGATCAATTCTCAGGTACAAGGAGACATTACTGGCTGTATATTTATGTTGTATGGCGATACTGATCGGACTTTTACTGGTGGTTCTGATATTTGCTTTCGTCGTAACTCGACCGGACGGATCGTATCCGATACCGGGTCGAGGTTACAAAGAGTATAGACTCGAAGGTTTCTCGAGTTGGTTAAGAGAAAACGTTGTTGATTCGAAGAATTGGGGGAAGATAAGAGCTTGTTTAGCTGATACAAATGTTTGTCCTAAACTCACTCAACAATTCATCACTGCTGATCAGTTCTTCTCTTCTTCTTCCATCACTCCTCTCCAGGCATGTTCTTCTCTCCTTTTTTTTTTTACCCCAAACTTCTGGTTTGTTACATTTGACCCCAACATTTTTCATTTTCATAAACTTTCTAATTTATAAATTAATCAGGTGGGCATTTGCACATAACTCTCCACAAAGTAACAAATATTATTTGATGTAAATTTAAAATTTTGAACAATTAGACAATATTTTTCAATCCCTGTGTCAAAAATCCACATCTTAAGTTTGGTGCCATTTGTTAGTTGATTTTACTTAATGTCAGAATAGCCAGTAACTTGAATACGGACTTTGTAA
This sequence comes from Arabis hirsuta, assembly GCA_964056655.1. NCBI lineage: Eukaryota > Viridiplantae > Streptophyta > Magnoliopsida > Brassicales > Brassicaceae > Arabis > Arabis hirsuta. The sequence goes on from OZ053306.1 coordinate 1,901,663, forward strand.
GTTAAATTTCGACTGAATATTAGTGTTGCAAGATGCTCACGAATCATTTTGTTAATTAAATATTTATATCCTTACAACACCTTATTAATTAAAGATTAGATGATTAATGAAGATAAGATATTAAGATGCGATGTTAAAGAGGATGTTTTTTTTAATATCTAGATTATGTGAGACCTACGGTTTTTTGTTATTACTTCTTACAAATGAAAAAAGAAAGTAAGAAAGGTCCATAATTCAAAAAGTAGTACATGGGGCTTAAATCATAAAGTTATAAAAATTCACTTTAGCTTTGTGAAGTCCAAAAAGAGCACTGTTCTTATACTCTATATTCCTTCTACTATTTTATTGTAGTTTTTTTCGGATTTTCCTTATCATACAGAAAAAAAACTAAAAACTGAACAAATGACTCCTAAGTAAAATGGTTTCTGAACAATTCAAACCTGTATTTTCTTAACTTAGTGCAATTAGTGTCATTTGTGTGGTAATCACGTTTATTGAAAACCAATTTCGAAACTCTATATTGGAATTATATACTCCTCTGTTTCATAATATAGGATGTTTTGCCAAAAACACAAATATTAAAAAAAACGTTTTCTTTCCAAAAGTAGAATTTAATATAATAATTAAAACAATTCAACCAAATATAAAAAGATTGCAGAAAGTTAAACTAGACGGTGGTTTGCAAACTAGACTGCAGAATTTAATATATTAATTAGACGTTGGTAAACGAACGGTTGAACTAACGTCGTTTGCAAACTAGATTACCAATCTGAACTTTATTTTACTTATCCTTTGTCATTATCTCACTCACACAATTCAATGATGCCATTTTCTGTAGATAGCTTGACAAAATTTTCATCTTTTTCTATTAAAAATTATAAATTAAAGCCAGTCTTACAATTCATTTCCATGAATTTTAGGCTTGAAACATGGAGAGATTAAGGGCATAGCTTAAGAACTTTTGTTCAAGAAAAATATGGACCAGCGGAAGTGATTACTATAAATCTTTGACTTTGGCTATACTTGAATTAGATTTTGGTACTATTCTGTTGAAATTAAGACTTAGTTATGTAGGTAATAAGATCATCTATTTTTCTAATCTTTCCATGAATCAAAAAAATTGATTAGTCTTTATCAAAATAGATTTTCAAGTAAATATGTGTTATATTATATATATGCAAAACTTAACTAAAATGATTTTGTTGCTTTAATTTCTGGCAAATTGGCATCCGATCCAGCGTCACTGTAACAAGATTAAAACCACAAGGTCCACTAAATTAACGAAGCCTAGATGATGAGGTTTTGACTGAATTGTATATCGATAGCAATTAGATATAATTAAATATGGGACCAATGATTTGATTCAATAATTACACTCACAAGTCTTTGTCTCCATTATGAAACATAATAGATAACTATATCTCATCTTCCCACTCACATTAGAACATCTTTTTTGGATAAATAAGACGGAAGAAAAAAGGAAAGAACTATACAATTTCTCTTCCCCGAGACAAGACCAAAATTTAGACAAGAAATAAGAAGACTCTTCTATGAAAAAATTCAAATTTTTTTTCCTCTCCTTTTGTACCTTACACTTTTTTCCTCTCCTTTTGTACCTTACACTTAGTAAGCAGATCTTAGCTAAATTATATATTTTGCAGATAAAAACTATTGTTTTAGCTAGGCCTCATTGTTTGTGTTTTTATATACGTTTAGAGTATATACGTTTAAAAAAGTATTTTTTCTCCCAATTTTTTTTTTTCAAAAGAACCGTATGTACATCGGTAAATGTCTTAACTATTTTAAACAGAAAAATTGTCAATAGTACACGTAAATGCCAATCGCAAATGGAAAAATATACAGTTTACGTATATGGCATCTGAGTTTATACTTTGCAAAAATAATATAGAAATGAATGATAGGTTTTATATTTTAAAATTTTGAATAACATTTTAAGTTTTTTTTTTTCATGTAAATCAAAACGCACACAAGAAAATTGCATTTAAGACAATTGAAGTCTTAAATTTCGGAATAAAGTAAAATCTTTATAAATTAATAATCACCATAAATTAATAATTTTTTTCAGTCCCGAGTCGGGCTAATGTAAAAATTAACAAATTTCGATAAGATAATATTTTTTGAAACTTATATGTAAAATACAATCTCAATAATAATATAAATTAATAATCATATATAATTATGCATATATAACTATCATAATGTACTAAAATATGGTTTCAGTGATTTTTTATTTTACTTATTACATCAAACAAAAATTATGATTGATTTATTGGTATCCAAAACTTGGAAAAAATTATAGATGTGATAATCACTCATAACTACTTCCAAATGTATCGTAATATATCGTTTTTGATTTTTATCATCAAAATCAAGAACAAGAGAATGCTTTCTTCTAAATTTTGTATTTAACTATGTGTATCATTTTTATCTAAATAGTATATTATGGTATTAACATTTATTCTATTGCGATAACGAAAAGTATAAATCATAATCTCAATTTAATGCATATCATTTTACAAATGGATTCAATTAATTTTTTTTTAATATAAAATCATTAATTTGATTTTTTAAAGAAATTTATTATCTAAAAAAGATATCTCTCTAAATTAATAAATATTAATTTATCGATTAATTAATAAATTTTCAAAGTCCAAATATTATTAATTTATAGAGGTTCTACTGTACATACCCTAAATTCTCCAAGATCATGTGGATTAATTACAAGATCATCAAGCTTACATAATATCGTAGAATTCCAAACTTTCTAAAGCATATTTTCATTTGAAATACTACTTATCGTTGTTACATCTAATAAATTAATAATTTGTTCGAGTTTTTCTTATCATATCTAATTATCAGATTTTATTTGTATTTTATAGTCCGGTTGCTGCAAACCACCGACCGCTTGTGGCTACAACTTTGTGAATCCGACACTATGGCTAAACCCAACCAACATGGCTGCAGACGCAGACTGTTACCTATGGAGCAACGACCAAAGCCAGCTTTGTTACAATTGCAACTCATGCAAGGCTGGTCTTTTGGGAAACCTTAGAAAAGATTGGCGTAAAGCAAATCTCATACTCATAATCACTGTCGTCGTTCTCATTTGGGTTTATGTTATTGCGTGTAGTGCGTTTAGAAATGCTCAGACTGAGGATCTATTTCGCAAATACAAACAGGGTTGGGTCTAAAGTGTATGTGTGTATATATAGACTTGTTTGTAGTTTTCGACATTGGAGTATTCGAAAAGAGTTTGTGATATTTTTACTTTTTGAAGTTTCGAAAGGGACCTTTATAATGTTTGTGTTACATGTTGGAACAAATTTATTTGGTAAAATGAGCTTTGGTCCTTTGTCAAAAATTGGTTTTAGTGTGAGTGGAAGATGAAACACTTGGGTCTTTACAACTCTTTGGGAAAGTCTTAAAAATAGACAAGCAAAATATCATTTGTCCTACATTGCTAGTTTTAAAAATTATTGATAATATATAGAGGAATGAGTTTATGTTCAAAACTTAACTATACCATAGTGTATGAATGAGAGGAGATAGATCTAACTACACACGCGCAGTCTCCTCGTGGGCCGAGCCGAGCTTGGATGTTGGGGAATGGGTTCTTGGAGATTGGATCTACGTCCCAAAAAAAGTTTCGACCAAATGTTGGTTAATATCTTGGATAGATTTTTGGTCATTTTTCAATGAGTTGTTGGATTGAATTATGTCAAAATTTTTGTCCAAGATTATTATGCGTTCAACGGCTCTCACGCAACCATTGTGCATGTGCCTCCTTTTGCGGATTGAGAAACTACGTCGAGGAGGTGCGAAACAGTCACCATGGATTCCAAAATCGTTTAATTCAGTCTTTATCTCATTCATTAATTTCACTTTTTGAAACTCAACAAAATATAACTCTCACATTTTTTTCTCTTTTTCTTCTCAAGTAAATCTTGAGAATATTTTTTTTTCTTTCGTCTGAAAAAAAAAATCTCGATAACATATTATAGATTGTAAGTTCACAGATTTTGTTTCGAGTGGTGCTAAACAATCACCATGGATGTATCATGGGATTCCAAAATCGTTTAGTATAGTCAAACTAGGAACGATTTATAGAGTTAAAAAAAGAGATCAAATCTCGACTCTATTTATTTTGTAAAAAAAGTTTTAAGAATTTGTTTATACGCTTCCTTGAAAATCTATGTTTTAATCGCTTTACAAATTTTATAAAGCAGTCTTCTTACAGTAAACATTTATAGAAATCACGGGGTGGAGGAAAAGAAGATAAATAGTTTCCCAATATTATAACGGAAACACCTTTTGAGTATCGTGACTACAAAGGAAATAATATACCCAAAATTTAGAAATCTCAACTTAAGATACTAAAACTTGGGATGAGATTAGGACAAGTTTGGCTGCTTATCTCTATGATTCTTTCAATAAGTTGTTCCAGAACCATGTGGTCTTTGCAGAAGCGACAAATGAGTCTAGAGGATGTGGAGGATGTACCAGAAGAACATTGTATCCATCAGATTGCATATTGGTAATGGTAGAAAAAGGTGGAGCCAGATATACGTCACAGAGGATGAGCATTACATTAGCCGGAGCTAGATTATGCCTTCGCCAAGACCGTATTTGATTGGGAAAATGTAAACGAGACGGTCGTTGAATCTAAATATGAGTGTCTTAATTACTTGTACTATATATAGTTAAAAAGATTCAGAGATAAGGATAAGAAGATTGACTGTAGTCGATATGGACGTGATTAAGAACAATTCCACGAGAAGAGAGAGCTTTCTTGACAGAAGGAGGGATGTGATTCATGTTGCCATAGGCAGATATGGAGATTGGACCATTGTAGTTCAACTTACTCAGCGCGGACTTTATTTTATCAGCGATTTCTTCAGCTTTACAATCCTTTGGTACCGGACAATTGTCTATGTCCCAACAAACCCACGTTGGGGCCTCCTCGAATCTAGCCTCATTCAAGTCTTGAAACATAAAAAGAAAATCAATCACAAGTGAATAAACATGAATAGTCTTCTAGCACAACTGAGTGAAATAACAAGGGTTTTAAAAATTAGAACATAAATTACGCAGAGAAACAAAAATCCCAAAACAGTACTATCATGGAGTGACAACAGGGATGAGAACATACCCTCCTGACGTTTGTATCTCCTCCATGGAAAAGAACGTAAGTCCTCCATGTCAAAGGATTTAGGGTTTTTCTTTTCCTCTGCGTGATTTAGGATTTAGGGTTTTTTCCAATTTATTTGTGTCATGTTTCTGTTACTTGAGGGGGAAGCCAGGCCCCGGTACGGCCCTTCTTTAAAATGGGCTACTCCAAAAAGACCCATTTAAAAACAACTTTTGATTAATCACGTGCCTAGCACGTTAAATAAGTGTAGGCTTGGTCTTAAAAGTATAAGAATAGAGGAGAAGAACCCTAACTAAACTTCTCTCTTTGTGTGATCAGCGACGATGAAGAGTGGAGAGAAAAATTCAGATCGGATCCCTATTGATCTCATTAATGAAATACTATGGAGATTGCCTGTAAAGTCCATCGCTAGGTTTCTTTGCGTATCGAAGCTATGGGAGTCCATACTTAGCCGTCCACGTCTCTTATTCGCACTCAAATGAGCCAACGGTGAGTTAATCTTCTTCTCCTCGCCTCAGCCTGATCACAATCGATATGAGAAGTCGTATCTTGTAGTGAACACTGATTTCTACATGAAGTTCTCTCAAGACATCTACCCAGACTTTCGTGCAGGCCTTACCTCTGGTTTGATCTATTTCTCTGGGATGAGTATCTCAAATAAGGATTATAATGACATGCGTAGGATATATAACCCTAGCACAGGACAATATGTGCCTTACCTAACCTAAGTAGGTATAGAAAGTTCTATAGTTTTTTAGGGTTTGATCCGATTGACAAGCAATTCAAGGTATTGTTCGTGGCTTATCCATATTGCTCTGATGATCATAGAATTCTGAAATTAGGAACTGGAAAAAGAAAGTGGAGGAAGATGAAATGTAGCATAAAACATGAGGCTTTGTGTGAAGGGATATGCATCAATGGGGTTTGGTACTACTTAGCTGAAGTGGCCAAGATTTATGGTGTAACGTAAGCTGGCTATGATGATGATGACCAAACGTACTATGTGATAGTGTGCTTTGATGTTAAGTCTCAGAAATTCGAGTTTGTTGATGCCAAATACTTTTCTGATCCACATACTTCTAAATTGATAAACTATAAAGGTAAATTAGGTGGGGTTGATTTGACGTATGATGATAGTGATGCCATTGAGTTGTGTGTGTGGGTTCTAGAGGATGTCGAAAAACAGGAATGGTCGAAATACGTTTACACTTTGCCGGGAGTCAAGTCCGTGTCTACAATGTTTTTGTCGTCGGAATGACTGCGGCTGGTGAGATTGTTTTGTCGGAGTAGCATACATCTAAACAGTTTTATGTTTTCTACTTCAATTCTGAGAAGAACACTCTCCAAAGTGTTGAAATCCGAGGTGTTGAAGAACATCACGAAGCATTTGAGTCTGATTGCAAAGTTTATGCCTTTGTAGACTTTGTAGTGTATTCTAAATTTATAGCATAAGAGTCTAGCTAGTTTTCGCTGTGAGTGTGACTTTTCATTCACAGGTCTTGTATTAGCTTTATCAGTCTTTTGGGTTTTCACATGCACTTTATTTGGGAGATTTGCTTTGTGTTTTCGTAATGATAAAGTTTTCGATTAGCTTCAACTGGCCGCTTGAAATTATTGTACTCTCAAACATTGGAAAAAATGTAATAAATAAATCAAATAGAATTCAAAACATTACTAAATGCTTCTGAGATTTTTCACCCTGTTTCAATATAATTAGGCTTTTAAAAACTGTAGCTTCGCCAAACTGTTGTAACAAAGTATTTCTGAGATAGTTTGCTATCTCATGGAACATAAAAGTTGAGCTTCTCATGCTTCGAAAAACATAATTCTCACAAAATTTTGCAAATGAGCACATTTAATTGTAACGACTAACAAAAATCGTTTGACGAAAGATGCAAAATTTTGTTGTTTTAATTAAACGGGCTTGTTTTGCAAATTTTTGTGATAATTTATCAAAAATTACCACCACTGGGGGATTGAACATCCAATTCGATACGCAAGAATAGACAAGAGAAAGAAAAAACTGCTCAAATTCTCACAGGATGATTAATCGGCCCTCTTATTGAATCGTGGTGTCTTGGATCTTTTGGCAACTATGGAAAGCTCAAAACTGTCTCATCTTGGATCTTGGATCTTCAATAACATAGAGTTTACAAAGCAAGAGGTCGGCCTGAAAATTTTGTGTGATGCACGAAATTGGCAAGAGGCACAACAAGGTGTCAAGACGATTTGCAACGCTTCGGCCAAGGCTCATCCACAAGGTCCCGATCAGAACACCACAACCGGTTTTGTGGATGCTGCTTCAAAATTTTGTGGATGATGCAATCCAAAAAAGCAACACTAATTAACATGTGTTATCAACTGAATGTGATAATGATGCACTCAAGAATATTATAGTCATTACCGTGGTAAATTTGTCCACTAGTTAATCAAAACCGTAGTATCACTCTCGACATGATTAGTGTTTTCTTTGTTAGGTAATTTTGCTAACTAAACATTATTTTATTGAACGATGCGATCTCTGAGTCAAGAATCCACATATTAAGTTAGGTGCTATTTGTTTGTTGATTTTAATTAATACTTCCTCTATTTCAATTTAGTTATCATTATATGTTTTTTCACACGAATTAAGAAAATAATTATTTATTTTAATTATCTGTTTTACCTCTAATTAATACACTATTTTGTTTTGATATGCGTAATTGATTAGCTAAAAGTTAGAGATAAAAATAGAATTTTTTTTTCATAAATGTACATTAAAAATACAAAATAATAAGTAATATCTTATTATATAAAGGAGAATATGCACGATGAGAACGCGACACATAAGCAAAATACTAATTCATCAGATGGTGATATGTGTTTAATGTTGATCAGATTTTTACATGTGTCAACACCAGAAACTAATTAAAAAATATAAAAGTAAAAATGGAAAACGAATAAATTAATTATCATGTAACTAACCAAATAGTAAATAACAAAGAATTCTTATTATTAAAACTAATTATGAGAAAAGAAAAATTTCTAATACTCCACACTAGCTAAATTTAAAAAACAATACTTTAAACTAAGTATAAAAATAAATTAAAAAAGAAAATAGAGAGAGTGTAAACCATTAAAAAAAATAGAGAGAAACAAAATCAAGTAATAAAAATATTATCGACGTGGGTTTGACATGTAAGAAAAAATATAATTCACTAGATCGTAATATAATTTAGTACTGAACAGATGATGACATATGTTAAAATTGAAAACTAATTAAGAAAAATTAAAATTAAAATGGAAAACGAACAATATAATTTTTAATCAACTAACCAAATATTAAAAAAAAAATTTGAATAATCCCAAATAGTTAGGAAAAATTAGTAAAGAAAACAGAGAGACTATAGAAAAATAAAAATAAAGAGGAAATGCAAATTTAATTAAGAAAAAACCATGCATGATAAAACAAACTTTTTTTAATAAATTGAAAAACAAAAAATTAGAGAGAATATGAAAATCTCAATGTTGAAGTTTATATGCACCCAAAATAAATAAATCTATAAACATATTTATTTTGTAAACATAGTTATAGAAAATTACAAAGAAAATAGAATCTTCTACCTATACTATTTAATGTTAAAAAAGAAATTATATAAATGAAACCGTACATGTTATAAAATAATAATAATAATAGTATACTTAATGTTAAGATCCAAAAGTGTATATATATTACGAGTATATATCTCATGAAAAATAAACCGAAGATATTAATTAATGACATTTATCAAGCATAGATTTAAATATAATGCTTGATTAAACTATTTATAAAATATTTTATAGATTTTATGAGATTATTCATATAAATTTATTTTTTTATGGTTTAACTGTATAATATTTTAATTGTTATAAGGTTTTATCATATAGTTAATATGATTTCATAATGTGTTAGAATATTTTTTTGGTTATTAAGAATACGATTTGAATTCTATTTATGTATATATATTTTTGAGTATGCATAATATGAATTCGGACAAGAGAATTCATATATAAATTAAATTTTAATGGTTTAAGACCTACACTTAAATTTTGATATTAATAATTTTTAATGTAATTATCCGCGTATCATAATCTAATTAAAGATATGGTGGTCGTGTCTCTCATACAATGGTATTTTTATAGCAGATAGATCCAACCCAAAAATGATCATAATATGCTGTCTTTTAAACAGACGAGCAAACGGTGTGTCGTTCTCAATTCTTGCAGGTGCATGTGATCATTATGAGCCAAATTTTGGTTTGTATATGTGTGAATACACGTATTTTGTTTTGGTGCATCGATTATACAATATTTGAAAAACAAGAGTTTATACAAGAAGAAACTTTGACAAGACAATGGGATGAGATCATTGAGCAACCCAATAACATAAAACAGATTCCCAAAGTTTTATGAGGAAAATGTTTTTTATCCCCAATGTTTTCTTATACTCCCTCTATTTCAAAATAGTTGTTATTCTAGCCTTAATTTTTTGTTTCACAATACTTATCATTCTATAATTTCAATGCACACTTATTACTAATTTTTCTATTTTTATCTCTATCTTTAACCTTATTAATTACTTATATCAAATAAAATATTATATTAATTAGGGATAAAATAGGTTTTTAATATGTTTTCTTAATTTGTGTGAAAAGTTCCAGAATGACAATTATTTTAAAACGGAAGGAGTAATAATTAATACCAAAGTACTATGTTTGTTGACTGTAACATGCGGTTGAAATCAATGTTTTCCAATGTTTTGTATCTTTTGAATTTTGATTTACGTAAGAAATAACTTTAAAATAAATAATTTTTTGTTGTTGCTAGTATTTGAATTTCATTGAAAATGAGAAGGTTTGTAAAATATTACAAAAGGTTAAAACAAATAGGAAAAGCCTTGCCAACAAAGAAATAAAAAAACAAGGATAATCCTAGAAAAGTAATACGAATGGGATGTGTTTTTACTCGTAGGTGAGCCAAATTTGCATTAGGTCACCAAATGATTTCTTTGCTCTTTTGGCTAGAATTGCGTCTCGGATAAGTCGGTCAATGATCTTGAAGATAGCATGAGGAGTTGAAGAGCAATTGTTGTGTAGTCGCTTGTTCCGTGCCGACCATATGCCATATATTGTGGCTTGACCAACTAGACGTCGTAGAGCACTTTAAAATAAATATTTATATGTTAGAATTTATTTTTGACGTTTGTTGTTTAATATACTACACGTTACCATGGACAATTCACCTACTTAGCTTAATATTCTTCCTCTCCTTCGACTCCGCATCTCAAGATCTCTTTACTCATATGAATAGTTCAAATTTTATGCTTATGTTTTCCATCTCGGGAAAATAGGATCACGTAATTGAAAGCCTTTTAACAGGGATGCAATTTTGGATGTTAATTTAATTATGACACATTTGATCTGAATTCAATCTGATGTTAATAAAATTATAACTTTAGAGTAGTCATTATTATAAGTACATCGTGATTTCAGTGTAGTATTTGTTGGGAATAAAAACTTTAAGGCTATGGAGAAAGTATTTGAGAAATTTGGGAGAAAATATAAATGTTGAGAAGTATAAACTTTTATTACTTAGAATTTTTTTTGGAACAACTTGATTACAAATGAAGGGAGAGGGAGGTATTTATAGCCTCCAAAGTACAAAATATCTAGAATATTTTAGTCCTAAATCTAGAGAATTCTAACAATATTTTATTATAATTATCTAGATAATTTCATAGAAATATCTAGATTATTTTTCTCTACCATTTTCTAGAACATTTTAAGGAGGTGGTGATGTTAGATATTTTCTAGAGAAAACTCTAGAACATGGATCAAGCCCAATATTTGATTATTGGATTATTGGTCCAATAATTAAACTTGATCCAAAATCAAGTTTAACTCTCAACACCCCTTCTTAAACTTGATTTTGCTACTCCAAGCAAACTTCTCATTTTGATAAAGTTTTCACGCTTAAGTGCCTTAGTGAAAATATCAGCTACTTGATCATTCGTCTTCACATACTCCAACTGCATTTCTTTCTTGGTAATACACTCTCTGATGTAGTGATAGCGTGTGTCAATGTGCTTACTTCGATCATGGAAGACTGGGTTTTTTGCCAAAGCAATAGCTGACTTATTATCCACAAAGATCTTTGCTGACTCCTCTTGCGCCAAACTCAGCTCCTTTAACAGGTTTCTTAACCAAATCGCATGGCAAACACAGGAAGTGGCTGCTACGTACTCTGCTTCGCAAGTAGAAAGAGTTACAATCGGCTGCTTCTTTGACATCCATGTGAAAGCCGTATCTCCAATATAGAACACAAAACCACTTGTGCTTTTTCGATCATCTACGTCACCACCCCAATCGCTATCGCTATATCCAACAAGCTTGTAATCGTTAGAAACAGAGTAATACAAGCCAAAGTCCATAGTACCTTTGATATAGCGAATGATCCTCTTAGCCGCCTTGAAGTGAGTTGTTGTTGGATGCTCCATGTAGCGACTAACAACTCCAACCGCATATAAGATGTCAGGCCTTGTGCACGTCAAGTAGCGTAAACTTCCAACCAAACTCTTAAAGAGTGTTGGATCCACACCTTCTCCTTCTTCGTGCTTTGACAACTTGGCTCCACATTCCATTGGTGTGCTAACTGGGTTTGAGTCATCCATCTTGAACTTCTTTAGTATCTCCTTAGCATAGCCTTCTTGAGTGATGAAGATTCCATTGTCTTCTTGTTTAACTTCAATTCCAAGGTAGTAAGACATTAATCCAATGTCCGTCATCTCGAACTCCTTCGTCATCATCATCTTGAACTCCTCGAACATGCTTGGATTGTTACCGGTGAATATCAAGTCATCTACATATAAGCATGCAATCAATATATCTCCATTTTGAATTTTGATGTAGAGTGCATGCTCATATGGACACTTGATGAAGTTTTTCTCCTTGAAATACTTATCAATTCGAGTATTCCAAGCTCTTGGAGCTTGTTTTAAGCCATAAAGCGCCTTCTTTAACCTCAAGACTTTGTTTTCTTCTCCCTTGACAATGTAGCCTTATGGTTGCTCAGTATAAACTTCTTCTTCAAGATCTCCATTTAAGAAGGCTGATTTGACATCCATTTGATGTATCCTCCAATTGTTTTGAGCCGCAAGTGAAATGATTAGTCGAACAGTTTCTAAACGAGCAACGGGAGCGAATACCTCATCATAGTCGATTCCGGCTCTTTGACTATAGCCCTTTGCCACCAATCTTGCTTTGTACCTTTCAACTTCTCCTTTAGAGTTCTTCTTTGCTTTATACACCCATTTCACACCGATCGCCTTGTGCCCATTTGGAAGTGATGCTAACTCCCAAGTATCATTCTTTTGTATCACCTTGATCTCTTCATCCATTGCATTTCTCCATGTTTTCTCTTCCATAGCTTCTTGGAAGTTCATGGGCTCGCAATCCGCAAATAGACAAAATAAAGTAAGATTATCTTGATTTTCGGTTACCTCGTAAATCTCTTCAAGGCTTCTAAAACGTGGAGTCCTTTCACTCGAACTGTCATCTCTTTGAGAACTCGGTGTAGGTGAAATTGGTGGTGTTACAGGCTCCTCTCTTGGTTGCTCCACATCATCTTCTTCAACACATGGAAAGAAATTATACTCTTCATCATTTGATCTCCAATCCCATTCTCCTTCTTCATCAAAGATGACATTTCGACTGGTGATTGTCTTATTTGTATTAGGATTGTAGAGCTTGTAGCCTTTGGAGTTAGCGTCATATCCAATGAAGATGTACTTCTCGCTTTTGTCATCTAGTTTGCTCCTCTTCTCGTCTGACACATGAGCATGAGCAATGCTTCCAAAAACTCTTAGATGAGAAACACCGGGCTTCCTTCCACTCCAGGCTTCTTGTGGTGTTTTCCCCCAAACACTTCTTGTCGGAGATCGATTTGAAATATAAACCGCACATGCAACTGCTTCCGCCCAAAACTCCTTGGGTAGTTTCTTACTTTTGAGCATGCTTCTCGCCATTTCAAGAATTGTCCTATTCTTCCTTTCCGCTACTCCATTCTGTTGAGGGGATCTCGGCACCGTTAATTGTCTTCGAATGCCATTATCTTCACAATACTTCTGAAATTCTTTGGATGTGAACTCTCCTCCACGATCGGATCTCATGGCTTTGATCACAAGGCCACTTTCCTTCTCAACATGGGCTTTGAACTTTTTAAAGTTTTCAAACACTTCTGATTTTTCCTTTAAAAAGTAAACCCATATTTTTCTTGAAAAATCATCAATAAAGAGAAGGAAGTAGTTATTTTTACCGAGTGATCTTGGCCTGATCGGACCACACACATCCGTGTGTATAAGTTCCAGTGGCTTCCGAGCTCTTGTGCTTGACTCTTTTGGAAAACCCATTTTGAATTGTTTTCCAAGTAAACACCCTTCACACACTTGATTTAGATGGTTGATGCAAGGCAAGCCTCTAACCATTTGTTTCTTCGAGAGTAGCTCCAATCCTCCAAAGTTGAGATGCCCAAATCGAAGATGCCAAAGCCATGACTCCTCTTTGTAACACATCTTGAGGCATTGCCCGATGTCACTTCGAATGTTAAGGACAAACATTCGATTTCTTGACATCGGTACCTTAGTAATGAGATTGCTTCCTTGGTCTCTTATAGAAAGGTGATTATCTTTTAATCGGATATCATAACCTTTCTCGAGGAGTTGTCCAAGGCTCAAGATGTTGGTCTTCATGCTTGGGATATAATAAACGTTTGATATAAATTGGTGATCTCCATTCTTCAGTCGGATGAGAATATTTCCTTTACCTTTCACCTCCATCTTCGATTCATCTCCTAAAGCCACATTTCCTTTCACCGATTCATCAAGCTCCACGAACATGCTTCTTCGGCCGCACATGTGATTGCTTGCACCACTATCAAGATACCACTTGTGATTCTCTTCCCGTTCATCATTTTTGCAAGCCATCAACAACATATCTCCTTCTTGATTTATTTCTTCAACATAGTTTGTCTTCTCCTCGACTCTTTTATTGTTTGAAGCTTTACATTCGGAAGCATAATGACCATACTTTCCACAATTATAACATTTAATGCTTGACTTATCGTACCTTGATTTTGGACTTCCTCTCCCACGACCTCTTGATGAGTTTTCTCTTCTTTGGTTGGTGTTGTCTTCATAGGGCCTCCAACCTCTTCCATTTCCATATCTACGACCTCGTCCTCGGATTTGATCACCACCACGCCTTTGATAACTTTGACCGGTTTCTTCTTTAGTTTGATCAATCCGCATCTTGAGTACTTGTTCGGCGATATCTTCTTTTTTCTTTTTCTTTTCTTCATACGCTTGTAGGGATCCAAGAAGTTGCTCTGTTGTCATATCCTCCAAATCTTTTGTCTCCTCTATAACGGTGACAATATGCTCGAATTTTGGATCCAATGATCTAAGAACTTTCTCCATGATTCTTACTTCATCTAACTTCTCTCCATTTCTCTTAAGGTTATTAGTAACCGTTAAGACTCTTGAAAAGTAATCAGACATGAGTTCACCTTCCTTCATTTGCAACGCTTCAAATTCTTCTCTTAGAGTTTGAAGACGTACCTTCTTAACTTGCTCCGCTCCCTTGTAAGAGGTTTGAAGCTTCTCCCATGCTTCTTTGGCCGACTTTGCTCCCGCGACCTTCTCGAACGTGTCTTCATCTAATCCTTGATATATTAGACAGAGAGCTTTCTTGTCTCTCTTCCTTGAGTCTCTCAAACTATCTTTTTGAGTTTGAGATACACTACTCTCATTATCCGGTTCGACGTAGCCTTTCACGACTATCTCCCACACGTCATGTGCTCCTAGAATCGCCGTCATCCTTAGACTCCAATTGTCATAGTTGCTCTTTGTGAGCATCGGGACATGGAACGGAATGCCGTTACTCGCCATCTCTAGGATCTTGAAGCTCTGATACCACTTTGTTGGGAATAAAAACTTTAAGGCTATGGAGAAAGTATTTGAGAAATTTGGGAGAAAATATAAATGTTGAGAAGTATAAACTTTTATTACTTAGAATTTTTCTTGGAACAACTTGATTACAAATGAAGGGAGAGGGAGGTATTTATAGCCTCCAAAGTACAAAATATCTAGAATATTTTAGTCCTAAATCTAGAGAATTCTAACAATATTTTATTATAATTATCTAGATAATTTCATAGAAATATCTAGATTATTTTTCTCTACCATTTTCTAGAATATTTTAAGGAGGTGGTGATGTTAGATATTTTCTAGAGAAAACTCTAGAACATGGATCAAGCCCAATATTTGATTATTGGATTATTGGTCCAATAATTAAACTTGATCCAAATTTTGGCTCTCAACAGTATTTAAGTATCAAATGGACATGAAAATAAGAACAACACACTAAGTATGCAAGATATTAATTAAGCAAGTTTCAACAAGTTTGAGGTAAGGTGGGCTGTGAGAGTAAGTAGTGATGGCTAGATACAGCGGTCACATGTGTATAACCCGCGGTTGAAAACCGAGTTGGCATAGTAGAGTGAAACCAGAAAGAAAAAAAAGATCAAATGAAAATTGATTTGGCAAAGTAAAAGGTTTACAATTCTATGTTCAACAAAGCAAAAATACGGGAAGCTGATGGTTAGAGGAGTCACGATGTGTATTGTTGATGAGCATAAATGCCATGGATTTGTGACATACACTGTGAAAATCGATATAAAATTTCCCTAAGATTGTAGAGAGATTAAGGTTGAGATAACAAAATAAAGCTAGTCATAATTTTTCGTTGGTAGTAGAATGATCTTTGATTATTGACAAAACAAATAAGAGATTGCAGAAATTCTATAAGAAACCGTACCCGCCCGCTTATGCAAACTCCTGTATCCGCACCACCGGTCATCCCCATAAACTATGTTTTAATCGTTTTTACAAGTTTTATAAAACAGTTTCTTATCATTTTAATTCAGTAGCTTCTCAAAGGTTTTTGCGAACGTTTAGTAAAGTTTTCGCGAAAAATGTCTTACTTTTTAAATTGTGAAACGCTTTTTTGCAAACGCTCTTCAGCGACTTTGCAAAACGTTTCTCAAAATCAGCATATACCATTTTTTCAAACGGTTTTTGGGATGTTGCAGAAAGCTTTCAAACGGTTTAATTGTCAGTTTCTACAAATGATTCTGAGCGAATTTTAAAATCATTAGTTAGTGCCTTACTGGTACAAAAACTTCCAACAAACGGCTACATCTTTAGACGATATGCTGATTATAGAAATAGAAACATTTGTTGCATGCATTAATATCCAAGCTCATTCGGATATACGCCTTAGATATTATTTTTTTGTTGTCGGCCAATGAGCTAGGATACAAACCATTCCCACAAGGGAAAATATAAATAAATTAACCATATTTATAAGATAGGCTAAATGTCAAGAATGAAATCATGGGGGTGGAGAGAAAAAAGAAGAGAAGTTGTTTTTTGAGATACAACGGAAAATATACCCAAAATGTGCTTGTCTATTTTGGAAAAAACAAAATTAACATGGGGTCAAATTAAGAAATCGCAACTTGAGATATTAAAACATGCATGTGCTTGCTTCTTCTCCGAGGTACTAATCTTGGGATGAGAACTAAGTAAGTTTGGCTGTGCTTATCTCTATGATTCTTTCAATAAGCTTTTCCAGAGCCATGTGGTCTTTGCAGAACCGACTAGTGAGTCTGGAGAATGTGGAGGATGTTAGATTTGTGGTAGGAAACGAAGAACACTAAATTGTTTTCAGAAGAAAAAAAGAACATTAAAGTAGAAAGTAAAAATTGATGAATGCTCTCAATATTATGATAAATCGTTAGCTCTAAGAGCTTACATACTTAAAGCTAAAATCCATGAGGGCTTTTACCATTGAACATGATCTTAGCAGATGCTCTCTCGTTCTCCAAGAGTTTAATAATATAATAGCATCCACATTGGTAATAAAATATGAGTGTCTTTAAATATAAAATTATTAAAAGTTGAGTAAAAGGAAGAAAGAGAGTGTTTTTGGTTGAAATAATGGGGTGTATTGAAATATAAAATTAATAAAATTTGAGTAAAGAGAGGAGATAGTGGATATTGTTGGAGAGATTGTGTCTTTAGGAAGACATAAATAGTAACATTTGGAAAGAGAATGTGAGTGTGTTTAAATATAAAATTAATAAAAGTTGAGTAAAAAGATGAAAGAGAAGGTATAAAATTGAGTAAAAGGATGAGAGAGTGTGTTTTTAATATTTTTATATTGTGAGACATTGGTAAAATGTCTCCAATGTGGATGGCCTAAGGAGGTCATTCAGAGCCGGGCCCTAAGTTTTCGAGGACGAGAAAAAAAATGCCGTTTAATATTTTTAGATAAATAAAGTTTGATCTCATTTTCTAAATCACTTAGTTTTAGAAGTTTTCATTTTTCTTTTGACATACGATAACATCGTATTAACTTGAAATTTTTATCAAGCTTCTTGTATTTTCTTCGTACTGCTGATCTCTCTTTTTATGCGATTCGAAGTCATCTTATATTGTTAGATAGATGAGTGACTATACAAAAATAAACAAATATGTTGTAACGGCGAGAAGATAAAGTAAGGAAAAAATATTTGTTTTCTTGGTATTGCTAAAATCTCAGCATAGAAATCATGTGGTAGAGAGAAAAGAACATAGCATGGGGTCAAAATTTAGAAATCTCAACTTGAAAAACTTGCTTCTTCTCCAAGGTACCAATCTTGGGAGGAGAATTAGGGCAATTTTGGCTGCTTATCTATGATTCTTTCAATAAGCTTTTCCATAGCCATGTTGTCTTTGCAGAAGTGACCAATGAGTCTGGAGAACTTGGAGCATGTGCCGGAAGAACGTTGTATCCTTTCGATTCCAGATCGGTTTGATTAGGAGAGAGAAGTTCGTCACGGGAGATGAACATTATACTAGCTGGAGCTGGATTGTCATGTGGCCAACACAATATTCGATGGAAAATACGTAACCGAGTCTTTCCTGTTTGAAAACATAAAACAGTTGAATCTGAACATGAGTGTCTTTACTTGTAGTATACTTATACATTTCAGAGATAAGGATAAGAAGAAGTTTAACTGGCGTTCATATGGATGTGATTAAGAACAATTCCAGTGGAAGAGAGAGCTTTGTTGACAGAAGGAGGGATGTGATTCATGTTGCCATAGGCAGATATGGAGATTGGACCACGGTAGTTCAACTTACTCAGTGCCGAGCTTATTTTAACAGCAATCTCCTCAGGTTTACAACTTTTGGGAACCGGACAATTCTCTATATCTCCACGAATCTAGCTTCTGCCACGGTGTTGTTCATCATCTCCTTCGTTCGTGTTAGTCAAGAGTAGACTTTAAACATAAAAAGAAAATCAATCACAAGAAAAAGAAAGAATCTTCTAAAAAATATAAAATATAAAATATAAGATTCAGTCGTATCTTATTCTATTGAACGAACATATATTACGCAGAGAAACAAAAAGTTCACCTTCCCAAACCAAAACAGTACATGATGGAGAACATACCTGAGTCCTCGATGTGGAACGATTTAGGGTTTTCTTTGTTTCCGTCTGTTAGGGTTTTTTGATAAATGCACCGCCACATGTTTATTTTTTTTGTTAGTGTTATGTTCCGGTGACTCGAGGGTCAAGCCAAGCCCAGCACGGCCCTTTTTTAAAATATTGGGCTACTCCAATTAGACCCATTCGTGGATCCAATCCAATCGTTTTCTTTTAATTTGAATATGTTGTTGATAAAAAAAAAAAAAAAAAACCAATCATTGAATCGACAAGTCCGAAATTAAAATATTCATTCCTACAAAATTATATTGGCGTAGCTTAAGCTAGGATATATAGAAGGATTCGTTGATCTAAAAGGATAACCGAAAAGCTAATCAATTTGCGATCTGATTCCTCAAAGGAATACAGAAAACAATGAAACAAAGCACCTTTATTAAATCCTCTGACAAGCTAATATGAGAAGGACCTATCTAAAATAAGCTTGAAAATTTAAAAGATTTTTGCTAAAAGAAAAAAAAAAAAAACCATACCAGCCGGGTTAGCTTTCATTTGAACTCTCTCATTTGTTTATTTATGGTCGTGTTGAAATCGCTTCAACGGGATTATTTTGTGTTAGATGAGACCAAGTATTATACCGGAAGTGATTCGACGTACACCAAAAAAAAGGTAAAGGCTATAACTCAGGTGTGGCAAAAGAATGTGGGAAAAATGCAAAAAAAAACCCAAAGAATATTTGTTTCACCTAAAAAGAAATAACAAAAAAGTGGTGATAATTAAACCCCAACTTTTTAATTTAAACTCCAACTTTTTTAATTTAATGCAAATTAATCTCCCAAAATAAATGTTGTCACATAATTAGCATATTTAGAGGCATTTAAGAGAAGAAAATGACTTACAACTTATAATGGAGTTCAACAACAAGATACATATAAAGATTTATCATAGATTCGAGTAGATAATGTGATTCCATATTCAATTTTTTTATTTATAATATCTAGATTGTGGTTTCTTAACTTTTAATTTTTTATGGATTTTAAAGTTTTTCACTTTGAATATAAATAAATTTGTTGATAATAATTGTTTAATGAACGTAAAACCTTAAATCAGACTATTAAACCTTAACAAATTTAACAACATTTATTTTTGGGGTTTAATTTGCGTTAGAATAAAAAGTTATGGTTTAATTTGTGTTAAATTAAAAAGTTGGGGTTTTATTTGCATTAAATTAAAAAGTTGGGGTTTAGTTATCACCACTTTTTTTGTTGGGGTTTTTTAGGTGAAACAAAGATTTTTTGGAGTTTTTTTTTTTTGCATTTTTCTCCCAAAGAATGGAGAGTGCCCGGAAAAAACTATTCCTATTGTTGGGCCTGGACCTGCGGCCCACCATTCTGAACAGTTCGCGAGATCCAGATCGCCAGAGGCCCGACGGGCAGCCAGAAGCCCATTCCAACCCTTAACCGCGGTCAGCTGAACTCGAGTTAAACCCAACACCGTTCGCTATAAATAGAAGTCACGGGACAGTACAGGGGGACATTGACTCTTCCCTCAAGAAATACAAGTACCACTATTCGTGAGTCCGCTAAAATTGTAATCTTTTACACCCGACCTAGAGAACCGATAGCCCGGGGTCTGTCCGGACTATTTATAGCGACCTATTCTTACTTACCTTTCTTGGACTCGACTTTCAATACACGAATTTCTCCGACCTCCGACCTATTATAAATTCATTGTCGACCTTCTGGATCAACAATTGGCGCGCCAGGTAGGGGAGGAGATTTTCTAACGCAAAGAAATATGAGTCCGAACGTGTCCGCAAGTCAACAACCCGGAGAAATATCAAATCAAGGAATCTTAGAGGCAGCACACGAAGCTCCACTCATTACGATGGAGTCCAGCCCAGTCATCACTCCGACCGTCACAAACGAAGAGACAAACGCCACAGCCCGTGGCCCCGAAGCGACGACAAACGCGGGAGAACAGATCGATCATGTTCGTGTTCTGGGAACCCTCATGAGAAGCTTTGACCAACAAGACGACATGGTCCGTCAAACAAATGCCCGTCTGGACTCTCTCGCGACAGCTCAGAATGTCATACAAGAGCAGCTCGACTCCTCCCGACCCGCAAACTTGCAACATCCCAGGACAAACTCGTCTCCGTCTCTTGCTGAAGGACACGGACGCCCGTTTCGACTTCAATACCCCGTTTCGAACCCCGATCAGCATGCAACTCGAGCGTACAACTCACTCAAGAGAACATTCTCCAGCCCAAGGTTCCGAGCTCGAGAACATTAAAGCTTCACTTCGAGAAATGCAGTCGAAGGTCCATCAAGCCCTAAAGAAACTCAGAGGACGCCATTTACGGATCGAATCACTGCAATCCCGATTCGCCAAACAACCAAGTTGCGAATCGAATCTTTCGGAGGGACCACGAACCCGAAACATTTCATGACCTCGTTCGCCATCGCCATGGGACGAATACAGCTATCTCCCGAAGAACGGGAAGCGGCCTATTGTCAATTGTTCGACGAACTTCTCGTCGGTTCTGCGCTCGATTGGTTCTCTCGACTTAGGCCAAGCTCAATCAAAAGTTTCGCCCAGCTCTCGACTGCATTCTTCAAACATTACTCCATGTACATCCAGGATGGTGCCTCGGAAGCCGACATGTGGGCTCTCGCCCAGGGACCAAGGGAATCCCTTAGGGATTATATGTGCCGCTTCAAAGCGATCCTCTCAACGATCGATGTCCAAGAGACCTCCGCCATCGGCGCTCTGAAAAACGGACTATGGCACGAATCGGGATTCCGAGCTGATCTAATCCTCCATAAAGCTTTGACTCTCGCCGATGCTATGCACAGGGCAACGAGCTTCGTTTTGCTTGAAGAAGACCGAGCAACCAATCTCAAGAAACACTCCCCGGTCAAACTAACATCCGCAAAGCCTAAAGCCAAAGATGTGGCAGAGGTCGACCACAACGAACCATCCCAACATCTCAACCAAGAATTTAAGGAATTAAAGAAGAAGCTCCTGGCAGCAAACGTAATCCAAACACCTCAGCCCGCTCCGGCGAAGCAGCAGCAGAATCAAGGCCAGCAACAAAACAAAAATGGCCGTTTAAATTTGTTCGCGGCGAAGAAAAAGAAGAAGACCCACCAATGCCGACAATTACAGGCAAAACTGATGGCAAAATACAGCAGTGGAGAAGTCCACATCGACCTACCCCCAAAACGGCAGCCCGAAAACGAACAAAAGTCTGACGGGCAAATCATCCTCCCATCTCCCCCGAAGCGACCTGCAGACGATGGCGGTCCCGGGCCACACCAGCCCGCTTCGAAAAAGAAGATCTTCATAATCATGGGAGGCTTTAAAACAGCTTCAAACTCAGTCCGATCACTCAGGAAGCACGAGAAGGCGGTCTCCCAACAAATCTAGTGCAGCGCTCAGGCCGCAGTCGATATACCGATCATCTTCTCTGAGGCGGATACCAAAAACGTGGCGATGCCGCACAACGACCCCTTCATCATCGAGATGGGCATTGAAGATTGCGACATCACTCGCGTGCTAGTCGACACAGGAAGCTCAGTTAACCTCATCTTCCTGGAAACTCTACGGAAGATGGACATCAGTGACGACAAGATCAAGCCAAGCGTCAAACCACTGACCGGATTTGACGGCGTGACGTCAATGACGATTGGAACGATCAGAATGGGAATCCATGTAGGCGGCATCACCAAAATCGCCAAGTTCGTCGTAATAGATAAACCAACGGTCTACAACGCCATTGTTGGAACGCCATGGCTTTCGTCGCTCCGGGCTGTAGCATCGCCCTACCACCAATGCGTCAAGTTTCCGACCTCCTATGGAGTTTTCACAATCCAAGGGTCGCATAAGGTAGCCAGATCGTGCTTCGTAACGGAGCACAAGCTAAGACGCATCACTTGCAACGTAAGACGATCTACCGCGGTCCCAAGCACATCGCCAAGAGGCTACGATCTCAATTACTCTTGATCCGCAACATCCCGAACGCCAAGTCAACATTGGCGCCGAACTCGAGGAGCCTCTCCGTGGCGAACTAATCCAATTTTTGTCCGCCAACGTCTCCACGTTCGCCTGGTCAATCCATCACATGAGAGGGATTGATCCAAAGATAACGACGCACGAGCTGAACGTTGATCCAACATACAAACCAATCAAGCAGAAGAGACGAAAGCTCGGACCAGAGCGGTCTCAGGCAGTAAACAACGAGGTCACGAAACTCCTCGAAGCGGGATCGATCACGGAAATCCACTATCCCGAATGGCTGGCGAATCCAGTCGTGGTCAAGAAAAAGAACAGAAAATGGCGGGTGTGCATCGACTTCACAGACCTCAACAAAGCCTGCCCGAAGGACAGCTTTCCTCTTCCTCGCATCGATCAGATCGTCGAGGCCATGGCAGGCAACGAACTCCTTTCTTTTATGGATGCGTTCTCCGGCTACAATCAAATCTGATGCATCCGGGCGACCAAGAGAAGACCCCTTTCATCATGGATCGCGGAACCTACTGCTACCGCGTCATGCCCTTCGGCCTAAAGAACGCCGGAGCGACCTACCAAAGACTAGTCAACAAGATGTTCGCTAGTCAGCTCGGCGACTCGATGGAAGTTTACATAGACGATATGCTGGTTAAGTCACCAAAGGCCAAAGACCATATTGCCCATCTGCGTTCTTATTTCGAGGTACTCAACGAATTCGGTATGAAGCTCAGCCCAGCCAAGTGCACGTTCGGGGTAACCTCGGGAGAATTTCTCAGTTACATCGTCACTCAACGTGGGATCGAGGCAAATCCAAAATAGATTGCAGCAATCATCAATATGCCCTCCCCAAAGAACCAGCGAGAAGTCCAAAGGCTCACAGGTTGCATTGCCGCCCTCAACAGGTTCATCTCTCGATCTACAGACCGCAATCTTCCATTCTATAAAGCGCTCAGAGTTCGCAAAGATAACTTTCTCTGGGACAATCAATGTGAGACCGCGTTCAACGAGCTGAAGGTTTACCTGTCGACTCCACCCGTGCTCGCAAAGCTAGAGACCGGAGAGCCGCTGTTCCTCTACGTTGCGGTCACAAACGCAGCAGTCAGTGGAGTACTTGTCCGGGAGGATCGCGGCGACCAAAAGCCCGTTTTCTACGTTAGCAAGTCCCTGGATGGGGCAGAGTCGCGTTACCCTCTACTTGAGAAACTCGCTTTTACCGTCATAGTCGCAGCCCGCAAACTACGACCGTATTTCCAATCTCATTCCATAGTGGTCATGTCGACCCAGCCAATGCGGACTATCCTCCACAGCCCGAGTGTGTCGAGCCGAATGGCCAAATGGGCCGTTGAGCTGAGTGAGTACGACATTGAGTTTCGGAATCGAACGAGCGCCAAGTCCCAGGTCCTCTTAGATTTCATCATTGAGCTCCCGCCAATTTCCCCGGAAGCCGACCTGCCTCAAGAATGAGTCCTTCACGTCGACGGATCATCCTCTAGATACGGCGCTGGAATCGGAATCCGACTCGAGTCCCCAACCGGAGAAGTGCTTGAGCAATCCTTCCGTCTGGAATTCCAAGCCTCCAACAACGAAGCTGAGTACGAAGCCCTCTTCGCCGGGCTGCGATTGGCAAGGGAGGTCGGCGCAACGAAGATTCATGCATACTGCGATTCCCAGCTCGTCGCCAATCAGTTCAACGACGAATACGACACCAAAGACGAAAGGATGGAAACCTACCTAAAGCTCGCGCGCGAACTAACTACAGACTTTAACACGTTCAAAGTTACAAAGATCCCACGCGCAGAGAACGCTCAGGCCGACGCCCTCGCCTCCCTCGGTTCCAGTTCGGACTCCGACTTCCGACGAGTAATTCCCATTGAATCCATCTCGGAACCAAGCATCTCTCTTCCAAAGGGTGTTTGCAGCGTTACAACTGAGTCTGACGACCAGCTCAGGCCTGCGACGTCCGCCCCACAACAAAGTACCCAGCCCGCAGCAACGGACTGGCGCCAAGAGATAACCAAGTACATAATGTTCGGTAAACTCCCGGACAACAAATGGGCCGCCAGACGTCTTAAAGCCCGCAGCGCGTATTATACCGTCCTCAACGGTGAGCTATACAGATGGAATGCCGCCGAGGCACTCTTGCAATGTTTGGCTGGCGATGAGGTATATCGCGTGATGGCCGAAAGATACGAGGGAGCCGGCGGAAGCCACTCCGGAGGCCGGGCTCTTGCGGTCAAAATCAAGCGTCTCAGTTTTTACTGGCCGACCATGCTTAGGGACTGCGCCGAACATGCCCGCTGCTGCGAACGGTACCAATGTCACGGCCCGATGATCCATTCGCCAACTGAGCCGCTTTCTACAGCGACTGCACCCTATCCCTTCATGCGATGGACAATGGACATCATGGGCCCCTTCCCAAAGTCTCGGCAAAAGAGGTACATCATCGTTGTCACGGACTACTTCACCAAGTGGGTCAAGGCTAAAGCTTACGCCTCGATACGAGCTAATGACGTTCAAAACTGTCTGGAAATACGTCATCTGCCGCCACGGCCTCCCTTACGAGATCGTCACTGACAACGGCTCGCAGTTTATTTCTGCGATCTTCGAAGACTTTTGCGAGAAATGGAAGATACGCTCAAGCAAATCCACACCAAGATACCCGCAAGGCAATGGTCAGGCCGAAGCGGCAAATAAGATAATTATTGACGGACTCAAGAAGCGACTTGAAGAAAAGAAGGGGCTCTGGGCAGACGAACTCGACGGGGTACTCTGGTCGTTTCGAACCACCTCCCGTCAGTCTACAAATCGGACTCCGTTCTCACTCGCTTATGGCCTGGAAGCCATGGCTCCCGCAGAAGTCAACATCAACAGCATGCGACGTGTAATGATGACTACGAATCCCGACTTAAATGACAATATGCTCGTCGACAACCACGATCATATCGAAGAAGCTCGTGACGAGGCCCTCGTCCGGATACAAAACTATCAGCACCTCGCTATGAGGTACTACAACAAGCGTGTCCGCAACCGAAGTTTCGCCGTTGGCGACCTCGTCCTTCGAAAGGTCTACGAAAACACCGCAGAATACGAGGCTGGCAAGCTCGGCGCGAACTGGGAAGGACCATACCAAGTAACCGAAATCATCCGACTTGGAGTATACCGGCTTATGACGTTGAACGGAGTGATGATTCCCCGATCTTGGAACTCGATGAGCCTAAAGCGATACTACTACAATACCAACGTGCTCGACATACAGAAAGACTGAAGAAATCCTCCTTCATCAGCAATCAGCCCACAGCAGACTACGGTCTCCAAAAAAAAAAAAAAAAAAAAAGAACGCTCTACGAGCTCACTTTCATTACTTACATATATGAACTACGAATGGCTTGATCCCTATTACAATGGGTACGTAGGCAGCCCGTCAGAAGGCATAGCTAATAATCAAAGATATATATACTCAATTTACTCAAATATACGTCTATTATACATATTACTGTTGTTACCAAATTATGTTCCCCGTGAACTAAAGTGGTCTGATCAACCACGTCGCCAGAACGGAAGAATAAACAACTTCCTTCTAAGCGACCTGTAAGCCAGGCCAGTCCCGCAACCAGTCTCGAAGCGTCTAAGTACAATAAGCCGGGTCCGCCTCGCCTACTTAGTCACGCATCAGACAAACACCGTAAGCCGGGCCAGTCCCGCAACCTGTCTTAAAAAACGTCTAAGTACTAAGACGAGCCCGCCTCGCATACTTAGCTACGTACAAGGCATTATCTTAAAAGCCGACCTCAGGGTCGCACACAAGTTAAAACAAAAAACAATAAACGGCGCGAACTGAAAAATATATATATATCTTCGAAAGAGAGGTTCAAATCTTTACAACAAGATACAAAGGCCACAGGCGGCCTGAAAGCAAAAAAAAAAAACAAACAAAACAACAAACAACAACAAAAAAGGGGGGAAGAAAGAGAAGACAACGTAAGGTTCATTTATCATCCCGTGCCGGAGGATCCTGAATGACCGGAATGCCATCAAGGTCAGCCAGCTCATCGCCTGTGGTTTGGTCGACGGCTGGAGCAGCGAGGATTTCGGGATCCGGGTTTTGAGCGACAGGCTCCGTCCTGGTCTCATTACCAGCTGCCGGAGCGACCTCGACCTGAACCGAGGGATTAGCAACCTGAGGAGGTGCGGCGGATAGCCACGAGGGAAGAGACATCACAAAGTCCTCCTCCTCGGCCTCCTCGACTTCCAAGACCTCGAGCTGGCCCTTGAACTTCTCGAAGTTGTCATCAAGGACCTTCAGCCTCTCCTCAGGAATGGTAATACCATCCTCTTCCCCCATCCTGACCAAATAGCCCTTAATAGCCCGCGACTGACTCATCATTTCTGAGAGCCGGGCGACCTCCATAGAATCAGCGATCGATCTCTTTATCCCCGCCAGCCTCCTGTTGCAGTCTTCCACGGTGCTCCTAACGACCGACCCCCGAGACTTACGGAGGCGGTCAACTTCAGCCTGAAGGGAGTCCTTCTGAATGGTCGCCAGCTCCAACTGCTCCGCGGCATCCCTCTTCTGCGATCTAAGATCCTCAATGATCTTATCCGAATCCGCCATCATCTTGCCAAGATTGCTAATCCTGGACTTCAGGTCGGGAACCTTATTCGCTTCCGCCTTCACCGACTCGAGTTCCTTCTTCATCGACTCAAACTCCCCCTTCATCGACTCCTGCTCCTTAAGCTGCGATTCATATTTCACAAGCTGCTTAGAGACTTTGAAGAGTTTGCGTTCGTATGAAAGGACCATCGAGTTCGTGTAGGTCATCGACTGCAAAGAAGGCAACCAGTGCGCTAAGGGTTAACAAACACAATGAAAAAACCCCAAGAGAAACAAAATAGACAAACAAAGTGCTCACCTCCACCGAAGCCCCGCAGACCTTGCGATATGCTTCGAATTTTTCGAGCTCCTCCGGCTTAGGAAATTCATAGGCCTCGTTACAAGGGAATCAGACCATAGGTCGGCGCACGCCCTAGTGTTGTTTATCATGTGCTCAGGCGCCCTGAAATCCAGCTCGAGCGTGTAGTCCCTGGAGTCTACAGAAGGAGAAGCGGCAGCCGAGACAGCCTCGGGGACAGCAGAGGAACCTACCCGGTTGTCAGTCCGAGCCTTCTTGCTCCGCCCCTCTGGAGCATCCTCCAGCGGCCTCTTCTCCATAGGGACCTTTCTTGCAGGCCCCTCGGCTACAGCAGCAACTGATTTGCCGGATTTCTTCTCCGCCAGCGTGGCCTCAGCTCGCCTGGAAGACGGGGATCCGGACTGCCCCCCAGCAGGGATCCCCTTTCCAGGAGGACCGGTTCCTCTAAGCGTAGAGGCCACGTTCTTCTTCTTCGCGCCGACCTTGGCCGAAGTTTGCCCAGCCTTTTCAGTCGTGACGGGCTTCTCGGTCGGAGCGACCTTTCCAGCAGGGACGGCCTGCTTTTGTTTAACGGTCTGCCCAGTTAGGGCGACCTGCTTCTCTTTAGAAGCCTTGACCGCTTCATCTATTGCGGCCTCGTTGTAATCTACCCTCCTCCACGTCCCTTTAGTCTTCCTACCCATCTGCTCCGCTGCTCGTTTGAGAGTCTTTGCCTTTGGAACAACTGGAGGGTGCGAGAAGGGGCGGAGAGGTTCGAGCTCGAGATCGAAACAGCCTGCAGAAGAAACGAAGGCATCCTCAGAACAAAAAGAAGAAGGAAGGATTGACAATCCGAAATCGGGAGAACAGGGCGGACACTAACCGGTTAGGATCCTTCCGATGCACCTTTGGATCCTCTGTTCGACGAATTCAGGCCAGATCTGGGGGTCCAACTTCTCAATAAATCCAACAAGCGATTTTTCACCAGACTGCTCGGGGTAGAGTATTCTTGGCGGCGGTCTGTCTGCAAAAAAAAAAAAAAAATTAGACGTCAGCCCGAACAAAGAAAAGAAAAATATTTCGTCAAAAACGTACTTATGTTAACGTTCCAGCCCGCACAAATAGGCCACTTGGGATTTTCTACGGACGCAGCATCTATTTTTACGAAAAAGTAAAAACACTCCCAGTCCGCACTCTTATCGGCATCAGAGCCCGTGATCAACCGATTGTACTTAGGTTTGGCCGAAACGTAATAGCGGCCTGAAGAACCTCTCCGCTTCAGCGCAGTTAGCCCCTCAAAGGTGTCGCAGTCACTGACCAGTCCTTGCTCTGCAGCCAAAACCAGGTACACCATGAAGTTCCTGATAGACCCATGGGTTAGCTGAGAGATGGCCAGGCCGCGGCGAGCGCAGTACTCGATTAACAGCCGCGGAATCGGGAAAAACAGCCCGCTCTCCTCGAAGAAGGATACATAGAGACACATGTATCCCTCCGGGGGCGACCAAGGACGTTCACCGCTCTGGGGAACATGATATTCGACCTCCCTCGGCAGATCACGAATAGACCAGATGTTCTTGAGCATAGACAAATCGGCCTCCGAATCGAAGTCGTCCTTTCTTGTCAGCTCGATGCCAGGACCTAAGGACGGCCCCGAAGGCTCCAACACAAGTCTATCGATAGACGTGAGCCCGAAGGAGTTAGGATTCGAGTAATCCCGCCAAACTTCGGGCTGACCTTTGATCACAGACCGAAGTTTGGCCCGACGAGGTTTACTAACTGCGGGCTGCGAAGCTCCGACCCCAGGATGGCCAACAGAGCTGGATCCAATGTCGTCTGCGGCCAAAAGGTTGCCGCTAGCCGCCCTCTCATCGGCATCCGACAAAGCCCCTTCGCGGGTCGAAACGACCGGACTCTCAGCAGAGGACGGATCAGTTCTGCCAAGGTCGGAGAGATGATAATTCTGGGAATCGGTGGCTGAAGAGACCATAATTGCAGTGGGAACAGATCTGACTGGACTCTAGATCGATACGGCCCTTTACCGACGGTGATTATGGTGACCACGACGGAAATATATCGGAGAAATCAAAGAAAACGCAAACAGAAGGAAGCTAGAGAGAGAGGAAAAGAAAAAACAGTACCTTAGGGAGAGGAGTAGGCGAAGCGAAATGAAGAGGAGAACAGAAACTAAGTGCCGTATTTATAGGCGCGGAGCTGAATACGAAGGGTCGCACCTCGGGAAAAACGAGACCGCAGTGAGAACCAGTGAAATTTTGACACGTGGCGATCTCGCGATTTCTCAGAATCAGATCGAACGTCCCAAAATCAACGAAGCTCAGGCCGCCTCGTTTCGTCGACCGGG
Source organism: Arabis hirsuta (assembly GCA_964056655.1). Classification (NCBI taxonomy): domain Eukaryota; kingdom Viridiplantae; phylum Streptophyta; class Magnoliopsida; order Brassicales; family Brassicaceae; genus Arabis; species Arabis hirsuta. The sequence goes on from OZ053306.1 coordinate 1,931,660, forward strand.
GGGGGCTACTGTTGGGCCTGGACCTGCGGCCCACCATTCTGAACAGTTCGCGAGATCCAGATCGCCAGAGGCCTGACGGGCAGCCGGAAGCCCATTCCAACCCTTAACCGCGGTCTGACCACACCCAGGAGATAACCGCGATCAGCTGAACTCGAGTTAAACCCAACACCGTTCGCTATAAATAGAAGTCACGGGACAGTACAGGGGGACATTGACTCTTCCCTCAAGAAATACATGTACCACTATTCGTGAGTCCGCTAAAATTGTAATCTTTTACACCCGACCTAGAGAACCGATAGTCCGGGGTCTGTCCGGACTATTTATAGCGACCTATTCTTACTTACCTTTCTTGGACTCGACTTTCAATACACGAATTTCTCCGACCTCCGACCTATTATAAATTCATTGTCGACCTTCTGGATCAACACCTATAAGAAGAATAAAGAGAGAAAATATCTTACGAGCAAAATCCATTGACAGTTTTAGTAAAAGGACTCCCCGAAGCATCCTTGAAGTTCCATCCTCAGATTCAATATTTCACCATGAGGTGCACCTTTTATGCATTGACCTTGTTTACTTTTCTGATTGATCGAAGCAATTTTTTTTTAGATATTTTGCACAAAATTAGTTATACTTTTCTCTTCTTTTTTTTTTGAGCTGGTTTAGTATGCGTACATGGGTGTGAAGGCTGGAAAGTTTTTCAGGATAAAAGCCTCCATAAATATCTGGAAACCATAAATAGCTCCCAATGAGTTTAGCTTGGCTCGGACTTGGCCTGTATCTGGAGTTGGCCTTAGTCGTAACACCATTGAAGCTGGTTGGCAGGTCATATATTTCTTTGGTCGTTCATCTTGACTAAAGTTTGTTTTTTTGTATCAAAAATCTTAATCATCATCACGTACGTTTATTGCTTTAATTTTATAGGTTTATCCACAAATCTATGGTGATAATAATCTGAGATTATTTGTTTACTGGACGGTGAGTTCGCATATTTCATCCTAAACATTCAAATTCTGTTTTATTTTTCAAATTAAGATTTAATTTCTCTTTTTATTTATGGAAATTTGTGCGTATATTAGAGCGATGGATACCAAAAGACAGGATGGTACAATCTCTGCAAAAGGTTTTATTCAGACGAACAAACAATACACCATAGGTGGTTCCTACAGTAATATACGACGGAGCTCAGTTAGATCTCAACTTACTTATATGGAAGGTAATAGGCAGATCCAAAAAATAAGTTCTAGAAAATAATACAAAACCACATATAAAATTGTAAAACTGTATCTTATTGTATAAGTAAGAGTTTATACTGACTGAATCTATTATATCTAACGTTCGATCTGTGTTTTTCTTAATTTTATTGATCAAAACTGGTAAATAAAAGCACTTTATTAAGTTCAATTTAAAATTGCTAATTTGCTTAACAATATGTGATATATTAGAGGCAGTTTTCCCAAGTTTTTTTTTTGGGAAACTTATATGTTTCCTAAGTTTTTTTTTTTAAAATTATGTTTCCTAAGTTACCTCTTCATCTTATTTAAAATGAATATTTTGCTATCATCAGGACCAAAATACAGGAAATTGGTGGCTAAAGATCAATGAAAACGACATAATGAGGTACTGGCCTAGCTCATTGTTCAATATTCTAGGAGATGGAGCAACAGATGTTCAATGGGGAGGCGAAATCTACGCGCAAACCAGTGCGAGACACACAATCACGGATATGGAAAGTGGACGTTTCGCAGATGAAGGGTATAAGAAATCGAGCTATATCAAGAATCTTATGATAGGTAATTGTTACAGTGTTAAGACAGGAATTAGTGGAACAAATTTTGGGAGTCATTTCTTCTATGGTGATCCGGGTCAGAACGTTAAGTGCCCTTGATCTGATTATCTGTGTGTTCAAAGATTTTGAGGATTTCACATGTCTATAATATAAGAATTTTTTTTTAAAATGCTATTTGATAAATGCCACATTTTCAAAATCTTTGCAAAAATATCACGTTTTCAGAAAAAAAAAAATCATTATATCATTTATGTTTGGGTTAACTATATTGTATCAGCTAGGATTTAGTTTTGAGGGTTTTAGGGGTCAAAACATTTTTTACGGTTTATAATTTTAATATTTAGGCTTTAAAAATCCATAGTTAGTAGTATTTTTACAAATGTACACCCTTAAATGATATTCTTGCAAATGTACACACCAAAAATAGCATTTTTGCAGTTGCCCCGTAATATAAATAAGAACATGTGATTTAAGGAAAAAAATCCATAGTTAATTGTCGTACGTACGTTGATATTATGTGTCCTATGTGTGGGTAAAAGGTTTCAGGTTTCACATGTGTGTAATTTGAATAAGAATATGTATGTGTTGATAAAATCTTGAGTTTGAAGTTACATGTCCATGAAAATATTTTACAACAATTGTCTAAAGAATTTTAGCAACAAAAAAAAAAAAAATTTGCCAAATGAATTTTCGTTGAATTTTTAATCTATGGAATGGAAAATTTTTGATGGGTTGTTTACAAATAAAGAAAAAGAAAACATCTTTGATGGGTTGAATTTGTAGGAGATCATACCATTTGAAAAAAGACAATTCTATCATTAAAATATTATCGGAAATCTTGTTGTTGATTTATTAAACAGAAATGTTTTGTTTAATTTTATTTTTGTGAATAAAAATGAGTAGAAAGAATCAATTTTATATTTATAATCAAACACTTGTCTTTGATTATAAATATCAAATTTGACTTTTTATGTTCGTCAAGTAAAGACAATTTTTTAGCTTAAACTTTACGATATGAATAACTAGAGATTACTCATGCGTTGCGTGGATTTTAAAAAATTTAAAACATTAAAAATTTACAATAACACATTTAATTTGCAATTATAGTTTTTGATAAATATCAAAAAAATAAAAAATAACAACGGTTAAAGTAATATTTGCTTATTATACTAAAAATTGTCATCTTTATTAGACTTGGCTATTAAATTGTAGGAATAATTGTTAAAATTATTAAAAACACATCATTTTTTTTTCAATAAATAAAAAAAAAAGATAAATGTCAAAAAAAGGTAACACATGGCATCATCACTTGACTTGCGTTTGCCGTTTTCTAAAGTTTAATATTTATTTTTTTTGTAGGAAATCTTGTCTTTGATTTTTAAAACAGAATTATTTTTTGATACTGCCTTTGTTTTTTTTTTTTTAATTTTATGTGGATAAAAATAAATAGAAATAGAATTTTATATATATAATCAAACACTTGTCTTTGATTATAAATATCAAATTTGACTATTTATGTTCGTTAAGTTAGACAACTTTTTAGGTTAAACTTACAATAAAATAATGATTGATCATTTTTAGTTAGGTTAAACTTACAATAAAATAATGAATTTGCTATATAGCTTGTTTTTTTTTTTATCGAAAGGTTTTAATTCATTGATAGTCCGGCTAAACCGGATTGAGTGGTACAATTTGCATAGTTGATTTGGCTAAACCATTAGCAATGTTGGTTCCTGAATTTTTTTTATTTTTATATATATACTCTATCGGTTGATCCGGTCAGTTTCGGTAGCAACGCACCGAATTGCAACAGAGTGGACATCTTCCCATAGGGCCACCATGCACACTGCATGACTCGAGTTTGAAATGCTTTTCGACTAATGCCAAAGGATAGCTGAATCGCCTGTTACCGGACTACCATGTAAACTGTCGGGGCCGAATCCCAAACCCAGACTTACCACATTGGTGTGATTTTGTTTATAAGAAGACTCGAAACCTAGAAAAAGTGTTTTAGCATACTCCCAAATGTTATTTATCACTAGACCACAATCCATATGAGCATTTTCTAACCTTTGAACAAACTCAAAACCTTATATATAATATATTATTAATTAGTATATAGTATCTTAAAATAATTTGGTGACGATAGATTAATCATATGTGACGACAATTCTTGACAAATATCCTAATTAATCTATCGTCACCAATATCCTATGTGGGAGATCCATCGAAAATTCTTGACAAATATCTTACCGTTTAAAAAAGATGTATTTTAAATTTCCTGTAGAAAATTCTGTCTTTGATTTTCTTAAACAGATTTTTTTTTTTATACTGCCTTTGTTTTTTTATTTTATTTTGTGGATAAAAGTGAGTAGAACGAGAATTTTTACATTTATAATTAAACACTTGTCTTTGATCATAAAAATCTAAGTTCACTTTTTATGTTCGTTAAGTTAAACATTTTTTTAGGTTAAATTTTACAAGATTGATCATTTTTAGTTAGAATAAAAACAAATTTTAATTTTTTGGACCAAAACCATTAATTTCTGGATCAAAACCATTAATTTCTTCAAATCCAAAACCACAGCATACAATATTATTTTCGTCCCAAACGCCACTAGACGACCTCTAAGTTTTGCTTGGCTCTTGGTAAATTTTTTTGTTCTTTTGAGTTAATTCATTTATTACAACTTACAAGTAACATATGATCATTTTTTTACGGATTTCGGTACATGTTCATAAACACATTTTTTTACAGTTTTTGTGATGAGTTTCGTTGATCTTTTTGAATCTATCTAACATTTTCAATTGGTTGAGTTTGTCGGATATCCATCGAAAATCCCTGACAAATTTTTATCTTTTTTAAAAATAAATATTTTAAATTTTCTGTAGGAAATCTTGTCTTTGATTCTTTTAAATAATTTTTTTTTAAATACTGCCTTTGTTTTTTTTAATTGTATTTTGTGGATAAAAATGAATAGAAAGAGAATCTTTACATATATAATCAAACACTTGTCTTTGATTATATATATCAAAGTTGACTATTTACGTTCCTTAAGTTAGACAATTTTTAAGGTTACATTATACAATGGATTAATGATTGATCATTTTTAGTTAGAATAAAAATAAAATTAAAGAAAAAAAGATCTAATTTTTTTACGGCATACTGATATTTGTTTCTTAAGTTGTGTATTTTCTTATAGAACATTAGAAAACGAGGATGAATTTTGTTTGATAGTTAATATTTTTTTGCAGTTGTCCCAAAATGAGAATTCAGGAATTTTAACCTCTTTCTGTAAGGAGACTTTCAGTATCCAAAATTAAATTAAATAAAGTTCTTCACTAATAACTCAGTAGCCATGCAAATAATTAAATAGGTCAGACTCAAAATGTATTTTCTTGCCCAAACACGCAATATGGCCGCTGAAGATATATACGCAAGGATAAGCGCAAGAAGCGTATCATGGTACTTCATTTTAATTTTAATTTATTCATGGTACTTCAATATTATTGTAATCCAAGTGTATGTAATTTAATCTCTGATTTCTTAATTTTTGGAATGTATGAGCAATCTACTCCTATATATAAATTCCTATGTGTATCGATTAAAGGAAAACAAAAACTTCCAAAGAGTACTATACTAGCTAAGTTAGATAAGGATTATAGTCAGCCATAATGGGAATGGTCAGTTTCGCGGTAGCTCTGATGGTGACACTGGTGATAATGTCTCACTGCATCTATGGAAGAGAGTTCTATGATGACCAGGAAATCAAAGTACAACAACTTTTGAAGCAACTCAACAAGCCTGCTCTTAAATCCATTAAGGTACATTACACAAAATCCATAAGCATAAACTCCATGCTTTGAATGCACACGAAACATTTTGAGATTAGTTTTCCGGTTTAATCATTCTTATTTTACAGAGTGAAGATGGAGATATAATAGATTGTGTTCCATTAACTAGTCAACCAGCTTTTGACAATCCACTACTTAAAAACCATACCATCCAGGTTAGCTTTCATTTTCAGTCTCTCATTTGTTTATTTATGATTGTGTTGAATCGCTACAACGAAATTATTTTTTTGCGCTAGATGAGACCAAGTTTTATACCAGAAAGTGATTCTACGTACACCAATAAAAAGGCAGAGGCTATAACTCAGGTGTGGCACAAGAATGGAGAGTACTGCCCGGAAAACACTATTCCGATAAGAAGAACAAAGAAAGAAGATATCTTACGAGCGGAATCCATTGAGAGGTTTGGTAAAAAGACTCCACCAGGCATCCTTGAAGTTACAGCCTCAGGTCACCATGAGGTGCACCTTTTATGCATTGACCTTTGTTTAGTTACTCTCTTGTGGTTTCGTTTTCACCTTTTATATATTGGACTGGATTTTTTTTTATGTATGGGATTCCCTACGTCTAGATAGATATATTTCTAATCTGTTTCGTTTCGAAACTAATAGAAAATATATGAGTATTTGTAAAAGCTTGGACTTTCAACATGATATAATTCTAATATGGTTTTCCTTTTCTTGGAGCCGGTTCAGTACGCGATAGCGGGTGCAACGGGTGGAAAGTTTTTTGGAACAAAAGCCTCGATAAATATATGGAAACCATCTGTAGCTCACAATGATGAATTTAGCTTGGCTCAGACTTGGCTTGTATCTGGAGATGGCGGTAGTCTTAACACCATTGAAGCTGGTTGGCAGGTCTTGTGCTTATTTAGTTGTTCATTCTTAACTAAACTTTCCTGATCATATGTAAAGTTCTTAATTGACACTACTTTTGTTTGCCTTAATTTTTAGGTTTATCCACAAATCTATGGTCATAATAATCCGACATTATTTATTTACTGGACGGTAAGTTCCCATTTTACATCCCAAACATACTAAAAAATAAAAATGTAATCATTAATTGAAATATTTTAGAGGATTCACAATCCTCAAACATATATATATATATACATATATATTTTTTGAATTATCAGGAAGTTCTGGGCCGAAACTCCTAATCTCTCTAGACTCGAAACCACAAATATATTACCACTCTAAACATTCAAATTATGTTTTATTTTTCAAACTAAAATTTATTTTCCTTCTTTATTTATACGGAAATATATTAGAGGGATGGATACCAAACAACAGGATGCTACAATCTTGCTTGCAGTGGTTTTGTTCAGACGAACAAACAATACAGCGTTGGTGCAGCCTACACTACCTTCTCGCAATACAACGGAATTCAGTACGCTCTCAACTTACTTATATGGAAGGTAATAATATTAGGCAGATCACCCTTTCTCAAAAAGAAATATTAGGCAGATCTAAAAACTAAAATTTTATAAAAAAAAATATAATATAAAACCACATAAAATGTAAAAAGGTTCTTATCGTATAGTAAATTAGTAACAGTCTATACTTAATGAGTCTATCATATCTTAACATGTTCGATTTGTGTATTTTATATCATGAACCGCAATAAGCATATTTTCTTTCCTAAGATATTTGAAATGAATATTTTGCAATTACCAGGACAAGCCAACAGGAAACTGGTGGCTACGGATCAATGAAGATGTTTATATGGGGTACTGGCCTGGCTCATTGTTCACTTCTCTAGGAAGTGGAGCAACAAGAAATGAATGGGGAGGGGAAGTCTATGTGCGTGACGGTGTGCACTCAACCACGGATATGGGAAGCGGGCATTTCGCAGTTGAAGGGTACGGGAAAGCAAGCTACATCAGGAATCTTAAGACGGTTGATGCGACAAATACTCTGAGAGACCCAGCGGGACTTTACTCATTTGCTACTAATAGTAACTGTTACAGTTATCAGAAAGGAAGTAACGGAACAACGTTTGGGAGTCATTTCTATTATGGTGGTCCTGGTAAAAACGGTAATTGCCCTTGATCTGATCTATGTTCGAAGCTTTTGAAAATTTCACATGTCTGTAATATGAAATAAGAACATGTGATAGTCGTGATTTAAGAATAAAATCCACGAGTTAATTGTCGTTGATTATTATGTATATCCTTGATATTTATGTGTAAAAGGTTCCAGATTTCACATGTGTGTAATTTAAATAAGAATATGCATGTTGATAAAATCTTCAGTTTGTAGTTACTTGCTCTTGATCTCCCTGTAATTAAGGCTTTTTCTACATGTTTGTGTTTGACTATATATATATATATATATATTTTTTTTTTTTGGGTCAAAATTTGTGTTTGACTATATAAGAACATTAATATCTGCATTTCATGATAAGAAATCGGGAAACTTTCAGTGACTATTTTCCTTGGAATATGCTCTGAGATTAGTTATAAGAAGTGGTACTTTGTGGCTATTTTATAATGAAAAGCTGTCAAATGGAAATAAAGCATAAAAATATATTTAAGAAAAATAATTTAATATAAAATAATATTTTTAAGTAAAAATATATAAAATAATGGAAAATCTAAATTAGTAACTCCATAAATTAATAAAAATATTTTAGTCCTAACATTGTTAACTAATAAAGTTACCACTGTACTAAGTACGGGTGTCAAACTAGTCAATAGCTCATTAGCTGGCTCAATTCAGTTCGGATTTTAACGAGTGTGAGCTATGTTTTTTAGACTCATTTAATAAATGAGTTAAGTTATCTAGCTTAAATTATTTGGCGTGTTATGCGAGTCATCTCAGATGAGTCGTGAGCTAGCTCACGAACATATATTTTTTTTAATAATTTAAAATAATATATTAAGATGTTGTAAATATATTTTAGATTTACCAAATAAATATATATTTTTCTCTTTGAATTAAAACAAAAAATGATGGGTTTTGATTTAGAATCCAATAACAATATTATTTGGATTCTTTTTAATATTTAATACTAGAGATATCCATGCGTTGCGTGGATTTAAAAATTAATATTGTAAAATATACAACAATTCAAGCTTATTGATTATTTGTGTATTTATATAGGTTAGAAGACTAAACATTTAGAGCAAAATGTTGGATATATACAATGTTATATGTGAATAGAAGTATACAGTTCATTAATAAAAATCGGGTCGTATGCATATGGACGATATATTCTTCTACACAAATCTTCAACTTATATGTCTTTATCAATATTACTGTAATTCCCTAAAGAAAATGATTGGTCGTCTTTTTTCTTCAATCAAATACGTCTGTAAAAGAAATCTAGTGATTAGACAAGACATATGCATCATCTCAACATTGTTAGAATGCATCTTTGTGTTTTATTTCCTTAGAACCTTAAATTGTACGGAGAGAATAATTGATATTTGATTATATTTTTTTCTTGACATTTGGCTTTCTAATTTATTTATTGAAGAGAAAAAAAAAATTAAAGAGAATTTTTTAGAAATTACATTTTTCAATAATACCACTTTTTCAAAATCATTTACTCAATATATCATACATGTTTGGATTAACTATGTTATATTATAATTTAGTTTTGAGGGTTTAAGGTTTGTTTGGGGTCAAAAACTAATTTAGAGTTTATAATTTTAAGATTTAGGATTTAAAAATTTTTAATTAGTGGCAATTTTGCAAATGGACAACCTATATTAGCATTTTTAAAAATTTTTAATTAGTCGTATTTTTGCAATTATCCAAAAATTAAATGGTTTTTAATAACTTTAGCAATTAGTTTTAACACTTTAATACTTAATTCTTATGTAAATTAATTTCAGAAAATTACATTTAAGTGTCTTGTATACATAATTATTTTATGTATAGAATATATATATATATATATATATATATATATATTTTTTTTTTATTTATCAAATTCATTGATTGACAACTTTAGCATTCTAACAACCTTAAAATTTCTAAAATCACTAATTAATTTTCTCACACTATTTTTTTTGTTAATGTTACAATTCTTTTTTATTAAAGGTTTTTGTGACTTTTTGTTTTAAAATCATAATTACCTATATAAAGTTTTATGGAGCAATTGCAAAAACGCCACTTTTGGTGTGCACATTTGAAAAAATATCACTTAGGAGTGTCTATTTGTAAAAATGCCACTAATTATGGATTTTAAAGCGTAAATCTTAAAATTATAAACACTTAAAAAATATTTTGACCCCTAAAACCCTTTAAACCCTCAAAACTAAAAACTAATACAACATAATTAACCCAAATATAAATGATATAATGAATTTTTTTTGAAAAAGTGGCATTTTTGTAAAGATTTTGAAAAAGTGGCATTTTTGAAAAGTGGCACTTGAAAAATGACATTTTTAAAAATTTTCTCAAGTTTTAATGTTTTTGTATAGTCTATAATTGGGTTTAATAAATAAATTCTAATTTTTTAAATCGTTAAAAATTCACAATAACACGTTTAATTTGGAATTATAGTTTTGGTAGATATCAAAGAAAAAAATAAGATAACGGTCAAAGTATTATTGGCTTATTATCTTAAATTAGTCATATTTATATTACACTTTAATTTTCGAAATTAATTTACATTAGACTTGGCTATGAAATTGTAGGAATTAATTGTTAAATTTATTAAAAACACTTAATTTTCCTTTGAGAAATTTCAAAAAAATGTCACTTTCTAAGTGCCACTTTTCAAAAATGACATCTTTTCAAAATCTTTGTAAAAATGCCACTTTTTCAAAATTATTTTTTCGTTATATAATTTATGTTTGGGTTAACTATGTTATATTATGATTTAGTTTTGAGTGTTTAGGGGGTTTTAGGTGTCAAACATTTTTTAAGGTTTAGAATTTTAAGATATAGGCTTTATAAATCTATAATTAGTGGTATTTTTGTAAATGAACACCCCTAAGTGGCATTCTTACAAATGTGCACACAAAAAGTGGTATTTTTGCAATTGCCTTTTTTTCCTTTTCTCTTCAATAAATAAATGGACTAATGTAAAAAAAAAATATAACATATAGCATCCTCTCATGACATGGATTTAGAAAAACCTTAATTATCAAAACTAATAAAAAAGATAAATATCAAAATGGTGAGAGACATGTGGCAGCTCGTCAAAGGTTCACTTTGTTAAAACCTTAGATAAAAATGCGTATTTTACATGTTCTATCCACATAAAAATGCTTAAAATGTCTATTCTTACGAATTTGGTTGATTTTTTTTAAAAAAAAATTTTGAAACTTATTTTTTACCGTTTCAAAAAGTATTTTGAAACTCCTTACCAAAAAAAAAAAGTGTTTTGAAACTTGTTTTTTTTTTGTATTGTCTTACGCCTCTTATAACGTAGGCAGAACATTGTAACTATATTTTGTTCGGGTTTAAACCAAACAATCCGAAAACAGAATGTTTCCGAACTAAAACAAACTGAGATATATATATATATATATATATATATATGTGGTTTTAACTTGTTAACTTTTTTCCCTTTACCGAATGATCCAAAACCGAACTGAAAGGTGATAACGTTTATAAGGACAAAAAGTTTTCAGCGAATGGTTCAAATCCATCAACAAAGATATTAGAGTGTTTTCCCACATGAAATTATTGTGGACCAATCTGCAAAACAGAGAGCCGTTTGGCCAAGTTTTTAAAGCACTTTTGTCCACACATTCATGCTGAAGTCACAGAGCAAGAGGATGTGGTTTCTCGTTTCATCTGCTGATTGCATAAGCAACGCAAAGCAATGATAGCTATGCTATCAAGCGATGTTACAAAGCAATATTAATGATAGCATTTAAGAGAGTACCTAGGACTTTCCTTTGAACATAACACACAAATAAGTTGGCATCCGCAAAACCTTTTTTAAATCGTTAAAATTTTTTGGCGACCACTCTTTAGAGATTTGGTGAAACGTTTCACCAAACGACTTATACCGTCTCCAAACGCTTTTTGGGAAATTGCAACCGGTCTAAATGGGCTAAATTTCTGTCTCCGCAAATGCTTATGAACGAGTTTGTGAAACACCTTAAACGCTAATATCATATCGTTTTCACGAACGCAATTCTGAACAAATTTGTGAAACACGTTAACCAGTTTTTGTAGATTTTCATTTACTGACTGCTACAAAATTTTCAACAAATGGCTACATCTTCAGAGGTCGCTCATTATAGAAACAGAAACCTCTGTACAAACATTATTCAAGCTCATTCGGATATTTGCTAAGACATTTTTTGTCCTGCAAATGAAGGATACAAACCATTCCCACAAGATCTATAAAATTTTCTATAAACCATCGATTATAAGATAGGCCATATGTCTTCCATAATCAATTTGCATAACTAATTGAAAACATTATTTTCATGGTATTATTAAAATTTTCTCCATAGAAATCATGGGGTGGAGAGAAAAAAAGAGAAATTGTTTCCCAATATTATAACGGAAACACCTTTTTAGTATTGTGACTACAAAGGAAAAAATGTACCCAAACTGTGCTTGTCTAGTTTAGAAAAACTACATATAACATTATAACTTAACTGTGTTTGCTTCTTCGCCGTGGTAGTAATCTTGGGATAAGAATTGAGAACTAGGGCAACTTTGGCTGCTTATCTCTATGATTCTTTCAATAAGCTTTCCCAGAGCCATGTGGTCTTTGCACAAGCTACCAATGAGTCTTCAGAATGTGGATAATGTGCCAGAAGAACGTTGTATCCATCCTGCAGCCAGGAAAGAGCCCACGGGAGAATTTCGTTATGGGAGATGACCATTACATTAGCCGGAGCTTGAAAATACCTTATATCACTCGTAACCTGTAAGCCATACTTTCCTGTTTCAAAACATGAATAACATGAGTGTCTTTACTTTTACAATACTTAAAGATTTCAGAGATAAGGATAAGGAGAGGATTAACTGGAGTAGACATGGACGTGATTAAGAACAATTCCAGTGGAAGAGAGAGCTTTCTTGACAGAAGGAGGGATGTGATTCATGTTGCCATAAGCAGATATGGAGATTGGACCATGATAGTTCAACTTACGCAGCGCCGAGCTTATTTTATCAGCGACCTCCTCTGCTTTACAATCCTTGGGAACCGGAAAATTCTCTATGTCCCAATAAACCGACGTTTTAGCCTTCTCGAACCTAGCCTCAGCCATCGGGTTGTTCATCCTTGGTATTGTAATCTAATATTCCAATAAAAAGAATATCAACCACAAGTGAATAAACAAAACTAATCTTCTAGCACAGAATTGTGTGATATAACAAAGGGTTTTAAAAAAATAAAAAATTCATATACTAGATTAAACGAACATATAATACGAAGAGAAACAAAAATTCCAAAACAGAATTAATGGAGAGATAACATACCTACTGTAACAATTTTCTGAGATAGGCAAAGGATTTAGGGTTTTTGAGAGAAATAAATGTACATGTTTCTTCAATTTATTAGTCAAAAGATTTAGGGTTCTTGTGACTTGTGGGCCCGGGTACGGCCCTTCTTTAAAATGGGCTACTCCGATTACTTATTAAAACATCAACGCCTGGTTAAAAGCCCTGTAACTTTTAATTAAGCAAACCCTAACCTTAAACCTATATATTCTGGCCGATGATTTGTATTCATATCTCTCTCTCTCTCTCTCTCTTTCTGTGATCACAACGACGATGAAGAGTGGACAGAAAAATTCAGATTGGATCCCTATCGATCTCATTAACCAAATACTCCCGAGATTGCCTTTAAAGTCAATCGGTAGGTTTTGTTGCGTGTCGAAGCTATGGGAGTCCATACTTAGTCTTATACTTAGTCGTCGTCCACGTCTCTTGTTCGCACTCAAACGAGCCAACCGTGAGTTGCTCTTGTACTCGTCGCCTCAGCTTGATGGCCCTGATCACGCTCCAGATGAAAAGTCGGCTCTCGTAGTAAAAGCTGATTTCCACATGAAGTTCTCTCATGACATGTACCCAGACTTTCGTGAAGGCCTTACCTCTGGTTTGATCTATTTCTCTGGAATGTGGATCTCAAACAAGGAGTTGCGTAGGATATATAACCCTAGCACGGGACAGTATGTGACCTTACCTGAACTTCAGAGGTATAGAATAAACTTTAGCTTTGTAGGGTTTGATCCGATTGACAAGGAATTCAAGGTATTGTTCGTGGCTTACTCATCTGGTCCTGATGATCATAGAATCCTGAGATTAGGAGCTGGAAAAGGAGGGTGGAAGAAAATCAAATGTAGCTTAACACATGAGCCTTTGTGGGAATGGATATGCATCAATGGTGTTTTGTATTACATAGCTGAAGATGAAGATAAAACGGATGATCTTGATGATGATCAAACGTATTATGCGATAGTTTGCTTTGATGTTAGGTCTGAGAAATTCAAGTTTGTTGATGCCAAATGCTTTTTTGATCCACATACTACTAAATTGATCAACTATAAAGGTAAATTAGGTGGGATTGATTTGACGTATGATGACACTGATGCCATTGAGTTGTGTGTCTGGGTTCTAGAGGATGTCGAGAGACAGGAATGGTCGAAATACGTCTACACTTTGCCGGAGAGTCAAGTCCGTGTCTACAATGTTTTCGTCGTTGGAATGACTGCGGCTGGTGAGATTGTTTTGTCGGAGAAGCATACATCTACACCGTTTTATGTTTTCTACTTCAATCCTGAGAAGAACACTCTCCAAAGTGTTGAAATCCGAGGTGTTGGAGAACATCACGAAGCATTTGAGTCTCATTGCAAAGTTTATGCCTTTGTAGACTTTGTAGTGGATTCCAATTTTATAACATAAGAGTCTAGCTATAGTTTAGGCAGTGAATGTTGCTTTTCATTTACAGTTATCGTGTCCGCTTTATTCGGGAGCTCAGCTTTAATTACGTACGAACCAATGATTTGATTTAATAATTACAATCAGAAGTCTTTATCTACATTATGAAACATAATAGATTATTATATCTCTAGCATGAAACATAACAATGATTTGATTTAATAATTACAATCAGAAGTCTTTGTCTGCATTATGAAACATAATAGATTATTATATCTCTCGCCTGAAACATAAGAGATAAGTGAGATTTTGTCCAAGATTATGCGCTCAACTTCTCTCTCTGCGTATCTCTCACACAAGCACTCTGACCTCCTCAGCTATATGTGACCTCCTCATTAATCTCATTTTTTGCAACTAAAGAATATCGAACTCTCTGTTACGTTTTTCTTCTTTTCTATCTGTAAGTAAATCCCAAAATTATACATATTTCGCTTCTATCTAAAAGTAAATTTCAAGAATATATAGTAGATTTTAAGTTTGTAGATTTTGTTTCAACTATTGTGAATAATCTCACCACGGATATATCATCGGATTTCGAATTTGCATAGTATTACTACCGCACTACGAACCATTTACTGAATTAAAGAAAGAGATCAAATCTCGATTATGTGTCTTTGCCGTTATTCCCAAAACGTTTAAGATTTTGTTTATGTGATTTCCTTCAAAATGTATGTTTTAATCGTTTAATTTTTTTTTATAAGGCATTTTTATCCGGTTTTCGTGGTCTTACACTCTTAACTCAATAAATTCGCTTCTCAGTTCTAACCTATCAACCAGGTGCTCGTGGCCTGGTGGTAATGGGCTCACGACTGTGAGTTCCGCCACTCGGGTTTGACTCCTGGCCACCACAGAGAAATGGACGGTGAAACGTGGGCCCTGTGGGATTAGTCCTTCGGCCTAAAAAGCCGTTGGGATCCCAAGCTAATCAATAATAAAAAAAAAAAGTTATAACCTATCGTTATGTAATCAGATTGCCTCTTTTGTAAAACGATTTCAAACCAGTTTGCCAAATCGCCTCATAAACGTTGAAACGTTTTTTTTTTAAATCGTCTACATTTATGAATTATTACAAATTACGAGAACAAGCAATTACATGGCCGATTATACAACGGACAATTTAACGACTTTCATTGCACCACGTTTTATATATATATATACTTTTATACAAATGTTTTGTGATCAGAACATCTTACTTTTTAAATCGCAAAACGCTTTACACGAATGCTTTCTAGCGTTTCAACACAACTTCTGAGCGAATTTAAAATCACCCAAACTTATGACTGACCAAACTTCCAACAAACTGCTACATCTTCTGACGACGCTAGTAATTTATTCACTCATTTTTTTTTTTTTGAATAGTGGTTAAATTTATTCAAAGTAAATATCCGTTGTTACATCGAAACAAATTTCAAGCATAATTTATAAGAAGTTAAAACTTTACATTGAAAAAAAGAATTTTTGTTTATCGAGTCGCAAACCATATCTCCAAACCGTCTTCAAAGTTGTTTGTATTCATTCCTCGGATTGATGATAAACGATTTCTCACTTGTTTACGATTGTTTCGTTCCCTCCAAATGGTGTGCATCGTAGTTTGGAAAGCATACCGCGTTAAGAATTGGATAGTTTTGTCTTGTGAGTCGAAGGAAGTTATTCACTCATTTGGATAAACGCTTAGACATTTTTTTGTTTCGAATGTTGCCAATGAGCCAAATGAAGGATACAAACCATTCCCAAAAGAGAACATATAAATAATTACAAGATAGGCCAAATGTCTTCCATAATCAGTTAATCTATATCTAATTAAAAACATTTTTTTCTTGCTATTATTATTAAAACTTTCAAACATAAAATCATATGGTGGAGAGAAAAGAAAAGAAATTGTTTTCGAATAATCATGACTATAAAGGGAAATAATATACCCAAAATGCATGGTTTAAGCATATTTTGCGGTCAAATTAAGAAATCGCAACTTAAGCTATTAAAACTTGCATGTGCTTGCTTATTCTCCGAGGTACTGATTTTGGGATCAGAAATAGGGCAAGTTTTGCTTATCTATGATTCTTTCAATAAGCTTTTCCAGAGCCATGTGGTCCTAGCAGAAGCTACCACTGAGTCTCGAGAATGTGGATGATGCGCCAGAAGAACGTTGTATCCATGAGATTGCATGGGTAATAGTAGAATGGAGAAGTCCGTAATTGGAGATGAGCATTAATTAGCCGGAGCTGGATTGTGCCTTTCCCAAGCCCATATCTTATTGTCAAGATGTAATTAAGAAGCCAGGCTTTCCTGTTTCAAAACATAAAATACAGTTGAATCTGATCAACATGAGTGTCTTTACATGTACTATACTTACAGATTTCGGAGATAAGATAAGAAGAAGATTAACTGGCGTTGATATGGACGTGATTAAGAACAATTCCAGTGGAAGAGAGAGCTTTCTTGACAGAAGGAGGGATGTGATTCATGTTGCCATAGGTAGAGATGGAGATTGGACCAAGGTAGTTCAACTTACGCAGCGCCGAGCCTATTTTATCAGCGATCTCCTCGGCTTTACAATCCTTGGGAACTGGAAAATTTTCTATGTCCCAATAAACCCACGTTTTAGCCTCCTCGAACCTAGCCTCAGCCATTGTGTTGTTCATCCTTGTGACTGGAATTCACTTGTCCAAGGAATTGGTATCGAGATCGGACCAGAGGAGTTTAAATCGTTGTCCAGGGATTTAGGGTTTTTAAGAGAAATTTATTTACGTATTCGCACCGACACATGTTCTGGTTACTTGTTGGTGAAGCCAGGCTTTGTTAATAGGCCACCATTTATTAAAAGATCACAAAGCCCTACGCAAACCCTAATTAAACCTATATATATATTATTATCTAGTCGATGATTTGTATTCATTCATATATCTCTCTCTTTTTGTGATCATCAGCGACGATGAAAAGAAGAGAAAAAAATTCAGATTATATCCCTATGAACGAGATATTCTCGAGATTGCCTGGAAAGTCCATCGCTAGGTTTCGTTGCGTGTCGAAGCAATGGGAATCCATACTTAGCCGTCCACGTCTCTTATTCGCACTCAAACGAGCCAACGGTGAGTTACTCTTCTTCTTCTCGCCTCAGCCTGATCACAATCGATATAAGAAGTCGTCTCTTGTAGTAAACGCTGATTTCCACATGAAGTTCTCTGAAGACATGTGGCCACACTTTCGTGAAGGCCTTAGCTCTGGTTTGATATATTTATGTGGAATCAGGAACCCAAAGGAGGGTGGTGAGCCAGTGCGTAGGATATATAACCCTAGCACAGGAAAATATGTGACCTTACCTAAACTTAATAGGTGTAGAAAAAACTTTAGCTTTGTAGGGTTTGATCCGATTGACAAGCAATTCAAGGTATTGTTTGTGGCTTATTCATCTGGTCCTAAGAGTAGGAGCTGGAAAAAGGGGGTGGAAGAATATCAAATGTAGCTTAATACATGAGCCTTTGTGGGAATTGATATGCATCAATGGGGTTTTATATTACATACACTACAAGAAAACATGCTATTTCCCAGGGCATAATCCGTCGGAAAGCCCTCAGAAACTGGCCTTTCCGACGGATTTCCGAGGGAAAATAGTCGTCGGTTTGAGATGGTCGGAAATTAAAATCCCACGGAAATTCCTCTGAAATTATCGACGGATTTCCGTGGGAATAAAATTTTCGACGGATTTCCGAGGGATTATATTTCCGACGGATTTTCGTGGGAATAACATTTCCGACGGATTTCCGAGGGATTATATTTCCGACGGATATCCGTGGGAATAACATTTCCGACGGATTTCCGAGGGCCTGAATTTCCAACGGATTTCCGTGCGAATAACTTTCCGAGGGTCTACATTTCCGACGGATTCCGAGGACATGTTTCCGACGGACTTCCGAAGCTTTGCCTTTCCGACAAATTTCAGAGGACCCGGATAATTTTATAATTTAATAGTTTTATTTACTAATTTATATATATTAATGATTTGTTAATTTAATATTTTAATTTAATAATTTATATATATTAATAATTTATAAATTTCATAATAATTATAAAAAATTTATAATAAAATTTAGTAAAAACATTATTTAAATCATAAATTAATTGTTTTTAATTTACAAAACATAATTAAAAAAAAAAAAACTAGAACAAATCAAAGTTGAGGCGGAGGCGGCGGAAACGATCCCGGATATTGAGACGCAAGAAAAAATTGGAGTTGGGAGAGCGTCGCTCGGGTCTCGGCAAAATCCTCCTTAAGCTGGACATTTTCTTGCTTAAGTTCTTGAAATTGTGCGTCTTTTTCTTGAACGACCCGGTTGAGATTTTGAACTTGTTGAATAAGTTCATCGTCTCGGGGAAACACCGAAGACACACTCCCGTCTCCAGACGGCAAGCTTCCTAAACCGGGTCTGCGACCCTTGATTAAGGGAATTTCCTACATAAGAAAAAAGAAATTTAGTATATAAATATTTAAAACATAAATTAATAAAACGTTTTAAAATATTTAAAATTACCTCAAGACACAAGCGGTTGATTTCGTCGCGGGGTAAATCGACCGAATCCGATGAGCCATCTTGGGAGAGTTGTGTAAGCCGCTCCATCTTCCGAAACTTGATCTTCTCGATCCGCTCTAGGACAACCGCATCTTAAATTTGTCCAGTTTGCTTGCTAGTATGCGTTTCTTCCATCACATCTAGCCAATCCGGTTCAACTACCTTCTTTTTCGCCTACACAAAAAATGTTTTAAATAAAAAAACTTATTAAAAAAAAAAGTAATAGTTTTAAAAATTTACCATTCTCCTTTCGTGTCTTCTAAACGAAATAGAACCCGCATTATGGGTCGCCATTCCTTTTCCACCTCGCTCGCTCAGACGATTCTTCGAGTTTTGTGAAGAAATCGCTTGCGTACTCTCCATACTCCAGTAGCGGATAAATCCCTCCCAAACGCCTGGCTCCATATCCTTCGGCTTTGACTTACCCTTCCTCCACTTTTTCTTCCACTCGTACATATGGTTCTGGTACGATGCATTAATTTGAATGTCAAAGTGACGCCGCACAATTTGACAAAGACTGGGTTCCCAATTAAAGTCTTGCTGCAAAATAGAAAAAAAAATTATACTATCATTAATCTATAAATTAGTTAATTAAAAAAATTCTGTAAAAAATAATAAAACTTATAACTTACCGCAAAAGTCTTGAACCAAATCAATTTGGTTTCTGGATTGACATCCCCGTATGTTGGCCAAGGTTGTGTGAGCTGCGTCTTGAAAATCTTAAGAATTGATTTTGTTATGTCATTTTCCAATCCGAACCTAGAACATGTAAAATAAAATTAATATAAGTAAATAATAAAATAATAAAATAAATAAAATAAAAACTAACATCAAGTGAATATAATTATTAAAATAAAATTAATTACCAAGTTGCTCTGTTTTCTTCATGCGGGTGGAGCATCGGGAGAAGATGTCGTCCCGGTTGCGTAACAAACTCCTCCATCGTCATTACCTGTGGCAATGCAGAAGGTGTCTCAGAAACGCCTGTCGAAGATTGTGTCGGTGTTCCCGAAACACTATGTGCTCTCCCTGACCGGTTAGACGATGCACCATGGAACTCCGAGTAAGACCTACATTGCAAAATTGTAAATGTACAAGTATTTAAAATTGAAGAATTGATTTACAAAATACTTATTATAATTTTAATAAAATTTGAAATGTTTAAAAAAAACTAAAAATCTAATTACAAAATAATTTTATATTATTCATAAACTAACAATCAATTCTAAAACTAACAATTTATTTCCTAAACTAACAATCAATTCTAAAACTAACAATTTAATTCCTAAACTAACAATCAATTCCAAAACTAAACTAACAATCAATTCCAAAACTAACAATTTAATTCCTAAACTAACAATCAATTCCAAAACTAACAATTTAATTCCTACAATCAATTCTAAAACTAACAATTTATTTCCTAAACTAACAATCAATTCTAAAACTAACAATTTATTTCCTAAACTAACAATCAATTCCTAAACTAACAATCAATTCCAAAACTAACAATTTATTTCCTAAACTAACAATCAATTCCAAAACAATCAATTTATTTCCTAAACTAACACTCAATCCCAAATCTTACATAGTTCGTGAGAGGAATTGGAAGGGGAAATCGTGGGGAAACCGACGACGGAGGAGGGGGAAACCGGTGACCAAAACCGGCGAACAAAACGCGATTTCTCCGGCGGAAATTTGGGCGACAAAACAGCGGGGGAAACCGGCGACGGAGTGGGGGAAACCGGCGACGGAGGAGGGGGAAACCGGCGACGGGGCTGGCGGCACAATCCGGTTGATCGGAATCGGAAATCGGATAAATCGATTTTGTTTGTGATTGTCGATTTTGCTTGTGGCTGCATGTCGGTCTGTTGGGTTTATAAAACGATTTTTCCGAGGGAAATGTCCCTCGGAAATCCGTCGACAATCCGTCTGAAATCGGTGGGAAAAATTTTTGGTTTACCGCCAAACCGAAAAAAATGCGGGTAAATTAATTTTCGCACACAAGTCCTCGAAAATCCATCTGAATTTCCGAGGGATTTCCGAGGAAATCGAATATAAATTGCATGTATATATAGGAAATCGAATAACGGCATATTTAATATATTTTTATAAAAATAGAAATTTTATAAACGTCCTTGGAAATCAGTCGGAAAATTCGAACAAGTCCTCGGAAATCCGTCAGACATTTTCGAGGGATTTTCGAGGACATTTATAAAATTTCTATTTTTGCTGATTTGATTGATATCTAATGTTGCCTAATACTGTGACAAGTCATATTTGTCAATATAAAGATTGCACAGATCATATTAGAACAATAAACACAACCGTTTTAATAATCTCATAACTTTCTATAAGTACAACCTATATCGTACATATCCTATCATAAACACTTAACTACGGTGACGATGTGATTACCCAAATTTTGAATTTTTAAATATTATCTACTCTAAAATTTATTGGTATTGCCAAATATGGTATATTCGAGTGTTAGACAAACACTATATATTCAAAAAATCTGAAACTTTTGATATTTAAATCTACGTCCTCGGAAATTTCCGAGGGATTTCTGAGGACTCTGTCGGAAAGTGGTCGGAAATTTTTAATTTCCTCGGAAATCCGTCGGAAATTTAGAATATTTTAATAAAATATAAACAGATACATTATTTAAAATACGTAATTTAAAGTACAAAATTTAAGTTACATTATTTAAAATACAAAATTTAAGTTACATAATTTAAAATACATAATTTAAAATATACCATTTATTCATAAAATAAAGTGTTCAAAACATTATTTAATAAAGTCTTCAAAATAATTTATACAAACTTATATAATTTATTCTTCGTCTTCTTCATTTAGAGAATATTCTGAATTGTCAGACTGAGAGGCATCCTCAAATTCGCCTCCATCTTCCTCAGAATCATCTAAAATCTCATCATCTGCATAAAGTGTGAAATCAACAACAAGATCTACCGCTAGTGAGTGGTCGACTGCTCCGATGATACCGAGTGTGTTTTGTTGCATAGGGTCATGGTCACTATCCTCGGAAATTCCAACAATCCTTCCTCTAGGATTTACTAACATCACTGTGATCCAAGGATCATCAACTTCGGTTGCCCGTGGATATCTAATGTAGCAAACTTGATCGGCTTGTGATGCGAGGATGAATGGGTCATAATCTGAAAGCCTTTTTCTCGTGTGTATTGTTGTCACACCGAATTCGTCATGTTGAACACCACGACCAACAAGTGGATCGAACCAATCACATAAGAAAACAATGCACCTCAAATTGATCATCCCCGGATAACGAACCTCCAAATTTTCGCGAAGGAGACCGTAGTATACAACATCACCAGATTGTGCCGATACCCCATAATCACAAGTTGGCCTAGTCTTCTTGGGTCGAAGAATCTTGAAAGCGTAACCACGAGTACAATACATAGGATACGAATTCGCACGGTCCATTAACAAATTCGACTAACCACGTAGGGAATGATTGACCTTTAGAAGACATTGTTGTAACCTATACAAAGTAATTTAAATTGTGTAAATATAAACTAACAATATAATTACAAATTTATTAGTCATGAATATTAAAAAAGAAGAAACTTACGTAGAATTTCAACCAATAAGAAAATTCATTCTGCTTAAGTTTTTGAACGTCATCCTCCATCATTAATGGATATGCGAGGCGTACTTGATCCAAGTAAATCCTGAAAATTAAATAATTTGAAAATAATAAAAAGTCAAATGTAAATTAAAAGTTTAAAATTAACATTCTTGCTTGAAAATAATACCTCTCATAATCTATAAGCTCTTCACAGTTGGTCACTAGGTACATGTGCAAGTGTTGATGCTCCTCCTCTGTTAGCCTTTGCTTCTTCGATTTTCCACTTAATCGACCAATTTGTGAAAATAAATTAGGCACTTCTACTGCGTAAAAAGGTCTCTCACCACTGTCATCGTGTCGAGCAGGTTTCCGGATCTTAGTTTGGACATGTTTTGGGAAATAATATTCGGAGAAGTGTGTCGTTTCTTCGTTGATGCTCTAAGCTACAATAGAACCTTCGACTCTTGCCAAATTTTTCACTTTCTTCTTGAGAGTACCCATGTAACGCTCGAAAGGATACATCCATCGATATTGAACGGGACCACCAAGCGCTAATTCTCAGGGTAGATGAATTGGAAGATGTTCCATAACATCAAAAAAGACGGTGGGAAAATCTTCTCAAGGTTACATAGGATGACCGGTATATTTTTCTCCAAGTTTTGTATACCTTCTGCCGTTAGTGTTCTTGTGCATAAATCTCGAAAAAACACACTTATTTCTGCGTATGATAAAAAACAATTGTTAAGATAGATGGTAACTAAATGGTAATTAAATTACATATTAGAAAATTAAATTATGTAATAATATACATGCAATTGCTTTGTGTACGTTTTGTGGTAGAAGACGATCAAAAGCAAATGGAAGGAGGCGCTGCATAATGACATGACAATCGTGGCTTTTCAATCCTTGAAATTTCCCCTCTCCCATATTCACACAGTTACGGAGATTAGATGCATAGCCATCCGGAAATTTGACTTCCTTCATAATCCACTCCAAGAACACTTCTTTCGAAGGTGCATCTAATCGGAATAGAGGGATTGGTGCTTTTCCATTTGGCATGACATGAAGCTTTCTTCGAGAACATATATCAGGTAAGTCCAATCTAGACTTTAAATTGTCTTTCGTCTTTCCTTGTACATTAAGAACGGTGTTCATGAGATTATCGAAAAAGTTTTTCTCCGTATGCATGACATCTAGATTGTGCCTCAACAAAAGATCTTTCCAATATGGCAAATCCCAGAAAATACTCTTCTTGTGCCAGTTGTGAAGATCGCCATATCCATCAACGACTTCATGCCCATTACCACCGCACACCGCTGTCTTCTCAGCACCAAAATCACGTAACTGCGTCAAAATATCCTCCCCACTATACTCAGGAGGTGGACTGTCAAATACTTGTCTATTTTTCGTAAATAATGTGGTGTTCCAACGATAAGGATGATCTTCAGGTAGCCATCGTCTATGACAATCAAACCAACACGTTTTACGTCCATGTTTCAGCTGAAACGCATCGGTGTTATCTCTACAATGCGGACAAGATAACCGGCCGTGCGTTGTCCATCCCGATAACATACCATAGGCTGGGAAATCGCTTATAGTCCACATAAGCACCGCCCGCATGTTGAAATTGCCTAAGTTAGTTGAAACATCAAACGCTTCTACACCATGTTCCCATAACATTTGTAACTCATAAATCAATAGCTGCAGAAACACATTAAGTGCTTTCTTAGGATGATCTAGCCCAGGAACAATAATAGTGAGAAAAAGAAACTCTCGTTTCATACACAATTATGGCGGCAAATTATAAGGTGTCACGATAATTGGCCATAATGAGTATTGTCTCCCGTGCTTCCCAAAAAGGATTGAAACCATCTGTAGACAAACCAAGATAAACGTTCCTTGGCTCATAGGCAAAGCTTGGATACACTGATTGAAAATGTTTCCATGCTTCTGCATCCGAAGGGTGCGCAATTACACCGTCTGATGTATGTTCTGCATGCCATCTCATTGATCTCGCTGTACGCTCTGATTGATACAACCTCTTCAACCTCTCTGCTAAGGGCAAATACCACATCCATTTAAATGGTATTGGAACTCTTCCACTGGTGTCTTGATACCGAGGTTTACGAAAAAACCGACATGAAGTGCGCCCTTCGTCCTCCCTCCAATATATCATACAATTATCACTGCATACATCTATGACTTGATACGGCAAGCCAAGTCTAGCTACAAGTTTCTGCACCTCATAGTACGAAGCTGGTGAAAGATTATCTTCCAGTAAAATTTCTTTCACAAAATCAGTAATCGCATCAACACAACCCTCAGACAAGTTCCAATCCGTCTTTATGCCCATCAATCTAGTTGCAGCTGATAATGGTGAATGACCTTTCTTACAACCATCGTACAACGACATATTAGTTGCATCTAACATATCAAAAAATCTCCGGGCTTCTAAATTTGGTTGCTCTGCTCTATCTCCATCCTGAACGAACGACGGTGCATTTTTCCTAAACGCATCGTTAACCATCTGAAATGTACCTATGTCTACTTCTACTGATGGTTCCTCTACACTGTCCGGAATATATTGCTGACTAGTACTACCAAAATCTAGCATTGGCTCACTCTCTCTATGTGCATACCATATCTTATAATCCGGCATAAATCCATTCTTAAACAAATGCTTCCTAACTAAAGTAACATCAAGATTTCTATAATTCCGACATTTTGGACAAGGACATAACATAATACATGTTTGTATTGTTATATCCTGGTTTGAGGCGAATGACATGAATTGCCTAAGCCCTTCCTTGAACTCTTCTGTAAGTTTGCCTGTCTCTTCATCGTATCTAGGTTTGTCCATCCATGAACGAAAATAATTATAAGGATCGGAAGACATTATTGTTGGTATTGTTTGTAGTTTTGGTTTCATTACATGTGAATGGGAGATGGAGAATATATAGACGAAATTTCCGAGGGATTTCCGAGGACGTGTAAATTGCAACGGCTCCTCCAACGGATACATTAACGGATACATTAACGGTTATGTTGCCGACAGTCCTGGAAAAGTCCTCGGAAATCCCTCAGAAAATTCAAAAAAGTTTGACGACTTTCCGACGGACGGGGATCCGTCGGAAATTTCAGGAAGATTTTCGAGGGATAAGTTTTCCTTGGAAATTCCTCGAAAATTCCTCGGAAATCCCTCAGAAAATTCAAAAAAGTCCGACGACTTTCCGACGGACGGGGATCTGTCGGAAATTTCAGGAAGATTTCCGAGGGATAAGTTTTCCTCGGAAATTCCTCGAAATTCAGTCGGAATTCCGTCGGAAATTTCCGAGGGAAATTTTTCCGTCGGAAAATCCATCTGAAAAATACACTCTTTCTTGTAGTGATAGCTGAAGATGAAACGTATGATCCTAATGATGGTCAAACGTACAATAAGATAGTTTGCTTTGATGTTAGGTGATATATTGTAATTTTGTGCATTCCCATAGCCGATATTCATATGCATTTGGTATATTTTTGCATCATATTAGTGTGTCTCTTTGCATTTTGAGTCTCATTTCATACTTGCGATCATTTTAGAGTGTAGGGTTCATTTCTTTGCATTTTGTGCATATTTGGTTCTTTTTTAGGTACTTTGGAGAATTGATTGGAGTTAGCACTTGGATGACACTTTGGTGAGCCAATTTATATGCTAGAAGATCGGAAATTCATGTGGAGCAAAGAGCTTTCAAGTGGATTGAAGAAAAGAAGCAGAAAATGGTCAAAAGTTTGGCATTTGTTGAGTGACTTTCCACGATTGGATCGAGCTTGAAATTGGAGACGAGCTAAATCATTGAGTTAGCTTTCATCCGAAAGTTATTTGAGGTTATTCCAACGGTGCAATCGAAAGTTATGAAAGTTTTAGTGAAGATATGTCCGTCTGGCGAGCAAAAGAAGCAAGTGCAGAACATAGTACCAGATCGACCTCGGGATCGACCATTGGATCGATCGATCCGAAATTTATAAAAATCATCATCTAACTATCAAAGCATCCTAATATAGCATAATTCATGATCCAACAAAGACTATATGCTAAACATGATATGAAACAAAAGATATTAACATAAGAATAAAAGATAAAAGTAAAGAATTATACTCTAAAGTGGCATGAATAGATTAAGATCAATCCATAACATTAAGGAGAGTTTGGATCTAAATTCAACTCTAGAGGAGAGAAAACTTCTTCAATGAAAAATAAAAGTCTCCTCAAGAAAAAATATATGTCCCCCACAAAGCTGAATGAAACTCAGTTTTATTGGCCTAAAACACGTTTTTAGCAGCCTAAAACACGTTTTGGTTTTAATAATACAAAGTTAGATAAACTGATTTTTCACACTTTTGGGCAGTTTTTGAGGCTGGATCGATCGATCCACATATGGATCGATCGAACCATCCATCACCTCCAATTTTGGTCGATCCGTAGGTCATTCGATGATTTTTATAAATTCGGATCGATCGATCCATAGGTGGATCGGTCGATCTGATGCTATGATCTGCATTTGCTTCTTTTGCTCGCCAGACTGACATGTCTTCACTAAATCTTTCATAACTTTTGCAATATAGCTCCAAATGAGTTGAAACCACATCCATTGGAAAGCGAACTCCATTTCCTCTCAGCTCACAAAATTGCAGATTAATCCGATCACGAGAAGGCCTACAACAGAGATGATCTTTGAGCCGATTCAGACTTTTTCTGCATGTTTTTGCCTATTTAATCAATTCTTCTAACTTCTTTGTGTCCAACTTACTCCAATATCTCCAAAGTACCTAAACAAGAACCAAAGATGCACAAAATGCAAAGAAATAGATCCTAGACTCTAAATGATCCTAAGTGTGAAATGAGACTCAAAATGCAAAGGAACACACTAATATGATGCAAAAATATACCAAATGCATATGAATATAGGCTATGGGAATGCACAAAATCACAATATATCAACTCTCCCGGACTTGCTTTTTGCTCGTCCTCGAGCAAACAATGAGAACAAACCGGTGAAGAGGTTTTAAAGGGAGAACTCATTGCCAAGAGATTTTATTCCAAAGATATTTTTGTCAATTCAAGATAATACAACTCAATGTTAAAGATAAACCATCTACTCAAAGATAAACCATCTACTCAATCAAACTTTCCATTCTCATCGCAACTCCAATGTTTTGCCTCTAAATTCAATATCAAGTGACCAAATGTATCTTACCAACTCCTTACATTCATTAAGATTCAAAACCGTGTAGTCTTGCAAATGAGAATTCGACCTAATCCAATCGGCTTGGTAAGAGAATAAATTCAATGTGAAGTAAAAAGGGGTTTTAAACATTTTAGTGACTTCTCTCAACATATGGCACAAGTCAACACACAAAAGCAATGGAGAAGGGAAACAATTGATGCATACAAGATGTTTTCTTCCATTCTACCCACCCCATACTCTTTTTGTTTCACTCAAAGTCATACTTGTACTCCACACCAATTACTTCATTTTTCTTTCTTTTATTTCAAGAATAGAACTTAGGGAGATCTTTCTTATACTTAGACAACTACTCTTGCTTTACTTATCTCTACTCCTTTTTGATTCTTTATTTTTTTTATTTTTTTTTTCATTTCTAGGAGCTTCTTGACTTATATACTTAGCTTAAGAGTAGTGTTTCTTTTTGTTTCCTCTCCTTAGACATCCGATTTTATTTTTCTAAACCATTTTGGTTTCACCTCTTTCCTTTTCATCTCTCCAACTTCTCACATAAGCTAACACCCTTACTCACCCTCACCAATTTCCAAAACTGTAATATAAAACAATGAGACTCCAAAATTCTCTCAACCCACCTAGACTAGCCAATGAGATTACTCATAATGGAACAAAAGAACTTGTCATTTCCATCTCTAAAGATTTTATGCATGAGGTGCAAATAGAAAAAGACCTCACTCAACAAATTAATGGTGGTTTCAAAGAAAAGCTAGGTGTAATCAAGGTTTGGTACCATCCTCATTCAAATCATGTACTTGAATCGGGATGACCATTCAAACCATTAGAGAGTGGTAAAAGGGATAAACATGGTTGAATGTGTATAAGTGAACCATGGTTAAGGTCTAAAACCCATAAGAAAGAGAATTAAAATTCAAATTATGGTCTAATAAGGTGGAGTTGGTTTCAATTCAAACAAGTAATCAACAAGACTTAGAGAATCTAGAGCGAAGAGATCAAAGATAAGAAGAATGCTTTTCTATCCGGAAACAAGTTGTTAAGATTGATGAGATTGTTGTGGAAAGCGCAAAGGGAGAAGAGATGGTGCCTAAGATGAAGGAAAGAGAAGAAACCCCTAAGGATGAACTTCCTCCCTATGAGCCAAAACTTCCATTCCCGAGACCGGTCTACACTAAGGCTCAAAAGAAAGTTCTCTCCAAGTTCAAGAAGGATATGAGTGATGTAGGAGTGATTTCCAAAGAATGATGATTTGAGTCAAGTCCCAAGCCAAATAAGGTTCATCAAGGACATCTTAGCGAATCACGCAAAGGTTATGGATGTGATGAAGGCATATGAGAAACATGAGGCACCTCTTGAGCCAAGGTTGATCCATAAGAAGAATGATCCCGGTAAATTCACAATCCCTTGCTCTCTTGGTGATTTAAAATTAGATGATGCTTTATGCGATTCGGGTTCTTGCGTCAATTTGATCTCTCTTGAGATGGTAAAGAGCCTTGGGATAAAAGAGTTGAAAAAGAACAATAGCTCAATCTCATTTGCGGATGCATCTTCAAATTTTTCTCTAATCGTCATCGTAACCTAAAAACGTAGAAGAGTCAAAGAGATAAGTAAGGTATTTTTTTCAATTACAGTAGATTTGTTGTTGATTATTGAAATTGTGAAGTCGTATACAAAAACGAAGTGTTTTTTTGTTCGAGTCGGATTAGATTTGTGTTGTTTCAAATATTTTAAAACTATTGATAATTTTGGTTTCATGATATATATATATATATATACGTTTCCAAAACGTTTCTGTTTCCTCTTTTTTAAAGAAAAATCGTTTCCGCGTTTCCTAACGTTTCGCTTCCGCGTTTCCGTTTCCGTTTCCATGCAGCTTAGGTCTTTTTTCAAAAATATTAAGTGTATGGTATGTCAAATGACATTTTTACCCCTCTGATCTAATGTTGTGACACAAAAACCGTTTGAGATTGTGTTAGAGTAAAGTATAACGTACCATGTGAAACATACATTTTTTTTTCTTTTTAATTATTTCTCTTTCATCACTTTTTTCTCCCATCTAATTTTTGTTTGTTATAATCTTTTGTTTAAAAGTTAAATTATTGTATCATCTATATATATAAAAAACAAGATTTTTTTCTACATATGTTACAATTTGAAAATTTAGAAATTGACATATATTACACAAAATATTTATATAATGTTACAATGAAACGTAATCATATAAATGGCATACCATATATATTGATGTTCACATTTTATTATGTTTGTGACTGCTCAAACTATTAATATAATATAAAAATAAAACGTGGTATAATATGCTATATACTATATATTTATATGATATACTATGTTATATATCATACAAAATATCATATATTAACATGGTATGCCATATTATTATTATAAACATCATATTTTTGTATACTATAGCAAGTTATTTTAAAATATAACATGTTATATATCATACAAAATGTCATATATTAATATGGTATGTCATATTATTGTTAAAAACATTATATTCTTATAACGTATAACATATTATTTGAAATATAGCATGCTATATAATATATAACATACCATTTATTAACATGGCATTGCCAATTTATAAGTATACATATCATATGTTATGTTATGTTATGTTATATAGCAGTAAACTTAGTAATATGTTTTGAATATTGTTTACAACATGATAAATATAATAGTACATGTCATATGGTATATATCATGTTATATATTAGTATGGTATATCATGTTATATAATAAAATAACATGTTATATAGTATATTATGTTTCATTGTAACATTATAATAATAGTTTAAGTAAATTTTGTCCATTTATAAAATTTCAAATTGTAACATATAAAAAAAATCTTGTTTTTATCAACATAAAGATTATTAGATGATTCAGTTCTAATAATAAACATTATAGATGTGAATATCAAATGGGGAAAACATTGATGAAAGAGAACTGATTAAAAAATAAAAAAACGTCAGGTCATATTACTTTATGGCAGGCTGTACTGCACGCTTTTGTATTGTGTCAAAAGGACAAAACCGTCAACATTTTGTTTCTCTTAGCTATCCGAGCTAATTACACATAAAATTGTCTATCAACTTACAATTTGAGTTATAAGAGGGTATTCACCTAAATAACCCTAAATAATATTCCTAAGAGCTTCTTTTCTTTTGTTTTGGTCGAAGTATTCCCAAGAGTAATATAGGAAAAAGTCTTTAATTATTTTTCAAATATTAAGATGATGATAATATTAAATGCACCATATACTCTTTTTGAGAAACTAACCGATGTTCATGCTCTAATAAAAAATTCTCTATTAATTTAAGAGAAATTAGTCTCTATATTAGTTATTGGCTCTATATTTAATTATTTAACATAACATAAAATGAAATTTAGTAACTAACATTCTAATTACTTAAGATTCTAATTTTATCCTTAATGTATTATGGTAATTGATCTCATATCTCATTTTCATTATTACTTCATTTAATACATTATTTTCTCATATTAAATTCTTTTTTACTCATGTCAAAAAAAATAATTGAAGATAAATAACATTTTTATTTTTTTGTATTATTAGGAAAAAAAATAACTAACAATATAAACGTTTAGACTTTTCATTTCTATTAATTATATATTTATACATGTAATTAACTATATATCCAAATATACTTATCAATATTTTTTATTTCTCTTAATTTTATAGTTAACTATGTATCCAAATATACTTATATTTCTAGTTATTTTTCTTCACAAACAGTCAACTATACTTGTTATATTTACGAATAGTTTATTCTTAAGTACTCACTCTCTTTTTGTATAATTGAGTATATAGTTAGATATATACTAACTATTTTAAAATATAATTACTTATAAATTTTTATATGTAGTCAACTATATACCCACATGTAGTTATCTATATAGTTAATTTTTTCACAAACAGTTAACTATACTAACTAGTTATATTCACGAATAGTTAATTATATATTCATGTATAGTTAGTTATATATAAACATAAAGTTATCTATTAGTTAACTTTATTCATAAGCAAATAACTATATTTGTTATATTCATAAATAGTTCACTATTCAATTATACTTGTTACATTTTACAAATAGTCCACTATTTATGTTAATAATATCTAATTTTTAATATAGTTAACTAAATAATTTATATATTCAAAGTTTTAAAAAATAATCATTTACCAGAAAAAGAAAAAAATGAAGAAAAAAACAAAAAAAACAAAATATATAAATATATATATACATAAATATTATATATGTCAATTTCAAGATTATTTTTGAAAATATTATTACTTCTTTTTAAAAAAAAAACCAATTTGCATTAAATATGCATTTAAAGTGACAACTTTAATTGAATTAATTAAAAGGATAAAATGCTCAAGTTTTATTTCTTTTTGTTATTTACTAAATTTCTAAACTACATATGTTATTTTATTAATTTGTATGCCCAAACATATTATTTAACTAATTAACTCTTAATTTAAATTGAACTGCTTGATTGAAAACAAAAAAAATAACAATCAAAATATTGAATTGACAAGTTCGAAACTAACATGTTGATTCCTACAAAATTATACGGCTAGGCTTAATAGGCTGTCTTTACTCTTTAGTACATTACAAACCTTAAAATAACATTATTCCAGAGATTGTTGTTGTTTGTAACGTGGTCGAAACTACTAGGTAAGTTCCTTGATATATTTGATTTAAGATTAATTGTTGACTATTCTTTTTTTAAGATTAATCTTCGTAGACCACGATTTCAACACTATTCCAGTAATAATAATCTATTACAATTTCTTTTGGTAGTTTGCGTAAAAAAACTCATTCAGTTAAATCAAACTATAATCATATAACCAATTCATGGTGCTTTAATGACTGAGAATTCACTTTGTTAGTTAGGGACATAGGTTTAATCAAACTCTGATTTAATCATGCTCGGTCAGCTATGGACATTTTAAATGGCAAAATCTCGAATTTTCATAGTCTCAAATTTGATTTTTATATATACTAGGAAACAATCCCGCGCGTTACCGCGCGGTAAAATAAAATTCAATAATCCTTAACTTATGTTTAGAGTCGTTAGCTTATGAACAATATGTTACATCGACTCGAATCAAATTTTTTTCTTAAAACAAGACTAATCTTAGAACAAAAACCGGTAATTGAATATTGTATTTGCACCTTCAAAATCAGTCTTTTAAGTAGATTGATAGTTATATGAAACGTTCATGTAAAAAATCTAACCACCAAGCTTGGTTATTAGTTCTAACTCCTTTTTTTTTTAATGCAGTTGTGTGTTTACAACAAGCACGTCAAGAGTGAACAACCAACACAGGATTGAGAGAATTAGCCTATCAATAATTTAAAATCGAGCTATAAGTAACTGCAAACATACATTAACACCCATTGGAGTATTACATGTCACAAGTTAAAAAAAAACTTATAGAGTTCATCAATGAACAGCAAACAAATAAATTAAACTTCCTAAGATTCACTAAATCCGAAGTAATATCTTCCTGAAATCGTGGCTCGGTTGAAAACAATAGTCAAACCGTAAAATAAGTTGTTTTTGGCGAATAACTGATGCACAAAAGTGCAACAAATCAATGGTCATGTCTAAGACTAACAGTTTGAGGAGCTGCCTAAAAGAGAAAGTAAATGATCAATTTCAATTTAAATATAATAATAATAATTTAATTATGTGATCAGCACAATCGAACGATCTTCTTCCTTGAAATATTGCCGTTTCTCTCCCCATTTATCTTTTTTTTTTTCCAACTTAGCCACGGCCGACCGTTTCTCGTTTCTTTCCTTTTTTTTTTTTGTTTTTTTTTTTTGCACAACTGTCGTTTCTTTCCATTACTGGATAATGAATTAATTAATAGAGATTGAAATATTCAGCAGTTGAACATAATCTTCCCTTTTACTCAGGTTAGCACTCAATTCACAAAACTATTGAACTTAAGAATTAGACAACCATACTGCACATTTGTGGTTTATATACAATGCTAAGAAAACTTACTTCAAAATGCTTTTCAAACACTTTTATCAACCATTTTAAATTTGGTTTCTTAAAACCAACATAACAAAGTCGACAATCAGAAACCAAAAAATGCTAAAATGACTAAAACCTCAAAATCATATTTTCCTTCTTTATTGAGACTTTTTGTCCCCCAAATCTTGAGATTAGAAGAAGAGAGCTTGAGATCATACTAATAGATCTTGTCAACCAAACAAAGAGAAAAGACTTATTTATAATAGTGGTAGATTTATAATATGTGGTAGACTTATTTCTAGTAGTGGTAGAGTTAATTTTCTAATCGGTAGACTTATTTCTACTAGTGGTATAATTAATTTTGTGATCGGTAGATTTATTGATAGTTCGCGAAACCATAGACTTATTTATAGTAGTGGTAGATTTATTTTGGAGTCATAGACTTATTAGCAGTAGTTATAATTAATTTTGTGATCGGTAGACTTATTGATGGTTCGCGCAGTCGTAGATTTACTTATAGTAGTGGTAGATTTATTTTTGAATGATAAGATTTATTAGTAGTAATGGTAGAGTTAATTTTGTGATTGGTAGACTTATTGATGGTTCGTGCATTGGTAGACTTATTTATAGTGGTGGTAGATTTATAAAATGTGGTAGACTTATTTGTAATAGTGGTAGAGTTAATTTTGTGATCGGTAGACTTATTTCTAGTGGTGGTAGAGTTAATTTTGTGATCGGTAGACTTATTGATGGTTCGTGCAGTCGTAGACTTATTTACAGTAGTGGTAGATTTATTTTTGAGTGATAGACTTATTAATAGTTGTGGTAGAGTTATTTTGTGATCGGTAGACTTATTGATGATTCGCGTAATTGTATACTTATTTATACTAGTGGTAGAGTTATAATATGTGGTAGATTTATTTATTGTATTGGTAGATTTATTCAATATTTTCACTTCTTTACTAAAACAACCTTCAGTTGGTAGACTTGTTTATAGTAGTGGTAGATTTATAATATGTGGTAGACTTATTTATAGTCGTGGTAGTGGTACATTAATAATATGTGGTATACTTATTTGTAGTAGTGGTAGATTTATAAATATGTAGTAGACTTATTTATAGTAGTGGTAGATTTATAAATATGTAGTAGACTTTTTTTATAGTAGTGGTAGAGTTATTCAATAAAGTATAAAATCGTAATTTATGATTCATTTTCTCCACACGATCTAGCTTCTGTCAAACCCTAACAATGGCCTCCAACCACCTTTTAGCTCGTTCTTATTGTATTTTAACTTATTTTCAACTGGATTTTGCCTAATACTAGTATATCTAACATCATATATCCCTTTTCCAATCAAAAATGAAAAGATTTCGAGTTTTTTTTTAGCTTCTGGTTTTTAATCCGATTTTATCTAAATCCCGGTGCTTCCGGAGCCTCCACACCTCCGCCGAGCACGTATCCAGTGCTTCCGCATCCTCCGCGGCCACGGTTTCAGAAACAAATTTCTGATTTTTTTTTGTTTTTTATTTATTTTTAATTTTGAATGGTATTTTCGTAATAAAAACTTTTTACTAAGATTTATATTTTTTTTAGAACTTTTGTTCAGTATTAAGTTTGTTTAAAAGTTGTTTTAGTAATTAGGCAACTTTTCAAAGTTGTTTTAGTAATTAAACCTTTTATTTTTTGGAACTAAATTTTAATCCCTCACAAACACACAAAATCTATCGAATTTTTGTTTCATAATTTTGCGGTACAGATTGATCAGCGTCGGACACGGTGGACGACATTTCTGAAGGAGTCTCAAGTCATCGGAAGTTTTATTCGAGGCGGAAATAACGAACCAGATTTTGGTATTTCTTGTGATGTCCCTCTCTTTCGCTATTTTATTTCTTTCAATGTCTTTCTGTTCTGTAGATTTTGATTTTGACATAAACATAAAAAAAAATTGATGTGAACCAGATTTGATTGCATCATGAGTATTCCAATGAAGATAAGCAACCTTTCGAAACCTGGAATCGTAAAATTGTTTTACAAGGCTTCGAATGGTGACAGCGGTTTGGACGGTGCGGGACAAGTGGTTTAAGAGGTGCGGTGCGGAAAATAGCGGTTTAAGAGGTGCGGTGCGGTTCAAGTGCGGTTCGGGATAATGTTTGAATGGTAAAAAGACAACATGCGGTACAAAAGTAAAGTTTTGAATGGTGAAAAGTGCAAACAGCGATTTGGGATACATATATTACTATATTATAGTTTAATATTTATCTATGAAAAATGATTTTTTTTTTAATTTAATAACCATACACACAAATATTATTTAAATGTAAAAATTTATGGTCTTTTTGCAAACTGTTTGTGGTATTTTTGTGATTTTCCCATGAAATTAATCCTCACAATTTTTTTTCTTTTTTTTTTTAATCAAACAAATAATTTAAAATAATCAAACGCACCTTAAGACACACCTAAATGGGGCAAAATTGAAACAGTGGTGCGTTTCAACATTTTGTTCTTCATGTTGGACCGCATTTGGCCCATGTTTAATATTTTATTATTTTTTGTTTTTAAAATTGAAAGTATAAAAATAGTGTGAATGGTGATTTTGTTTCGTCCCGCCCCTCAAAACGCCCAAACCACTCTACACAGGCCAAAACACAATAAATGGTTGTTGAAATTTCGATCATTTGTGTCGTCGAAGTTATGTGTCCCCACCGTAAGTTAACAAATTCCTAAAAGTTATATGTATTATAAAGAGTGTTTGATTCCAGATTAAGTTTTGTTCATTGTTATTCACATTTATGTTGATTTTGTTTTGTTTGTTTCTTCCTCGAATAACACATATCTAAAACCTTTGTACCATTAGTCTGCCTTCTAATAACCGTCATGCTTATCGCCGTGCCCTCTCCATCTTAAATATACTCGCTGCATTCTTATCAGCGTTGTGCTTACCATCATTAGATTTTGGTATTTCTTTCGATATCTCTTTCTTTTGATTTTGTGTTTATGAAAAAAGAACCTAAATTTCGTTTCTTATATTATATGCTTGTTCTTTGTGATTGTTATTTGTTCTGATGTATCATAGATTGCCATACATTTTAGTAATGTTTTGGTGTTAAAGTAAATAAAGAAATCCTATTGCTTCTTTATATTTTCATAAACAATCATTGTTGTTAGTAACAACTTGTTACCTCATTGGTTAAGTTTTGGTTTTCTCTTTGTTTGGTTGACAAAAAAGTCTCAATAGGGAAGGAAATGAGAGTCGATGACAATTCACACACCAAACCTGTCCGCCATACCTAATCGATAAACGACTATTAGTCTACATCAATCTCGACCATTCAATAACTTAGATGAAGATATTAACCGTTAGATTATTATTTCTCTACAAAAAGGTGATGTCATCAATTTTAACATCAATAGATCGTGACCCTTCAATAAATTCGAAGAAATAATATAAACCGTAGGATTGGACTTTTATTATCCAATAAAAAATGGTGACGTCATTGATTTCCAAAAACGAGTTTCCTATTATATATAGATTTTTATAAATCTCGGTCTACAATTCTATATTAAAATAAAATTGAAATCATATATAAATATCAATTAAAATTTCAAAATTCATTTTAAATATGATGTTCCATTTTTTAAGTTAGGTTTCTCAGAAAAAAAAAATTAGGGTTCTTTTTGAATCTTACATAAAAAAAACAAGTTACAATATATAAGTTTTAAAAAAAAAATCTTTTTTGCTAAATCTTAGATATAAGAAAAAATCAGATCACACTATAGTATTATAATATACATATCCGAACCAAATCATTTACGAGAAGTCCAGAACTAATGCTGGATTCATTTTTTTTTTTTTTAATTCATATATACACTTCAGTTCGATCTGGTATTGGCTAGCGAATAATTTAGAGAAGGAAGGTGAAGCAGAGTTAGTGCAAGAACCGAGTTACACAGTGCTAAAAGCACATGTTTGGAAGTTGCGATGTCTTTCCAAGATCAAATATTTTTTATCAGGTTCCATAGCAGTTGCATCCTGGCTGTATCAACGCGAGATCAATTGCTCTACAATATGTTTGGGATGCGGGGTGGAAAAGAAAACCATTAATCATGTTTTATTTGAATGTCTTTGAGCTATCCAGACATGGGATCTATTCCTAATCCCTCAAGGGAGAATGTCTTTTCCGTACACTTCGATATACGCAAATATGGATCATCTCTACTGGAGAATTTCAACGGGCGATATTTTATTTGGGGAAGACAAAATGTTCCCCTGACTATTGTAGTATATTTGGAAATCGCGAAATAAACGATGTTTTCAAGGAGCAGAATCTGAACCTTCGAATACAATTCAACTGGCGAAAAGTGAATTTTTGGCATGAACGGATGCACAACTTGTTGTATTGGAGAGCTCAATTATTTCAGTGGCAGTATCGCAGCCAACGGCACAATCATCAACGCAATTGCGTTGTCAGATTGAAGGATCTTGAAAAGAGACAGATACTTTTTCAGGGTTAGGATGAGTCTGCGTTCAAAGTGATGAAATTATCCTGGTTGGCGCGAAAGGATTCACTCACAGGAGGTCCCCGTTACATTTAGAGATGGAAACTCTAATTTGGGCGATGTCATGTATATTGGAGAGAAGGCTGGAGTGTTACGCGTTTGCGACAGACTGCTCAGAGTTGGTGGATATCGTTCGTAATCCGGAGAAGTGGCCGGCTTTCTCCATTCTCTCGGCAAAATTCTAGGAGATGTACGACCGTTTTTCCCAATTTTCTATTTTTTTAATTTCTCGTACTTTTAATTTAAAAACGGAATGTTTGGCCCGCTCTGCACATTTTATTTCTGCAGATTTTTTTTATGTAAACAATTTTCCATCCAATTGGATTACCAATCATGATGGCATATTTTAATTAAGGTTTGGTTGAAACAAAAAAAATTTTCATATGTACACCTTAAATAATAAAAATCTAAACCAAAATTAAACCTAAATGTAACAACTCAATTACGTACAGTTTCAAACTTTCTCAAGTTTCTATCTATAAATAGTTGATTTCTCGAACCTCATCTATTTCATATTCCTCCTCGTTTCCCGGATCTCTCCAATCTCACTCTCCGAACCCGACCCATTTACCCAATCCAAACCGGGTCAACCCATAATCCGCCGGAAAAAAACCCGACTAAATGGATAAGCCTACCTTCGTAATCCAACCCGAAGAAGCTGAATCCGCCGCGAAAAAACTCGGCGTCACCGTCCTCAACCTCCTCTCCTCACTAGTCAAACCAGCACAATCCTTCGCTCGTCCTCCGATCTCCAAATTCCACGTCGGAGCCGTCGGACTTGGATCTTCCGGTAGGATCTTCTTAGGCGTCAATATCGAATTCCCAAATCTCCCTCTCCACCACTCAATCCATGCCGAACAATTCCTCATCACAAATCTCACTCTCAACGACGAACATAAACTCAAATCCGTCGCCGTCTCCGCCGCACCTTGTGGTCATTGCCGTCAATTCCTCCAAGAAATCCGCCACGCGTCTGAGATCAGAATCCTAATCACCGATCAAAACTCATCCGATGGATTCTTACGACTCGGAAGCATCTTACCTCACAGATTCGGTCCCGAAGATCTTCTCGAGAAAGATCTGCCTCTGCTTCTCGAACCTCACGATAATCATCTCAAGATCTCAGATCTAGATTCGATCTCAATCGGAATCACAGATTCCGATTCCGATTTGAAACGTACGGCTTTATCGGCGGCGAATAGATCGTACTCGCCGTACAGTTTATGTCCGTCGGGAGTTTCGTTGGTGGATTGTGACGGGAAATTGTACAGGGGATGGTATATGGAATCGGCGGCGTATAATCCGAGTTTAGGACCGGTACAAGCGGCGATTGTTGATTACGTGGCGAACGGAGGAGGAGGTTATGAGAGAATCGTCGGAGCTGTGTTGGTGGAG
This sequence comes from Arabis hirsuta, assembly GCA_964056655.1. Lineage (NCBI taxonomy): Eukaryota > Viridiplantae > Streptophyta > Magnoliopsida > Brassicales > Brassicaceae > Arabis > Arabis hirsuta. Next base: position 1,971,565 of record OZ053306.1, read on the forward strand.
AAAAAAGATGCGGTGGTGAGACAAGAACATACGGCGAGGTTGATTTTGCAGACTATATCGCCGAAATGCGAGTTTAACGTCTTCCATTGTCATTGACCTTGAGAAATCAAATTATCAGAAACACGAAAGGAAACAATAAATAATTTAAAATGTGACTTTTAAAATTCATAATTATTGAAAGTGATGCCTCTCAATTATAATTCGGATTAAAAACAAAAAATTGGTGATAAGTGATGAGTGATGATGACACATGAGAGAATAAGTACACTCTTTTTTTCTTTTCTCTTTGATATTTGTAATCTGAATTTGTAAAAAAAAAAAAAAAATTTGTAATGTGAATAATAATGATATAATACGATAATGTACTTTATAAAAAAAAATTGTTTGATAACAATTATTGTACTTCTCTTTTGAATTGGTTTATTTATCCTTTGTAAAGGGAACTAGAAAACAATACTCAGGAGAACTGAATGATTCGGTGTATTGAAAGAGAAAGATTACAAATGCCTTTATAACAAAGCTTAACAACAACTAAACCGAAAAAATAGGAAACAGAAAAACAAGTTTAAAATCAAAAAGGCTAATTAAAACTAATTCTCCTCCGAGAATATTTATTCCACTCCAACACATTCGCTTGACTTATTCCATCTTCAGACTTTGTCAAACCCAACAAATTCCTCCCCTTAAACTGAAATACTTCTCAAAATCAGTTTAACCTTTGAACTCCAAGTGACCTTCTGAGCTTCTCGAACTGATCAAGCTTGATTGGCTTAGTCATGATGTCTGCAACCTGATCATCCGTACCACAGAAAACCAACTTTATAACTCCATCATTAACAAGATTTCTCAAGTAGTGATACCTCACATCAATGTGCTTCGTCCTTCGCTGCATAACCGGATTCTTCGACAATTTGATAGTGGAACTGTTGTCGCACATAATGTTAACACAACCACCAGCAAGAACACTCAACTCCTGCAGCATACCTTTCAACCAGACACAATGACAAGCAGAAGAGGTGCTGCGACATACTCCGCTTCGGTGGAAGACAAAGTCACGATGCTTTGCTTTCTTGAACTCCAGCAAACGGCTGCACCATTTATCAGGAAAACGTACCCAGAAGTACTTTTCCTATCCCCTGTGTCTCTAGCATAATCACTATCTGTATAGCCAAGCAGACTCAGACTCGACGACCTCTTATAGAGAACTCCATAATCCAACGTACCCTTCAAGTATCTTAGCACTCATTTGGCAATCATCATGTGTTCTTCCTTGGGATCAGCCATGAAACGAGCTATTAGACACACCACAAACATTAAGTCAGGCCTTGTTACCATAAGGTACATCAAGCTTCCCACAAGCTGCTTGTAGAGTGTCGAATCAGCTCCATTCTTCCCTTCTTTTGAAACGGTAGTGCCTGGAACTATTGGGTTCTTGACTGAGTTACAATTCCACATGTTGAACCTCTCCAAAACCTCCTTAGCGTACTTCCTTTGACAAAGATGAATGCCATCACGGTCTTGAAGAACCTCTACTCCGAGGAAGAAACTCATTTTCCCCATATCAGTCATCTCAAATTCCCTTTGCATCGATGATTTGAATTCTCCACACAATGATTCATCATCTCCAGTAACTATTAAATCATCAACATAGAGACTTACCACCAGAATGTGTTTCTCTGTTTTCTTGAAAAACAGAGTATGATCATAGTTGCTTTTCACGAATCCTTCCTTCCGAAAGTAGCTATCGATTCGACTGAACCAGGCTCGTGGTGCCTGTTTCAAACCGTAAAGAGCCTTTTTCAGTCGATATACCTTATCCTCCTCCCCTGCTTTGATAAATCCTTCAGGTTGATCGATATACACTTCTTCCTGAAGCTCGCCGTATAAGAAAGCGCTCTTCACGTCAAGCTGAAAGACGCTCCAGCCCTTTTGAGCTGCTACTGCTAAGAGACTTCTTATTGTATCCCATCGCGCAACAGGTGCAAATACTTCAGTATAATCGACCCCAGCAGTTTGAGAGTAACCCTTCGCAACCAAACGTGCTTTGTGCTTTTGCACTTTTCCTTCTTCATTCAACTTGGTCTTGTAAACCCATTTCACACCAATCTTCTTTGCTTACGATGGCAGTTTCACAAGCTCCCAAGTTTGATTCTTCTCAATGGAAAGAATCTCCTGCTTCATTGCTTCTTTCCATTTTTCTTCCTTTGCTGCATCAAAGAAGTGAACAGGATCATCGCTGCTTATGTGAAAAGCGAAATTTATCAAAGCATCATCATCTTCGTCACTCTCTTCTTCTCCAGTCACATAATCCTGCATCCATATGGTCGTCTTATTTGCCTCCTTGATTGTTCTCCAGTTTCAATTTCTCGATTAGGGTTGGAGGTCTCTTCTGTCTCTGCGTTTTGACGGTCTGCAGCTTCCGGTTCAGCTTCAATTTCTGGTTCAGCTTCAGTTTCCGGTTCAGCTTCAGTTTCTGGTTCAGTTTCATCATCGGTTTCTTCTTCTTCCGTAACTCCATCATCTCCCCAAGCGAGTTCCTTTTCCTCGGTCTTACTCAATTTCCAATCCCACTTAGCATCTTCTTCAAAGATAACATCTCTGCTAATGGTGATTTTCTTTGTAATTGGATCATACAATCTGTAGGCCTTGGATTCCTCGCTGACTCCGAGTAGGATGCATTTGTGGCTTCGGTTATCGAGCTTTATCCTTTTCTGAACTGGAATGTGAACATGAGCGATTGAACCAAAAACCCTGAAGTAGCTGACCTTTGGCTTCATTCCCGTCCATCTCTCTTCAGGAACTTTATCTTTTATGGTTTTTGTCATGCTTCGATTCAGAATATATGTTGTCCATCTTGCTGCATCAGGCCAGAAAGATTTTGGGAGATCTTTTTCGGATAGCAAACAACGAACCATATTCATTATAGTTCGGTTTCTCCTCTCCGCTACTCCGTTTTGCTGAGGAGTGTAGGCTGCAGTCAACTGTCTCTTTATACCATGATCTCTACAGAATTGGTTGAATTTCTCGGATGTAAATTCCCCCCCTCTGTCTGTACGCAGTCCCCGTATCACGGTTCGACCTCTTTCTCCACAAGGTTTTTGAACACTTTGAATGTTTCAAATGCCTCTGATTTCTCTGTAAGAAAATAAATCCAGGTTTTCCGAGAGAAATCATCAACAAGAACCATTAAGTACCTTTTGCCACTTTGTGATGCGGGAGTAACTAGACCACACAAGTCGGTGTGAATCAATTCTAGCTTCTCAGTTGCTCTCCACTTACTCTTCTTAAGAAACTTTCCTCGCTGCTGCTTCCCTATGTTGCAAACCGTGCACACTTTTCCTTCGTCTTTCAGATTAGGTAACCCTCTCACCAATTCCTTTTTCTGCATAATCTGAATGGACATGTTGTTGAGATGTCCCAGCCTTCTGTGCCACAGGGATCCCAAGTCTTCTTCTTCTACTTTAAGACACTTCTCCGAGACTGGTTTCTCTTTGGCGTAAAGCAGGAACATTCGATTCAGCATCATCTTTGTCTCCATAATCAGTCCTCTTTGACGGTGAAAAATATTGCAGGTTCCATCCTCGATCACAAATTTCAGCTGCTTCTCTTGTAGTTGCCCAATGCTCAACAAATTGTTAGAGAGATTGGGAATGAAATAGACATCCGTTATTACTTGAGTGATACCTTCTGCTTCAAATCTGATGTTCCCCTTTCCCTCAACAGCCAGTCTGGAGTTGTTTCCCAAACGAACCGAGTGTTTGAAATTTTCATTGAGCTCTGTGAACCACGATTTTTCCCCCGTCATGTGATTGGAGCAACCGGAGTCCATAAACCACACCCTTTTTTCTTCTGCCTTACTCGCGTCAACATGAGCCATTAGCTACAGCTCCTCTTCTTCATCAAACTCAAACATAGTTTGCTTTTTCTGTGCACTCAAAAGAATAGTGCCCCTTTTTCCGCATGTGAAGCAGGTTATAGCAGACCGATCAACTGAGGATCTGCCTCTTCCACGTCCTCTGTAGCTGCTTCTTCCTCTTCCTCTCCAAATACCTCTTCCACGGGTAGTCTTGTACTCGTTCTCAACTTGCAGGACTTGTTCTTCAACTTTCTTCTCTACCACCTTGCCTTCATGAATCTGCAACGATGCTTGCAATTCATCGACAGAAAGTTGATCAATGTCCTTCGATGGAGCAGACGACGAAATTAAAATTCTCCGTGAGACTCCGAAGAATTTTCTCTACAATTGCGACATCTTTCATGTCTTCTCCGCAATTCCGCATATCATTTGCCACTTCCATGACTCTCCCAAAGTACGCCTCGATTTTCTCTCCCGCTTTCATCTCCAAGGTCTCGAACGATCGCCGTAATCTTTGAAGCTGTGCCCGTTTCACCCTCGCCGTTCCATGATGTTTGGTTTTCATGGAATCCCACAGCTGCTTAGCTGTGTCTTTCTGGGCAATTGTCTTCAGGATAGATTTATCGATCGACTGAAAGAGATAATTTTTGGCTTTTAAATCTTTCAGCTTTCCGTCATCCGCCAGTTTCTGTTGTGCAGCAGTGGGAGCTGCAATTCCGGTCAGATCTGAGACTCCAAATTCGACAACACACCAATACTCCTTGGACCTCAGGAGATTCTCCATTACCAAACTCCAATGGTCATAATCTCCATCGAATTTTGGAACTGCAAGTACTGAGAAGTTTCCGTTTTCAGTCATCTCTCCAACCTCTCACTCACTGAATTTTGCTCTGATACCAGATAAAGGGAACAAGAAAACAATACTCAGGAGAAAGATAGTCTGAATGATTCGGTGTATTGAAAGAGAAAGATTACAAATGCCTTTATAGCAAAGCTTAACAACTACTAAACCGAAAAAACAGGAAACAAAACTGAAAACAAGTTTAAAATCAAAAAGGCTAATTAAGACTAATTCTCCTCCGAGAATACTTATTCCACTCCAACACATTCGCTTGACTTATTCCATCTTCAGACTTTGTCAAACCCAACACTTTGTAATTCAATCTCACTATCACGATTAGGGATGCATATGTTTACGTGAATCTAACTCAAATCAACCAAAATTTGTTCTGTAAAACCTCAGAACGAATAAACATATTAAGTCGAATCAAACTGAAAGATGTTTTGTATTTATTTGTTTGTTTCTTTGTTTATCTCAAAATAAACCAAAAAGAAACCAATATTTCAAATGAAACAAACAAATTTCTGGTTTTAATTCGATATAATCTAGTGTTAGTTGACAAAAAAAAAAAAAAAATGGTAGCTAATTAGAAAACACGTGAACTAACTGAGGATAAGACAGAGACTAATTAGAATCTCAGAATAACAAAGTATGAAAAAGCAGAGTATATATGATGGTCCACAAGCAACTCCTACTATGAGTGGTTGGTTAACATTGAATCTAATCAATGTTCAAAGTGGAAAATTTTCCACTAAAAAGACAATAGTAGTATAATTTTCTCATGATCCCTAAAAACCTCTCAATATGTCTTCAACTTGTTAGCAATACGACATAAAAGCTAATCATGTGAAAACTTCTCTCTCAATTCAAAAATTCTAAGAAGATACTAATCAGTTCAATATTAATTGATGTTATAGAATATAGCTGTAACATTTTAGTTGATACGATGAATTCAATAATTGTAAGAAGAAATTTTATTGATGCCTTTACACATTGAATTGGTTGGGACAAATTTCCAAGTGCTAACGCAAAGAATATAAGATATTTCACTTCCACAAGCAATTCATATACTCATATTATGAGTGGTGAATAATGAATAAATAAAAGTCAAGATTGGTTGTAGCTAATACTATTTATAGTTTTTCTTTTCTTTTTAGTAAAAATTTTGGTATGAGAAGGAAAATTTTTGAGAAAACGGATGTTTGCTTAAATAAACATTTTAGAACAAGAAAGTGGACATATTTGTCACGTTCTAAGATTTTGTCTTAATTTAACAACTGAAGTACATTGTCAGCCACTTCATTTAATTTATTTACTTTTTTTCTTTTTACGTTTTAAGTGAAAGACAACGAAAGTGTCTTTTAATGTTACAAAAGGTCGTACCTTGTATAACATATCAACATCCAAACTTGAATCCTTGATTGGACATAGTATTGAGTCACTTTGTGTTTTTATGACGTGACAAGCACGTAGATAATGTTAGTTTTGGTTGTTTCGTCGATTCTTTTCATTATCTTCCGTAATCAACAAATTAAGATGTATTCTTAAAAATCTAGACGCAATTTGAACAAAATTAACTAAAAGAAGTAAAGCCAAAACCGATTAGAATACCCGCGCAATCCCGATTAACTCAAATGTACAACCAATTAAATAGTCAAGATCAATCAGACAATCACTGCAAAACGATCGATTAGAATATCCAAAAATAAGAAAGTGTTTAGAAATGCACACAATTATCAAGACAAGGAAGATGATCAGGTGGTTTGGATCTATCTCAAAATTTTACCAAAATCATTTTTGTTCTACTCACCCAACTGGCAATTTCTCTTTTCTAATAGATTTCATGGCTATTTATAAAAAAAAAACTATTTTTTTTTTTGTCAACGAACCGAAGACGATCCAGTCCAAAATTAATCTGGTTTGAAAATAACTCAGCCGATATAAGCACCAAATTAATTATATATTGGATTTTATTGAGATTATTGGGTTGAACAGCTATTATCTCGAAAAAAAATGTGAAGAATATAACAAAAAACATAGCCGCCTACAAATAAATCTTTAGATTATGGGTTCAAATTATTTCTCGATTTAAAAATATTTTATTTGTATAACCAATAGAAAACATAAATGTTTACAATGCATTGATTTACAGTTTCCAAATACAGAAAAACAACATAATGTCAAATCCAGAAAATTGGTCTACCTCCTCAGAGCGAGTTGATGAGATCACGTGAATCATTCCTGAATTTGTTTTAATGGTTAACAAACCAAAATCTGAAACTAATATGCTAACGAGAAAAACGCGTGTTTGTAAAAAAAAATTGTTCTTTTGTAATCCTTTTTTTATATATATTGGTGTAATGATACAAATAAAAATCAGCTTCTGAATTTATGACATTAACAATTACATGGTCAATTACACAACGTACAATTTTAGATTTGAATACGGGACCATTCTGAACGATTTTCTTTTTGCATCACGCTGAAAATCCCATGTAAATTTTGCCTCCATTAATTTGCATTCTACGGGATCCAAAATTCATATACGCTGGTAGAAACATTAATGGATATAATTATTATGTGTACTAGGTTCAAACCTCTTTTGAGACGGAGAATTAAACTTTAAATTGGAATACCGATAAAATTTTGAGTTAAAAAGTTCGGAACTTCTAGAGTTTATCTAGAAAAAACATCTTTTAATTCTTCTTCTCCGTTCTCCGTTCCTACGGACGTCTCTCGTATCAATCTCTCCACATTTATCAATTTCCTCACAAGATTAAGGATAGTGATAACTTCATTTTAAACCACCCTCATGCAGCTCTCCATGGAAATTATCACCATTTTTTTCATCTTTAAAACTTTCCTTGACTTTCTCCAAATCAAAGCTCTTAGGTGATTACGCACGCGTTTCAACTGATTGTGGATACCGGTCTGCATCTTATCAAGTTTAGAAATCATTTCGAGAATGTTATCACCACATCTCATAGATTTCATCGGGAGAGAACTCCAATGTCGTAGTAGCAAACCTCGTTGAAACACCTTAAATCTTGTTTAGCTATCTCTAAACAATTTCTAAGAAATTCACATAGTTCTGTGACTTCTCCGCTAGTGATGAAATAATCATTGAGAAGATTAAGAAGCTCTGTATTGTCAAGAAAGTTGGGATACTCCATGCACAACTTTTTAACATCGTCGCTCATGTGGACGTAATCATTTTTGTTGAGAGAATCTTCTTCCGACAGTGACAGCAGTCTCATGCCACCATTGTCTCTACAACACATCCACACAGGCGGCGATGATGAGTAATGATGAGTTATTACGTCTTTGTAACATGTTACCAATAAAAGCAATGTGTATTTTCTTTGATCAAAAGAGTATTATCTAATGATGATGTAATAGACTATATAATAATTCAGTGTTTAAAAAAAAAAAAAATTATTACGGACCCGTAACACTACGTTATAAAATGTTTTGCATACGTATTTATAACGTTGTAAATTTTGTAGGTTAATGTTTGGTCAAGGGATTGGTGAATATTTTCAAAATGTCGAGGAATTGGAACGTCGTAATTTTGTAATTAGTAGACTTGGGCAAGTTAGCCAGAAAAACAAAAATCAAACCGAAATACAATTATATATACTTGTTTGTTATATTAAGATTTGAAATAACTAAGACTAAGACCAGACTCTGCTCAAGAACAATGGCTTCAGCCTTTAACGATGAACACAATCACCAGAGTCGTAAAATCCTTCCAAAGGGTGTACTCTTACCAAAGCTCATGTTTTTTTCGTTCATATCGGGGTTATCGAGCTCTGATACCGCGAAACTGATCTCAAATTGTCCCACGACGTTGTCCCTTAGCTTGAAGAACAGGTTGATACCTTGCTATGATTCACTTAAGAGCATGACGATATTGAATTTTTAACTTTGCACACTGCAAAGTACTTGGCTACAAGGGAAAAGCTGGGAATTTGAGAGAGATACGGTAACAGAGTGTGAGCGACTCGAGGCTGAAGAAGAAGCTCTTGAGGAATCAGCAAAGAGAAAACTTGAGATGAGAAAAATAGAGACAAAAGTAAATAGTAGTTGAGCAAGTTAGGAAATACCAAGAGATAAGGAAAAACATGGTACTGGGAGAAGCAAACATTAGAGATGTGGAAACCGATGACGAAATTGATGAAGCTTGGAAGACAAGAGATATTGATAGGATCAAGAGAGAAAAAGATGCAAAGGAAGTTATGTTGAGAGAGAAGGAAAAGAGGAAGAATCCGAAACCTTCATCAACTCGACCAAAAAAAGAAATGGAAAGTTATGGAAAGATACTACTACCACAAGGGTGCATTCTTCCAAGAGGATGTTATATTTCAGCGCGATTTCTCTGCTCCAACTGGAGAAGATAAGTTAGACAAATCGAAACTGCGCAAAATCCTGCAGGTCAATAATTTGGTCACAGTGGAAGAACTAAATGGAGTCATCTTCTAAATGGGGCTACAACAGGTAAAGGTAAACCAGTTGACTTTCTATGATCCTCTACGCGAAAAATACAAGAAGAAAATGGCTGCTCCTATTGCAAAACCAAAGGGGAGCAAGATAAACATACATACAAGAATAAATATTCACAAGATATTTAATTAATTTACCACACTAACTATTCCAGTAATCAAGAAGCAAAGGTCAAGATGGCATCATATGAGAGATCATGAGGATGTTTGGAATCATCAATGGAAAAAGCAGGATACAGAATGCCAGAATTGATCATAAAACAACCAAATTTTTTAACTGAAAGATCACCAAAGGGTTTAGAGCATTAAGAAAAAAACAAATAGATTCAAGGAAACTTCTACCATAACATGCAGGAGTCACGCTTACATTCAAAATAAAAACCTACATGTGGCTTCATAAAATTAGAGACATTATGATGATGCACAATGTATTTTCTAGTCAAGAGGGATAATTACATTCGAGATTGCAAAGAAACTACTACCATAATCAGCAAGAGTCTCCCTTACATTTAAAATAAAATCTACAGAGACCAAAACAGAGACAAAAAAGTATTTTCTAATCAATAGATATATTACTGACACTGTAATCACAAAAATGTAATGTACCAATACCAAAATCAAAATCTACTTTTTTTATCAATGTATATAGTACCAATAAGTTTCTACAATCACACGGACACTAGATCAAGGGTAATAATATTGTCAAGACAACTATTTAAGAAAGAATTCTTTTTCTTTTAAATTATAAATGGCTTGTAGGTCTGCATTTCTACTTTCTTTACTTTATGTATATCTCACTTAACTTAATATGTGATTTTCACATTCACTAATATCAAAGAAAAGTCAAGAAAAGCGTATACCTGCATAAAATTTTGCAGCACGTAACACATACCTGAAAACAAAACAAAAAAACAAGAATTAATTAGTCTTTAATTACCATATATGCCTTGGGGTAGTGTAAACACCGGTTTTTTTATGTGTAGTTTTTTGAAGCTGTTGGTCTTTTTCTAAAGGCTTTTAAGCCGTGAGGTTAAGTAAGAATCTGTTTTCGATTGAAAATCTTTGTGAATGATATTTGCTTTATGACTTCTTTATTTGTTAGTCGTTGTTACCATCCAACAAATCAAATGATAGTCTTTGTCTAAAGACTTCTAAGCAATGTGGTAATTTTTGTCAAGAATCTTTGTCTTATGACTTCTTTAAGCCGTAGGTCTGTTTTACATGCAATTAACCGTTAGTTGTTTTACAGTCCAACAAGTCTAAAACGATCCATAGTCTTTGTCTAGAGACTTCTAAGCCGTGAGGTTAAGTAACAATCTGTTTTCGATTCAGAATCTTTGTCGATAATATTTGTGTTGTGACTTCTTTAAGCCGTTGGTTTTGCACACAACTATTTGTTAGTCGTTTTCACCCTCTAACAAGTTGTTGGTCGTTTTTACCATCCAACAACAGTCCAAACCAATCCATAGTCTTCTTTTAAGCCGTGGGTATCTGTTTTCAATTCCTAGTCTTTGTCTTAAGACTTATTTCAGTTGTTGATCGTTTTTTTTTTCCATCCAACAAATCATAAACCAACCCATAGTCTCTGTCTAAAGACATCTCTAAGCAATCTGTTTTCAACTTTCTTATGCCATTGATCGTTTTATTCACCATTCCATTCGAACAATCGGAAACAGATCCATAGTCTTTCCTTAAGGAATTTAAGCCGTTGGTTTTCTTGAACGTCACTTTTCGTTAGTCGTTATTACCATCTAACAACAGTCTAAGACAATCCATAGTCTTTTTTCTATAACTTTCTTAAGCCGTGGGTAAAAGTAAGGAATCTGTTTTCAATTCCTAGTCTTTGTCTTAAGATTCAGTTGTTGGTCGTTTTTTTGTCCATCCAACAAATCGTAGTTGTCTTTGTCTAAAGACATTTCTAAGCCATGGGTAAAGTAAGGAATCTGTTTCGAATTCGTAGTCTTTGCCTTAAGACTTTCTTATGCCATTGGTCGTTATTCTCCATTCCATCCAAATCATCGGAAACAGATTCGTATTCCCTAAGGAATTTTAAGCCGTTGGGGTCTTATTTTCCATCCCCTAACATCCTCTGGTTACTAATGCCACTACCAACCAATACATCCTCGGTTCAATTCATAATCTTGTTAGGGTGATGGTATTCATTCCTTATGGGTCTAGGCACCAAGCAATGGGACAATGTCCCCAAATAAGAATCTGACAGAAACACCATTAGATTAGTGTCTGCTTGTGATCTTAATTGGGTTTAAAGGGAAAAACAAAAATCCCAAAATAAGAATAGGCAGAACATTAGAAGAATGTCTAGCTAATCTCTTGGGTTTGATAAAACCAAGAAAACTAAAGGCTTTGAAATCTTATTACAAGAGGAATCAAAAATAAAACCAGTTTAAAGGAACAAACAAGCCAAAGACATGGTCGATGTCAATTTTGCCTTACATAAACAAACAATTTCATAGACGAGAGAATAGATCAGATGCGATTCAATTCTCAAAAACAAAAACTGCTTTTTAGATTTCAAAAACACCAACAAATCGAAAATTTAAAAGCATAGACACAGAATTTACCTCGGTGATTAGCTTTTCCATGTCGCTTTCAAATCAAAATCGCAGCAAAAGAAACCCTATAAAAAAATATCACCACAATAATCAAAAATTGAACGATTAGGAAAATTAGAAACTCTAATCAACGATCGATTACACGCAAATTAGAAATCCTAACAACGAATTTCGCGATTTATCGAGATAGAAAAACTTACATATCTTAAGAACGTAACGAAATTTCGTTGTTACAAATCGTCGATCCAGAGAATTCGTCAAGAACACAAAAAAAAAAAAAAATTTTGGGGAGAAATTGAGCTGTGAAAAATAAAAAATACCACCGATATGCTTTTATTATTGCGTTTCTAACGGATATATTTTCAAAACATTATTGGGCCTTTAAGTGGCCCACTATCAGAAATAACCAAAACCGAACCGTTTCTGTATTTTCCACGATGTCTACTTATACGTCGTCGTTTTTCGTATTTTGTAATTTCCATTTTTCTTTTTTGGTTCTCTGATTCTCTCAAGTAAATAAAATCGAGACCTTGATTTCGTTTCTCTCTCTGAAATAAGAAAAGACGACGCAACGAAGAAGAAGAAGAAGGAGGTGACAATGGCTTACGTTAGCATGGGTGAAGCTCACAGGAGAATCACTGAGTACATGAATCGTTTCTGCGACGCCGTTTCGTACCAAGACTCTTCTACTCTCTGTCGTCTCCTTTCTTTCTCTTCCAATTCTCCACCTCTTCTCTCACTCGCCGACGCACTCAACGTCTTCCAGGTACATGAAATTTCTCTATTTCGATTAAAGTTTACTGTTTTGATTGAGACCCATGTTGTAAATTAGCAGCTTTGAAGTATATTTTTGGGAATTAGGTTCAATTTCAATTCAGGGTGCTTTGTATGATCCAAGTGGGTACTTCTGTTTCACCAATGAGTATGAATTTTGAATTTTAGGGTCTGAAACAGTAGGAGTGTGTTCCTGCAATAGAACCATGATCTTTATGTTGGTAAAGTTTGTAGCTTTTAGATTCAATTTCAGTTGTAATAGTAAGCATTCTTTGTATATGTTTTGAGTTTATGAGTATGAATTTTAGATTTAGTTCTTGAAACTTTCTTGATTTATGTGTAGAGAGTTGAAAGGGCTGAATGGTTTGAATTTTCCTTTTCTATTGATTGATACAGGATGCTAGTAGCCTGATAAGACAATCTGATAAATTCTCTGAATACGGCGAGATATTGGCTCATTTGTTTCGGTCTCTACAAAGTTATCGGGTTGGGAATCTAGTCGAAGCATATCTCGCGTTCGAGAAGTTTGCCAAGTAAAGTTTTCCTTTTTCCTCTCTGCTCCATTCATGTCTTTTTGTTGTGTTCACAATGTCTGATATTGTTGGATTCTATATGTGCAGTGCTTTTGTTCAGGAATTTCGTAATTGGGAATCTGCTTGGGCATTAGAAGCTCTGTATGTAGTTTGTTATGAAGTTCGAATTCTTGCAGAAAAGGTAGTCTTTTGCTTTTATATCCCTTATCCAAAATCTTAGAATTGTTTAGTATCATGGCGCCGACTTTTGAGTTCTGAGAGTATGAATTGGTTCTGGATGGAAATGCAGGCTGATAAAGAATTGACCTCTAATGGAAAATCTCCCGAGAAATTAAAAGCGGCTGGATCTCTTCTCATGAAGGTTTTTGGAGTCCTTGCTGTACGTTTCCCTATCTATCTCTCTATCTTCAAGAATTTTTGTTTACTTTTGTGTTGAGTTTCTCTATTTGGCTTTAGGGGAAAGGTCCAAAACGAGTCGGAGCATTATATGTGACTTGCCAATTGTTCAAGACCTACTTCAAGGTAATTTGCTTTCCGACGATAGTTTCATATTCTTTGATTGGAAATGATTTACATTCACTCATATAGTAAAAGGTTGGAAGATGATCAACCATTGATTGGAGTACTAAACATGTCTCCCTGATTCTGTTTTCAGCTTGGAACAGTCAATCTTTGTCGAAGTGTAATAAGAAGTATTGAAACTGCTCGGATATTTGACTTTGAGGAATTTCCAAGAAGAGACAGGGTCTAGTGCAATTCTCAGCTAGTCTATTTAGTTTTTGGCTTCCCGGTTTGCTTACATATATATCTTATCTTTCTTTTCTTTTTCACAAAACACTGCAGGTTACATATATGTATTATACCGGAAGATTAGAAGTCTTCAACGAAAATTTTCTTGCTGTGAGTCACTGAGAGACTTTCTTTATCCGTCATGTTTCATTTTGTAGGATTAATCAAAATATTGATATCCGTTTTTCATTCTTGCAGGCTGATACAAAACTATCATATGCCTTACAATATTGCAACCCCAACAGAGAACGGAATATAAGGTATGATTGTGGTTTACTCTCTGATTATCATATGGCATTTACTCTGGCATTGCGTTGCTTAATGAGCTTATGTGGCTTATGTGGAATAGGATGATATTGAAGTATTTGATACCCGTAAAACTCTCATTAGGAATAATACCAAAAGATGAGCTCTTGCGAAATTATAATCTTCATGAGGTAACAACTTTCCTTCTGTTCTATAAAATTCTGTTCAATTCTTCGTCAAACTTATTTTGCATCTTATTTATCTCTTAATCCAACTTCTCTACGTATCCAGTACATAAAAGTTGTGCAAGCTCTGAAAAAGGGTGATCTCAGGCTTCTCCGACATGCTCTTCAAGAACATGAAGATCGGTATGTCTTTTTATTGTCATCTTACTGTACTTATCTACATAATGTTAAGTCCTTGTGTTAGACTAGTGCATGAGCATTGTAATTAGCGTAGGCCGCTTGTGGTAGATTGTAATTGTGTTGGTAGCTCATCAACAACTGGTTAGCTAGAGAGCTAACAGTTTAAAAGAAAGTTGGGGCAATTGGGTCGAGAGTAGAGATGCTCCTGTAGTCAAGTCTGTCTATGATGTGTATTTCTATGGTGAATTGAATAAAGGAGTTTATCTGTTTGGATTATATCAACGAATAACTTTATATCGATCTAATATTCTTGATCAGGTTCTTGAGGTCTGGTGTGTATCTTGTCTTGGAAAAGCTAGAGCTCCAAGTCTACCAGAGACTCATGAAGAAAATGTAAGAAGTGTTTATATAACACAAGCTATACATCCATTGAACATTCTCAGATTACTTTAGTCTCGTTACTTTTTGTCAATGTTTCAGTTATATCATCCAGAAGCAGACGGATCCAGCGAGAGCTCACCAGCTGAAGCTAGAAGTAATTGCTAAAACACTTAGATGGCTAGAAATGGACATGGATCTCGACGAGGTTTTTCATTTTTATCAATTGCTTTTCTCTGCGTTTCCAAATTACTGGAATGAATTTCTATATACTCACAGTTCTGATAATATTCTTTGCAGGTGGAATGTATAATGACGATCCTGATATACAAAAACCTTGTGAAAGGATATTTGGCACACAAGAGCAAAGTAGTAGTTCTAAGCAAGCAAGATCCTTTCCCTAAACTAAACGGGAAGCCGGTTGGCTCATAGATACCTTCATATGGAGGCCCTGCGAATTGCAGGATTTTTTTTGTTGTTGTGTCAAGAAACCATGTTTAATAAACCCAAGCTTAAACTCATTATTTAGTTCAGAATTCTTTGTTACAGTTTGATAGATTTTGATTTGGCATAAAACAAAAAATGGTGAAAAAAGTAATCAGAGTATTCAGATTCATTTACCGACTTTGAATTTTCTTTTCCTTTTTGTTTTCAACATTTTATTAGACTATTGTGTCACAACTGAAATCAATCAAACGATGCTGAAACCTTCAAATTGTGAAAGTGTCTGGTTCTTGAAACTTGCCATTGATGAAACGAGTACGTTCAATTTAAGAAACAAAACCAAAGAGACTATAATATGAATAACACAAAAAAGAGTTTTCAAACAAAGACTCCGGTCTTTTCAGGCAGCGAGATCATAAGGAAGTGTGTTTTGAATGTTTTAAGGCATCAACATGTTGAAACCGTCAGCATCAGTTGAGCTGATCATCACTGAAATCTGGTTGTGCCAGTGAAGTTCCTTCAAGTCCTTTTGTCCCTGGTTTTACGAAAAGAACGAGGTTTTTAGACAAAAGAACAAAAAAACATCGATCGAATAAACCCGAGCTAAAGACATTAAAGTAAATATGTTACCT
Organism: Arabis hirsuta; assembly: GCA_964056655.1. NCBI lineage: Eukaryota > Viridiplantae > Streptophyta > Magnoliopsida > Brassicales > Brassicaceae > Arabis > Arabis hirsuta. The sequence goes on from OZ053306.1 coordinate 1,987,498, forward strand.
GGTGAACACATAGAAGCTGAGGAGGCAAGTCTTGAGGTGTGTTAACTTCTTCCTTGGTCTGGGCTCTGAACTCTGCTTCCTCTTCAGCATCTTTCTCTAAGGATAACTCCCATATCCTGCAGATACAAATGATAGCCAAAAAAACATTAGACAGCTGTTCAGTTTTGATAGGGATTAGCGATGTTTTATGTATAAGCTTTGTGGCTTACGTGAGCTGGTTATCGTTTTATGTATAAGCTTTGTGGCTTACGTGAGCTGGTTATCGCTGGAAGAGACTGCAAGTGTCGAGGCTTCACGAGCGCTCCACTCAATCGACGTGATAGGATGCTTATGATACTCAAAATGTGCTACCACAGCATCTCCATCCTGGTTCAAGATTCAAATGCTATCACATTAGAAAATTGTTAAGTTATCGGTATCATTACAAAGCTATGATCTCTAGCTTACCTTGATCAGTCTAAGATCGCGGATAGAGAATGTCCCGTCATCACTCCCTGAGGCCAGCATGCAACTAGCCAGCCTTCATGAAAAAGTAAGAATAAAGAATGAGCCATATGCGGGAAACACAAAACCAAAAAGAATTAAGTTAGACATCAAAGTGGCGGAAGAACCTGATCCATGAGATGACATCCACATCTGCGTTATGTGTCTCCAGTGAACGGAACAGGATCAACACTCCATTTATCAGAAGCTGGCTCCCACAAATGAAGCAGGACTCCAATCTATAGCGTATCCTTCATCTTTGTGGCCAGCAAAGTTAGCAGCAGGTGCTTGGGTAAGAACTGGTGAAGTTGCACCTTTACCTTCTGTTTCCGACTCAGTTAAAGCGTTAAGATGAGAGCTCAAGTTCCACACCTACCCAAAAACAAACACTCAGGCCGTGCAAGAAAATGAGAAACATATTTATGATTTTTTTTTTTTTGTTTCTTATTGCCAAATGCTATTACTAATATCTGATATCGGAAATTATAAAGACGTTATTTACCTGTACATGAACAGAATCAAACCAAGAGAGACACAGACTTGATGTTTTTGTGGCATTGCACGTACACATCCATGGTGTGCAACCCTACGGACCTGTATATAACGAAATTTTGAGACAAAAATATCAACCATGACATGAGGACTCTCTTTGATTTCAGAGACAAGAGACGAAGAAAAGGGTATGTGGTGAAATCAATTTTGCCATCTTTGTCTTTGATGATGGTGAAATCGGCAATATGGATATGAAGAAACTGATATTTGTTTTTGGAGGAAAGTGAGTGAGTAATTGGACGAAAAGTTGACTTGGGAAAGAACATGGAAGCTCAGAGCTTGTCCATACCTGCAATTTCCAACACTGACGATAAAGATTATGATCAAGTTTCATCTCTGGGCATTATTATTACATAATTTGAGCGGATTTTGGATATGTTTATGAGTCATTTTTCAAGAAATTTTACTCACAAGTGGATATGCTTATTCATATTACAAATGTTTAGTTTTACTTGTAATGTTGCTTGTTGTGATTTTACTTCTCTTCCAAACTTGCTAATTGTACAAGATTATAAAGATGAATCAATATCCATTTGATTAGTAAATAAGACCAAATATGCATTTGAATCAAATAAATACAACTTTTTAACAAACACAAAAAAAAAAAATTGATATAGGATAAAATGACAAAAAGTATTTCACCAAGATCTATTTCAATTAGTAAATAATAAATACATATTTGTTCTAAATGACATCCATATCCATTTTAATATCCGTTTGGTGAGAAAATTGTATTAAAACAATGTATCCCATACCAATATAACTAGTACCACTAAGTATATAACTAGTACAACAAAGTTAAATAGCTTTTGGAAAATATCAACCACATTATTATGTGAAACACGCATACAACATTATATAACAAATACATTTCTTATATGAAAGTATTGTAAATGTATTTTAATTATCTTATATCAAAAGTACAACTATAAAAACAAAAATTTACAATAAGGTATAACTAATTACAAGTGAAAACTATTTAATTATTTTAATTATTCTTGGTCGGTGATTTCATTGTTGGTTGATGTTTGCCGCTTGTACATCATGTAGATACCTAAAGACAGAATGCCCCCAGCCCAAGCAGCTATTGGCCGTGTTTTCCCTAGATTATGTGAGATTCATACTAAAGTCAGTGGCTCATGGTCTTATATCACTGCACGGCTCGTTGTCCTTTGATGGCAATAACCCAAAATGTATCTCAGCGAACGATCAAGTTGTTCAGGTAATTTAACCTCTTTTTTCAACCTAAGGGTTTACGGTACACATCTAAATAGAAGCTCACAAGTTGGTAAACCCAAGCTTAATCTCATTATTTACTTCAAAATTCTTTGTTACAGTATGATAGATTTGATTTTGCATAAGATATGGTGAAAAAAGTAATCAAAGTATTCAGACCCCCAGATTCATTTACCGAGTTAGAATTCTCTTTATCCTTTTGTTCTTCAACATTTTATTAGACAATTTGTAACAACTAAAATCAATCAAATGATGATGAAACCTTAAAAGTTGTGAAAGAGTACGGTTCTTGAAACTTGCCATTAATGAAACGAGTATGTTCAATTTAAGAACAGAGAAAGGACAATAAAAAAACCCAAGAGACTATATAATTTGAGTGACACAAAAAGAGTTTTCAGACAAGACAAAGATTCGTGTCTTTTCAGGCGGCGTGATCAGACGGAAGTGTGTTTTGAATGTTGTAAGGCATCAAGATGTTGAAACCATCAGCAGCAGTTGAGATGATCATCCCTGGAATCTGGTTGTGCCAGTGAAGTTCCTTCAAGTCCTTTTGTCCCTGGTTTCCCGAAAAACGAGGTTTTCAGATAACAAAAACATCGATCGAATAACACCCTGTGATAAAGACATTAAAGCAATGTTACCTGGTGAACGAAAAGAAGCTGAGGAGGTAAGTCTAGAGGTGTGTTGACTTCTTCCTTGGTCTGGGCTCTGAACTCTGCTTCCTCTTCCTCATCTTTCTCCAAGGATAAATCCCATATCCTGCAGATAAATATGATAGCAAAAAAACCATTAGACAGTTGTTCGGCTTTTATGGGGATTATCGATGTTTTATGTATAAGCTTTGTGGCTTACGTGAGCTGGTTATCGCCGGAAGAGACTGCAAGTGTCGAGGCTTCATGAGCGCTCCACTCAATGGACGTGATAGGATGCTTATGATACTCAAAATGTGCAACCACAGCATCTCCATCCTGGTTCAAGATTCAAATGCTACTACATCAGAATATTATTAAGACATTGCAGGGGGAAATATAAAGCTATGGTCTCTAGCGTACCTTGATAAGTCTAAGATCACGGATAGAAAATGTCCCGTCATCACTACCTGAGGCCAACATGCAACTTGCCAGCCTTCATGAAAAAGGATAATAAAGAATGAGCCATATGCAGGTAACATAAAACCAAAAATATTTAAGTTAGACATCGAAGTGGCAGAAGAACCTGTTCCATGAGATGACATTCACATCTGCATTATGTGCCTTAAAAGATAACACAGCCGACTTCCCACGTCGAATATCCCAAATTGCAACATTCCCATCCACAGAACACGACGCAAACACGTTGTCTTCAGCTGGACTCCACTGGAAGAAAGAAAAGAATGTTCAGCCAAAAGGAGACAGTAACAGTAGACACATAATTTAGCTGCATATTTACAGATTTACTTGTAAATCTTCAACGCTTGCAGCGTGTCCGGCGAACGGAATAGGATCAACAGCCCATTTATCAGAAGTAGGCTCCCACAAATGAATCATACCCTTGCAGTCCCCTAACCAGTGGCAAAAGAAAAAACACACATTGACCAACTATATTGAAAAGAATGTCATTATTAGTATTGTAGATATTTCAGAGATAGCTATACCGGAGAGAAGTCTTCCCGCAGTTGCAGGACTCCAGTCTATAGCGTATCCTTCATCTTTGTGGCCAGCAAAGTTAGCTGCGGGTGCTTGGGTAAGAACTGGTGAAGTTCCATCTTTACCTTCTGTTTCTGACTCCACTAAAGCGTTAAGATGAGAGCTCAAGTCCCACACCTGCCCAAAAACACAAAAAACACTTTATAAGAGACGCATATAAACAAACACTCAGGCCGTAGAAGAAGAAAATTATTTATCTATATGGTTGTCTGTTTCTTATTGGCAAATGCTTAACTAATATCCGATCTCGAAAATTATAAAGACATTATTTACCTGTACATGACCAGAATCTGACCAAGAGACACAGACTTGAGGTTTTTGTGGCATTGCACGAATGCGGTTAACACATCCATGGTGAGCAACCCTACGAACCTGGATATAACAAAATTTTGAGACAATATATCAATCATGAAGACTCTCTAGACTTCAGAGAGCATAGATGAATTAACATAAAACGAATCAAGAATTGCCTGAACGTTTGGAATCTTGGAATCCCCATCATCGCTTTCCTCATCGCTGTCACTGCTCTCATCTTCGCCATGTTCCATATCATCTCCACCATTCACAAGTGTCTTGGGCACGACATCGCGTCTCTTACCAGATACATTGGTGATTTTAAACAACCCAATGGAGTTGAAAGCTGCTTTCTCAGCCTAAACATTCACAAGCATTTAAACAACTTAACACAAGACTCTAGAAACACACATAAATTCGAAGATACAAAGGTATAACAACACTTACCTGAGTACCAGCCACCATATAAACTGTGTGAGGAAACTCAGTTCGATTCATACCCAACTTATCACCTAAAATGTCAAAACTGGAAACAAAAAGAATAGAAACCATCAAATCACCAAACACTTGCACTGTAATAATCCATAAAGTTTCAGGCTTTTAGCAAATCTCGTCTGAATTACCTCAAACAGGGCCAACCAACATGGAATCCATGAAGGGAATTGTAAGCAGAAGGGTCGCACTGAAGTTCTTCACCATCTTCGAGTTTATCGACACCTGGTTGCCAAACCCTAGTTGGCATCGAAGGAATCGAGGAAGAAGACGGATCTTCCTTCTTCTTCTGTTCAATTTCAAACATCAAAATTAGGTTTCGATTTGAGGATAATCAGATTGGATTGATAATTTACACACGAAAAGGCGAATTCGGATTACAAACCTTGTTCTTCCTCTTTGCCTTCTTAAGGTTTAGACTGCGAACCATTTTTCCTGGTTCTGAAATCGGATTCGTCGAATTCGAGTCTGTGTAAAGACGATGATCAGTTTCAGCTGAGGTTCTTCATTTTAGGGTTTAAGCAATTTATATCGTACACAAATAACGCTCTTTTGCGTAAACACCCTCTATTTATTGAATATTAGTTTAAAGCCCACTATCTTTTGAGAAATTAACAAAATAACCTCAATGTTTTTACAAGAAGGATTACCACCCCCAAGGTCCACTAACAAATCATACTTGAACTGTTCTTTAACTAAAGTCAACAATCAAAGTAGTTAAAAAAAAAGCAATGGTGTGTACCAACAAAAAAATCAAGTACACTAGTTTTTCTGTTTCTACTTGGAGAAGAATTTGTCCCAATCGCGAAGTGAAGAATCAACAGAATCATCAGGGAGAAATTTGGGAATCCTCTCGGCGCGAATGAACTGTTTCAAAATAGCTTTATCTTCATCGATTTGTTTCTTCTCTTTCCTGTCTTTTGGTTCTATATTCCTTTTCTCTTCCAAGATCCACTTGAAAAGCTTCCTTTGATCATCTTCTGGAATCGGTTTCCTAGCTAGCTTTACAGGCTCAGGTGCCGCAGTCTGAAACGACGACTGATCAACTGCATCTGTGAAATCAAACAGCGGGTCTGCTTCAGGGATCGGTTTGGCTTCTTCCTTCACCGGTATTGCAGTTTCTGGTTTCTTAGTCTTATCAGTTTCTGCAACTTTGATGTTTTCTTCATTTTTCTTCTCGACCTCGGTGTTCACAACACCCTTTTTACCCTTTTTACTTCTTTTTTTCTCGCCCGCTTCCATGTCCATTTCATGTTTTTTCGCAAATATATAAGCTGCAGAAACACAATGATAAAATTAGCAAACACTGAAGTGGAATATCAAGAATGTTTATATCATATTCAAAGAACTGCTTATAATGACAGGAAACCAGTATGCTTTCTCGATTCAGATTCAGATTCAGACCAAGCTTTATAGTTCTACCAGCCACAGATACTAGTTCCAATAGGAATAAGCAGATAATCAAGATCATGGGTTTAGTGAGAGTATGCTAAACAAATCCAGAAACAGTTCATAAGAGTGAGCACAACACAATAATATATGCAATTTATGTCCATGAGCCAAATAATTTACAAGAACCTATGTGCATCCTCTATTCAATGTAACTGGGTAAGCCGATACACACGCACACAAAGATTCAGAGATAGATCTTTGTAAACACTGCATTTGTATAAGTTCAATATCTCTCTACATAACAAAGAACATCAACAATGAGGCGAATCAAATCTCTTACAGTTAACAGATTCAAGTAATGCCATGGCATAATCATCTTTTAGAATCGAAGCAAGCAAAAAGGGATTGAGTGGTTAGTTTCTAGTTCTACCGATTGTTAAACGAAATCGTCTCGCTTTCTTGATACATTGACAAAGAAAAGAAAGAAAATCTCTCAGCTAGGCATTTCAACAAACACATTATGGACGTAAACTAAAAACCCAGAAAGAAAGTAAAAAAATTTTCTTCAAATTACTAACCTCCAACACCGAAATTGAAAATCATGAAAGCTCGCCAACCAATTTTCGCCACTTTTGGAATGGATTTCGGTGGAGGTATGGGAGATGGGTCCATTGATTCCGATGGAAAATTATCGCGACTTGGATCTTCCCTAATACACAGCTTCTCGAGAAAAGAAAAGAAAATCTAGGTTTCAAACCCTAATTTGATGAAACCACACGATTCTTCTACTTGTGATTTGATTTCGCATCTTTGCCTTATTCGTCAAGCAATTTTTGATTCTCTGTTTACTTTTTTTTCTTTTTTGGGGAAAAAAAAGTTCTTCGCTTTGATCTTCTCTGAGAGAGACTGACGGCTTTTGACGGTATTGTTTGCGGTTGGGTCTTGAAAGTCTCTAACTCGTCAAGAGGCTCCTTAAAGCCCAAAATGACAAAATTAAGTAAATATTGCATATTTGTAATCGTATAGTTTTGTGGTCAGTAATTTATGACTGTTAATGTTTTAATGGTATTATCAAAAAAGATTGTTTCGTCAAGGGCTTTATTAGATTGAGTATAATAACATGATTTTGAAATTAATCAAAAATACAGTTTATAAAATCAAAATCAAAATGCAATGCTAAAACTTTTTTGTTATGCTAAAATGTTAAAACAGTAGTGTTATGATTTTGTTATTAACGATTTTCGCTTCTAAAATGTATATTCACACACGGTTTAGAACATCATTCGAATCCCATAATGTTATCACAAGCTCAATGCAACTCCAATTTTGTAGCCGTTTTGGTTTGGCCTTGGCTTGAGAGAGGAAGATTAATTTGGTTCAAGCCTATGTTCAGTGCAATGCTAACTAAAACGAAAACGCATATAGAGTTAGGTTTGATTCGGTTAACATCTAAGTTCGAACGAAACAGGCATTTTAATAGTCTGACGAAACATGATCAAGAACCAAAACCATGTACCCCTAAACGATTTGGAAAGGTCCTAAAAAGCTACCAACATCTCAAAAGACAAACCAGCCTTTCAAAAACCAAGGTTCCTCACTAAATCGACAACTAAACCGGATTAGTTTTTACCATAGGTGATAGATAGATAGATAGACAATGGTATTTATTTCTTTGCTCTCAACTCTCAAGGCTTGGCGGCACATGTCATAACATGCGACTTGAACTTCTCCAATTCTGTCAGGACTTCCTCTTCCGGTCTGTAAATCAAGTCACTCATCCGCCATATCTGCCAAAGAAGAAGAAAGTATGAACAACATATTACCTTGTATCGACAAAATTGCTCATCGAGGTAACAAGAAATTGTTTATAGGTTACCTGCAATGTTCCACCTCCACCAGTAGTCTCACAGTCATCAGACACACTGACAATAGTCCAAGGGTCCGACGCATTCCAGTGGAAATCAACAACTTTGTCCCTAAGAGAGTATATAGATAAGAAAACTTAGAAGCAAGTATCTGAGAAAGCGATAAAGAGATTTAGAATTAAGTATTCCCGAACCTGTGACCAGCGTGCTGGAAGAAGAGCCCAGCGGGACTTTTAGCTGCGCGATCAGACTTCTTACTGACCTGATAGATTATTAAACAAACCAAACACGAGCACAATGAATAAAACTCAGTGATATATTAAAGAAAGATTAATTTCAGACAGATCTACACACCCTTTCATAATCCCAGATGTTCAAAAGACCATCTTCTGCGGAACTCCCAAAAACAGATGACTTATCAGGAGACCACTGAAACGATTAACAAGATGGTATCAGTGGGTTAAGAGACATACATCATATGTAGAAGGATAAAAGTAAAGCGTTTGTTGAAACCTGAACACAAAGAACAGCAGCTTTGTGGCCCTCAAATTTGTAAATAGGCGTACCAATTCCATTTGAGGTAAGATTCCTACGATCATACAACCGGACAGTGTTGTCTGCTGACCTGAAACATTCAAATATATCTAATGAGCACATGTCTCCATATTTCTAACAGTTTTCTTAATTAGATACTATGTGTGCCTTAATCATCTGTCTGTGGCACATGTAAATCTATTTCCCCATACCCTGTCAGGATCAGATTGTCGTCATGAGGATTCCAATCGACACAATGAAGATCAGCATCGTGCGCCTTTTCAACCTAATAACCACAAAAACAAGATAAAAGATAATTGAACGTAAAGCTTCAAAATCTTGATAGGATCAAGAAGATACAGTACCTTCGTGACAGGGCTAGTGCCAGTTCTTGCATCCCATAGTATAAGGCAAGAATCGTCACCAACACTGCAGAATTCTTGTGCACTTCACAACATAAAAATTCCCCAAAAGCATCGTCAGAAAATCATGAAAATTACACATTTTGTGTGAAAAACTTCGACATCAGAAGAAGGAGACTGTTCTAAGACGTTACCTAGTTGGGCTGAATGCCACATCTTCAACCGTATCGTCATGGCCATGATATACACCTCGCGGGCCAACCGTAGGACTCTCAGTCTTATCACCACCTTCACCAGTCTGTTTGATGATAGATCCAGATGTTTTGGAATCTGTACCAACCGTGGTGATGTGGTCTTGGATACTCCACAGAACAACTGACTTGTCCTTGCCTGAGAGAACCTTTGTATTATAAACTGGCAAACCACGAGACTTCAATGCTACAAATCACAGAAACACAAACCTCCAGAGAGAACAAAGGGTTCGGTTGGGCACATTGCAAGAGCAAATTCAGCATTATCTTGGTGTCCAGTTAGTATCTGCAAGAAAATGGGTTCAGACGATGAAACAAGTAGCACTATATAATAAGATATCAAGTGATAGGTCACTTCTAATGATGTGATTAAGACAAACAAGAATGAAATGCAAGCAATGATTTGCAACAACATTTCTAAGAATTGGACATACCAAATCTGGGCGGGAACTTGCAGCTCCAAGCACAGCATGACGGTTTGGTTGGGTTTCAACATCCCAAATGAGAACCTGGAAGCAACATATTGCATTCAGATTACTGAAACTGGAAATACATCCAAAACAAAGGATGCTCTTTGACTGCTAAATAAAGCGATATGGAAACAATATATTTTAGGTTACTACAACCATGAAAAGAATATAAAAAGCAACACTTACATCAGGACTGTCGGTGTGAGTAGCAACAATCTTACTGTTTTGTGGGAGTTCCCTAATTCTGTTGACCTGCAAACGTAAATTGTACATGAGGATACACATCCAAACAGGGTTCTATTGTCATCAAAATGCCAAATGAGTAAGTGAAAATTTGATTTATGCAGAATCAAACATGCACAGAAATATCTCTAGAGGGGCGGAATTCACACCTCTCCAGGGTGAATGATGGTCTTGTACTTCTTCACAAATGGAGAACGTGCTTCTTCATTAAACTGAAAACAAATACAAAAGATTGCAAGCAAGTGTCAACCACAAAAGGTTCACCTTAGTAAGGTGGGGGCATGATAAGGAAAAAAAAGGCACAGGATTAGTATCAAAACCACTAATTACCTGTGATATGTGCTCTGCTGCAGCAACCCTTGGCTTAACAACTTCGCAATTCGCAATGACCAAGGTATTGGGCACACTGCCATCAGTCTGGTGACACAACCAAGAAAAACACAAATGTGATGAGGAATATACAAATATTTTGCGAATATGAGACAACCTTCTCAACTGTTATAACGACTAAGACCTACTTGTTCTGAGAGGTACAGACGCTGGCGATTCTTGTAGGTCGCTTGTTCAAGCTGAGGACCCCATCTGTTAAAATCAAACAACAATGGAACCTCTTAGCACAGGAACAAAAGACTATCATCAAATACGAATACAACTAAACGTCCAAAAAAAAAAACTGAAACTTTCTCAAAATTGAAAGCAGCCTAAGAAGTAAGAACCACTTGACAACTCTGGATAATTTGGAACCAACAAAGTATAACACAAACAAACCGCCAAACCCTTCTTGACCCTTTGTGTTGATTAAAGGTAACAAATGACCCGCTATCAAAACAAACTCCAGAGAAGCGTGTAGAATTCATGAATCAAACATCAGATACATCAAGGCTTGAAGACAGAAAGTACATCCAAAACGCTAAACATCAAAACCCTAACTAGAACATTAGAAAAAACCCTCACTTTAAACCCAGAAATTGAAAAACAAATGTCTATCTCTCAGCATTTTCCTAAAATCAGAACGCAATTCAGTCCACACATCAGAATATTGAAAGCTTCTCACACGAACGAGATACGATTCACCGAAACCCTAAAAGAGAAAGGAGGAAAAAAGTCGAGAAGGACCTGCAAGAGAGTGAAGGCCAGACAAGGTTATGGTTCGCGAGCCAGTCGTAGAGAATGGGAACGAGACCTTTCCACTGAGAGTACTTCTCATCGACACTGGGCTGCTGAGTTTTCTTCCCACTTTCCTTCATTTTGCCACCGCTCGGTTGCTGTTGCTGAGACGACGGAGTCTGAGAATCTTCTTTGGTTTTAGGTTTCCGACCTCTCTTCTTCGGCAACGAAGTTCCGGTTCCTCCTCCTCCGCTCGGAGTCGTGGCTGGTGGAGATGCTCCTGCTGCTGCTTCGTCGCTCTCCATTTTCTTCTTTTTCCTTCGTTTTTGTCTTTTTACTGATTTTACTCTCTCTCTCTCTCTCTCCTGATTTACAAGCACTGTTCCCCTTTTTATTTTGGTATTATATTCGGTAAATAAAATAGATACTTTACTCAATAATAATAAAAATAAAATCTCCAAAAAAAAGTAAATTCGCAAAAATACCACTAATTATAATTTTTTAGAGTCTAAATTTTAAAATTCTAAACCTTAAAAAATTTTTTTGACCCTTAAAACCTCTTAAACCATTAAAACTAAACCCTAAGGGCATGATTATCCATAGTAAATATAGCAAGTTCTTAAATATAAAATTATTAAAACACACACTCTCTCTTCCTTTTACTCAATTTTATACCTTCTCTTTCATCCTTTTACTCAACTTTTATTATTTTTATATTTAAACACTCCTAAAACCCCTCTCCAAAGTTTTTTTCCATACAACTTATATATACCCTCTCTCTAAAAATTATCCACTATCTCCTCTCTTTACTCAAATTTTATTAATTTTATATTTCAATACATCCCACAAAAACACTCTCTTTCATCCCTTTATTCAAATTTTAATAATTTTATATTTTAAAAACTCCTATATTTACTCTTATTACCCACCTATAATCATGCTCTAATACAACATAGTTAACCCAAACATAAATGATATAATGAATAAATAATTTTTAAAAAGTGATATTTATGTAAATATTGTAAAAAAATAGCATTTTTGTAAAGTGCTACTTGAAAAGTGGTATTTTTAAAAATTTCAAAAAAAATAACGGATGAAAAAAATTAACAGTAGAATTAGATAAAATGTAGAAGAAATAGTTGATTTTGGCATTTAATTATTCGAATTCAATAAATTCCGTATAAAAATTATTGACTGTTTAGGTTATTATAAAAGTTGGTTCGAAGTTTAGTTTAGAACATTTGATTGGTTTTTTTTCTTTTATCTCTAATTTGAATCACCATGATTTTGTTTTGTATCACTATGATTTGTTCCGAATCAACGATTTTCAGTGTAGTAAGTCGGTATATCTACCGCGTCGCTATCTTTGGAGTCAATTATATTATTTTGAAGTCTCAAATCTCAAGAAAAACATGAAAACCTTGAGCAAATATATTTTTGAAATTATACGGTGAGTATGGTTCGCATTTGGTCTTTTTCACTAAGCATTTTTGTTAAACTATAGCTTGTGTGAGTATTTGTGTTTTCTGTTTTAATCTTTTTCTTTGGTTTTTGTACAGTTTGTATCTTGGATTGGAATTTTTGACCAAAAAACAAAAAGTATCTTGGATTGGAACAAAATAGTTTTTGAGAGATTTCTATCTCGTTGATTTAGTTTACTGGAGATATATTTCCAGTGATTCATGTATTTCTGGCAAAACAAAAAAAAAAATTCGATATCAATGTAAATTGAATAAATAAGAAAAGTAAAATTCTGAAAATCAGGAAAAGAAAGGGAAGAGCCATGGCAAAACTGTCACTCTTGTAAGCAAAATTTTTTTTTTTTTTGGTCAAAACTTCTAAGCAAAATTTCACACATAGTATTTTATACTTTAATACATGGACAAAAAAAAAAAGAAAAAAAAAAGAAAAAAAAAGAGAGAATCATATATATATCATCATCATCATAATCAATGAAAATAAATCCCCCCCAAAAAAAAACCTAACCAAAGTTCAAAGAAACTCAATGTAACCCCAAAACATCACACCTGATAAGATAAGAGAAACCAAACTCCTACAATCAACAACACCAAAGCAGAAGAAGACAGAGACAAAGAAGAAGCTGTTGAAGCAACAATCTGAATAGGGAAATTGCATTGTCCCTGAGATATGTTCTGTGTTGTAACAGTAGCCAAACCTTGGAAGATACAAGCATTCTCATCTTGGTTCTTCACTTGAAAGTACATGTTAAACGCATACGACGCGTTCCCATTCGCATCGAGGTTATTGCAGGAAGAACCATAACCAAGAGCCGTGCAATCCGAGTAAGTGCAGGCGAAATCTATGTTAGCCGCGAGTTTTGTCAAATCTTTAGCTGCTGGATTAAACATACACCACTTGTTTGGTTGATATGTCACGTTTTGTGCACCAATCAAGAACTTGTTCTGTCCTTGGCCTGATAGATCTATAGGAAACTTTGGTTGCCCGTCGAATTTAAATATTCCCCAATGGCGTTCAAACTCTCCTGGTGCTATACTTTTCGCATCCTCATCGAGTAATCCGAACAAGTATACTTCAATGTAGGTTGGTCTCAATGGAGTACCTTTGTTTGTTCCAAGCCTCGGTAAAAGCCCGTTGTAGAATCTGTAAGCATTGCCTGTGAAAAAAAACGTTTTCAAAATCAATAAAAACATTTCATGAATGTGAAATTGGATCGAAAGGGCACTGAAAATGTTAGAAATCTAACCGGTATTTGCATGTTTGTCACCCTCAGTTGGCCAACCGACTTCTCCAACGATTATTGGCATATCTCCATGACCAACAGCTTTCAAAGACGACACCAAAGTGTCGAAATTGGCATCGAAAACGTTTGTGTAATCAATACCATTGTCATCTATCGGTTGAGCGCCATCAAAGAAGGCGTAATTGAGTGGGAAATCATCATTCCCATAGAGACTTAAGAAAGGGTAGATGTTAATCGAGATGGGCGCGTTGTTCTTGCCAAGAAAATCAACAATCTGAGTCATCTGACCGATGATATCAGGACGGAATCTTCCTGCAGATGGCACAGGGTTGCTTGCTGGTGAATCGTATACATCCGCGTTTAAAGGGACTGTTGCTTTAACGCCATTTCCTACTCCGGCTTCATTTAAAGCGTTTTGAATGTTTTGAAGCGCAGGGAACGTGAGGTTTATAAATGATCCGTTGTATGATTTAAGAAATGGCTCATTCCCAACAGCTACATACCTGAGAAACACATCCACAAGAGAGCAAGATTAACTTCACTGAGAAATATAAACACAACTTGTCTCAACATGTTTCACAATTAGACAACACATTAGAAACCGATCATACATACATGAACATTTTGCTTCGGTAATAGACACAACTCAACATGTTTTGCAATTGAGTTGAAAAACATCAATTTGAAAACAATCAAAAGGGTTTATGAGATTTGAGCAAACAAATACAAAGAATGTTACAAGATTCAAAATTTCAGACCACATTAGAACCAATCTGTAACAACAATCAAACTGAAAAAGAAGAGAGAGAGAGAGAGAGAGAGAGAGAGAGAGAGGGAGAGACTCACGTGATATTGACACCACCATTGAAGTTATAACGAGTGACATTCTTACGAACCCAATCCTTAGCTCGGTCATAACTTCCCATAACCTTAAGCTGATCATTAGGAATAGCAACCATCACTTCAAGACCAGAACCAGCAAGTGCACTCATTGTTGTCTCATCCGCATCAAAAAGCTTAACCTTGTTAATGTTATTGTCCTTAAGCATCTGAACAACTGTCTTTGGAGGTAGCTTATGTGTAGCCATTGTTCCCCAATTCACTCCCAACCCATCAACCATTATACCCATAGAATCAATCAGAATTACAAATCCAACGACAAGAGCCAACAAATTCACCATCTCTGAGAGAAAAAAAAAAAAAAATAGAATAAAGGAAAGAGCTTTACGAGTTATTCAACCCAAAAAAACAGAGCATTTGCAAAAATCTAACTTAACCCCAGAAATCGAATCAAGGAAAGGGCTTTACGAGTGATTTACAAAATCTAACTTAAACCCAGAAATCGAATCATACATATCTATCAATCTCTTAGCATTATCTGGGAATGTAGTAAATCAAGCACGAAGATACGATTAATCGAAACCCTAGAACAGAGAGAGAGAGAACAAGAAGAAGAAAAACTTCGAGACCTGCAAGTGTTGTTGTTGCCAGAGACGACGGCGAGTGAGAATCGTGTCCTTGATTTTAGGTTTCCGACCAAATCTTGTTCAGAGACGTGGCTTGAAGAGATTGAGAGATTTGTAAGGACCGTTATTATATTAACCTTTTAAGATATGAAAACAGAAGAAACGCGTACAGAGAGAAGATGAAACGCGTTCTTGTAGAGGAGGAGATAAAAGGGTGAAAACTTTTTGGTTTTCCAAAACGAAAAGAGCGATAAAAGTTGAGATATTTTTTTGGTGATTAATAGTATAATAAAATAATTAATAAATAAATATTATTGGTGGAGTTATAACGGCTCTTTTCCCAAATGCACTCGGCTCCAGTCATTGTCGACAATAATAATAGCTTTAGCCCAACAACTTCGAATAGTTCAGTAAGGAACTTCGGATAAGTTGTTTGGTTCGATTTTGAATATTGGGTTGTTAGAATTCTAAAAAAAATTTACTGAATTGAACCAAAATTGTTGGCTGTTTATTTCTCTCTTCAAATTCGATTAAAATCCGATAAATGCAATTAAATTTGGTTAACTCAGTTTTTTCGGTTCGAATTTTTAAATATATTATCATAAAATATGTTATAATTCTGTATAGTATGTCCATTAAAAAATTTTTTGAAGAACTGATCGCAAAACCCATAAATATTTATATTTGTAATGACTGGTTTTTTTTTTTGTCTAGACAGAATGAAAAAAAAAAATTCGAAAAGTTTGGTTCGGTTTCATTATGTTTAGTATATAGTTGCATGCCTAATAATAACTACTAATAAACAACCTTATTCATTTAGGTCATAAACAATTTCAAATAGAAAATAATCAAATGAAAAGATGAATCATCCCTTATATCCCTTATATATTAATTGAAGAGTGATTTTTCCAAAAAAGCTTAGATGTTTTCACCAAAATCACTCTCACAATTTTAATGTGACATGACATCCTTTAAAATATGATATGACATTCTCTCTAATTTAGTTCATTAATCTCTAATTAAAATTAGCTCAAGCTCAATAATTATAACTAGTTCAAGCTCAAAAGGAGGATGAGAATGAGGACTCCATTGATGAAGTTAAGAAATGATTATCAAAAAATAGTCTCACGGAATAGAAGATTATTAGGGATTTTAGTTATTGTTACTTTTAAAAATAATTTTTTTTTTAGATTTTAATGGATCTTACTTTATTTCCAAAAAAATATGTTCAACCAAAAAGATCAATTAAATAAATCGATTACATTTCGTTTCGATCCAAATATAAATTTATGTATCATTAACTCCAAAATTAAAAGTATAACAATCTTTAATAAAATCTACACAAGATTAATCTGACATTTACAAGATTATGAAAATCGTTATCTCCATAAATTTGTCTATCCGAAATTTAAGAATATCTCAGAAATAATGAGCAACTACAAATTTAAAAGTGTGAAATTTGGCTGCTCCGAAATTTATGTATCAACAATTCTAATTTTCAAATATGAAAATATTTGCTAATTGGAAATATTGAAAGTTTTCAATAAAAAAATTAACATTTTCGATATCTAATTAATAATGGACTTATTATGATCCGATTTAAGATATTAAGTAATTTATTTGTATTCTAAATACTATTTAAGATATTTGGACAAGTCAAATTTAACATTTTTTTAACTCTAATGTATTAAATTATTATACATTTTGACTTGACACATTTACATATATAAAATAATTAAATGGTAAAACTAAATTTATGAAATTCATATTATTAATAAAAATGATATTATTGACCAAGAAAAATTAACAACAAAAAATTAACAACAAAGTCTATAATAAAAATCAAACAACTATATATTTCACAATTTTAAAGACTAAAATTAAAAACAAAACTACATAAATAATTTACCCGCGTGTACGCGGAAGAATCACCTAGTAATATCATATATGTGAAAATACTTGCAAAGTTAACAAAAAGGAAATAACGTAGACAAAGAATGCATCTAATTTGTTCTAATTTAAGGCCTAATCTTGAAATGTATTAAAATACATATATCTACTTAATGTTGGATAAGGTTGCTTTATTCTAGTTTAGTAATTTGTATAAAGACCTTGTTCATTTACACTTTAAATGATTTGCACAAACATTGAAATAGTATCATAGTACTTTTCATCACCTTCATTTATCTTCTTCTGTAAAAAATATTTTGTTTCACTGGAAATACATATTATATGAAAATGGTGTAGAGTTACAACATTGCTACATGACCAAAAAACAGGATCCAACACAATCATAAAGCCTAGGGCCACAAAAGGTTTACAAAGAGGTAATGTTATCCTCCAAACCAAAAAAATCCTCGAGCCCAGAAGGAGGACCAGCAGCGATGTATGATTGTAATCGATATTCGGAAGTCACACTATCCGCTATCCTAAAAGCACCTAAGTTAGCTTGTCGGTTTTTCAGAAGCAAGTTTTAGAATGGAAATCTTCTAAAAAATCTTAGAAGTTTGACCGACTGGTATTTGAATGATGGTCATGCCGGAGGCCTTAAGACCGCACCAATCATATCATTAAATAAACCTAGACTTTCAATTGCCCAAACGAAGCTCACAAAAGAGGCCTTATTCTTTGAATAAATCGAAGGAAATGACCTTCTTCCATGTAATAGTACCTTTCCTTTGTAGTTTCTAACCACCCAAGATGCACCACTATCTCTTGTCACTTTGTTCCAGGCAAAGCCGATGTTGCATTTCACCCAGTTTTGTTTTGGAGGTTTCCAGATCCTCTATTTAGACCGGTTGAGTGTGACATTTGAGACTTCAATATCTCTTTCCACAACTTGAGCCATAAACCATTGGTTAGAATCCTATAAGATCTTCCTAACATTATCTAGTCCACTAAAGTTAAGACCTTCAAAAATTAGCTTGCTCCTATTTTTTCCACAGCATCTATAGCAACCAAGAGAAAGCCCTAGCTATTTCAGAATTGCCTCCTAGTTACTTGCTAGTGGCGAGGACGTAGAATAAATTCTTAAAGACCGACGCTTGATCAAAACCAGTTGAGGGGATGGGAAAAGAGATAGTGCCCACACATGTCTTGTCACAGAGCATGTAAAGAGCACATGATTAGAAGATTCCTCTTCCATTCCACATTTTTGGCATCTAGAATCAACATTCATGCCTCTTTCTGCCATCTTATCAGCTATAGGAATAGCTCCACTCATGACCTTCCACTGAAAGGTTTTGATTTTTGGAGTTGTTTTAAGAGTCCACACCATGTCCTTGAGTGGATTTATAGAAGGCTGCATTCTAGCTTGTTGCAGAGCATCCTTGTTTCTAAGTTCACTAGCTAGCTAGTAGCGAGATTTGCCAGAGTAATCACCACTCTTATTGTCTCCAAACCTAGTAATCAGGTGAGTTAAGGACCGGGGAAAAAAATAAAATAAAATATATATATATATATATATATATATATAATATGCTCAGTTTCTTCCAATTTATTCATTTTATTCACTCATTTTCTACATACTCGTTCAATTTTAATCCATTTGATTCGTTCATTTCTCTGATACATTGACTTTTTTTTTTGTCAATTTACGGTCGATCTCTAGGTTTTCGATCGTCTTATTTTCAACATGCATTTTATTTGTTCCGGTTTGAAGACATAATTTTAAAATGGTTTTTTTCCCCAAAAATATTGATATTTTATTAACCTTAAATAGTTAAGGAGAACAAAGCTCTTTTAGCAAGAGAATCGGCCACAACATTAGATAGACGTGGAATAAAAGATCTCCACTGTTGAGGAGATTGACGGCATTTGAGAATTGGAGAAGAGGTGTAAGTCCTCATAACCTCTTTCTTTTGTATTGGGAGGGAAACTTTTATAGCTTCCGCTTTAGCTTTTAGAGTAGAGGAGACACTGCATTTAGTATTTGAAGCATAACCTGGGAATTCATTCGTATGTGACCGAAAGATCCAGCCCATTCCGCAGTCAAGAGAAATGTTATTTTACTCGAAAAGGTATAAAGTGTAATTTCAAGTTAGAGGAAATATAGTTCTAGATATATCAAACCCATTATGAGTAGAAGAAACAAATTTATAAAACCCTGCAAAAAAAAAAACATGAAACACATTAAGCGGAAATTAATAATGTTAATTTGTCTAAACAACAACATTAATACAGAGAGACAGACATGCCAAGAAGACATATGCTATTGTCGCGGTAACGAGCTGTTTTACTAGGCTTTGATTATTGACTAGTGTTGAATCATTGTGTGATGTTGTAATAATGTAATTTTATTCTTGCTAATGGAGTGTTAAGCAAACTAAAACCATTATTTGATGGATCATAAATGAGTAAAATCAAATGCAGAGTAAATAAACACAAGTATTGAAAGACGTAAATTGTTATGAAAGTGAAAACAAAAAAAGAATTTAATAACAAGCGAAAAAAACATCAAAATCTATCATTCTAGAAATCGCAATCTTTATTCTGAAATGTTGAAACTTTAAGCTTAACTGAGAAATATCCACTCTAGCTTTTGGGTGTACTCTTTAGCCTAATCAGCCATTGAAATATTTGTGAAAATGCCACTTCTATGAATTATACCCCTCACACTCATTGAAGAGAAATGCAGTCTACTATAAATGATGCCTAACCTCAGTATATTGATAGCAAAAAAATCATAGAGATACAAAAAACACACATCATCATACGTAAGAGTAAATTTCTAAAATTATTTTAATTCAGCAAAAATGGATTGATGTAAGCAAAGTTTCCAAGGGTTTATAGAGCAATTGAGAATGTATGGTGGGTGACAAGAAACCATAAAGTGACAATATTGATTAAGCTTCAACAAAATCACGAGTCCCTTCAATAAATACAGTAACAAGATGAAGAACCTCGGAAACTTGATAAACGCAGTGTTAAAAAAAAGGAGTGGTAAGAAAATAAATAAACGAAAACCACCACCATCAAAGAGTTGTGAGTATACAACTTTTGTTCACTGAATATCTACTCTCACGAATCACAACTAATATAAAAGCTTAAGCATCATTCAACACTCAACCAACTAATTATGTTTATATCTTACGTTTGAAGGACATATTCATTCCTCGGATTCCTTAATCCTACGATCTAATTCAGTATAACTTCCCAAAACTATCACCATTTCGCACTATATTTATTGTGAACCTCATTGTTTGTAACGATGTGGTTTGGGAGTCGTTACCTCATTCTCATATGATTTGGAAGTCTTTGTAGCCAAATAGACGTATATAATAAATGGTCAAGATGTGGTTGGAAATTTCTAATCAATTTATGTGGTCCGAAAGTGGTTGGAAATTTCCAACAAAATTCCGACTTATTTAGGATCATTGGACTGATGATAGAAAACTAGTTAGAAAGGTAACACGATTTTTTTAAAAATGTAGCCGTTTATAACTGTTTGTACTGCAATGGAAAATGTTCGGAATTTTTTTTTTTTTTTTTGAGAAAAAAATGTTCGGAATTTATTTGAGGTTTTTCAGCGACATCCCGACTAAATTAATATTATCAGACGAAGTTTATGTTTTCTGAGAGAAATAGTGTGTAAATATCACAAAAACTTTGTCCTTTTATTTTCTCCTTGAATAAGGTAAAGATATTTATGTCCGGTCAAGATTAATTTGCCAATCTTGGCAAAAATATATTTAGGTTGCCACTTTTGATAGTAAATTTTCATTTTTATGACATTCTGGTAAATAAATAAATAAATAAATATATTCTCCATAGGAAAGTTTAATCATTTTGTTATATTTGATGTACCAAAAATCTAATTAGAATTTCATACAATCAAGTTTAGATATTTACTTGATTGTGATGAAAAAAAAAGAAAGTTTAGAATATGTTGACTTAAAACAAATAGGAAAATTGCATCTAATAACCATAAAAAAAAAATGAGAAATTTCAAAAAATGCTATTTTTTAAGTGTCATTTTAAAAAAAAAAAATTTATGTTATTTATGTTTGGGTTAATTATGTTCTATTAAGGTTTAGTTTTAAATGTTTAGGAGGTTTTAGGTGTCAACAAAATTTTTAGGATTTAAAATTTTAAGATATAGGTTTTATAAATCTATAATTAGTGGCATTTTTGTAAATGGACACTCCTAACTGGCATTCTTGCAAATGTGTACACAAAAAATGGTATTTTTGTAATTGCCAAAAAAAAATTATAATAAAATCTCTCTAACTAATTAATCTAATTCCAATGGTTGCTATTTTGCCAGATATGCTATTTTTGTTATTTTTTTGGTTATTCATTGCAATTAACCCAAACAAATAACCGTTGTATATCCAGAGAAGTATTTATAGCTAGATACGAAAAGATATAGTCAAAACAAAATATATCATAGTATCCAAATACTGCCTAATTTGTCGTCCAAGTTTTAATTCAAGACTTTAAATTTGATTTGACTTCCAAATTTAACATTGTATTTATTGCCATATTTTTCCTTATATATTTATGGCTAAATCTTCCTCACGTTCAAACCAAACTATTTCTAATCACATGAATAACTGACAAATTAATATTACTATTTAATTCTGATAACAAATCCTTTCATCACAACTCCCCTTCTTTTATCTTCCAATAAGAGAGAAATACAAAAAGAAATGGATATTAATCTTCTTCTAATCACGGTTTTGATTTGTTTATTTCCGAGCTTAACCAAATCATCAAAGGACGACATTAAACTTGTTTTACCCAAATCTCTCAACCTCACCCTCCTCACCGATCCCTCCACCATCTCCGCCGCCTCTCACGATTACGGAAACATCACCACCGTGACTCCCGGCGGCGTTCTCTGCCCCTCCTCCACCGCCGAGATATCCCGTCTCATCCGCTACGCTGCAGAAGGAGACAGGATATTCCAAGTGGCGGCTCGGGGCCAAGGCCACTCTTTAGACGGCCAAGCCTCAGTCTCCGGCGGAGTAATCGTCAACATGACGTGTCTTGCTGACGTGGTGGTCTCAAAAGAAAAGAAGTATGCTGACGTGGGGGCGGGGGCGTTATGGGTGGATGTGATGAAAAAGACAGCGAAGAAAGGCGTTTTGCCGGTTACTTGGACAGATTATTTGCATGTCAGCGTCGGAGGAACGCTGTCAAACGCTGGAATCGGCGGTCAAGTGTTTAGATACGGTCCTCAAATTAGTAACGTCCTTGAGTTGGACGTTATAACTGGTACGCAAACACAATTATTCCTCGGAAACTTTGATTTAATGCATTATAATATTTTAAAGAAGTATTTTTATAATGTTTTTGGTGTAGCATGTTTAATGTTTTATTGTTCTACTAAACTTTTTGCACCACACGCAATGGAATCTTCGAAACACCAAATGCGTAACGCATCTAAGATATATATATATATATATGGACATAATATATATATATATAATATACATATATAGTCATAAATATTTTTATAGACTATAGAGACAGAGAGAGAGACTGATTTCTCACAGTTGGTATATGCGTGTTAATTTGGAAGTTTCTTTAATGGACATGCATGATGCATGCAAATGGAAGTTTTCCGTCTTCGGAGATTTTGCTGCTTCTTGACTTTTTTTTTTTTTGAAAAATGTTTCTTGACTTTTTTGCGAGCATGAAAAACAATTTTCTGCATTCTGATGCGTTATGTAAGTTTTAGGAAATGTACTATTATGTAAGTTTCTGAATTATTAGTAGGTTAAAAAAAAAATTTTAGGAAATGTACATATTATGTAAGTTTTCTCATAATGTATCCTATACGTATCCCAATTTACATTAAAAAGGACATTTCCAACTAAATAACAATAATAAAAAAACTCAATAAAGACATCAGTAAAAACGTAAATATGTTTTTTTATCTGAAAATGTAAGACCATTAAAATGATTTTGCTTGATTATTTTGGAATTTCATGATATATTATTTCAGGAAAAGGTGAAATGTTGACATGCTCGCCACAGCTAAACCGAGAATTGTTCTATGGAGTTTTAGGAGGTCTGGGTCAATTTGGAATTATAACGAGAGCTAGAATTGTTTTGGACCATGCACCTAAAAGGGTACGTATCGTTAAATCTAACCATTAATCTCTGTCTATCGAATGAATATATATAGTATCCAATTTCTTTCTTTTTTAATCGAAGTATAGTATTCTCTTTCTATTTGAGTTTTTATTTAGTATATAAAATATGAATTTCATTGTTTATGTCATAGTGTGGTTTCTAGTGAAATGGATATCATCGCAATATAAAAGATCATATTTATGGAATAAATTAGTTATTGCAATAAATATACTCTACAAAATTTTACGAAATGTATGGCATTTTTTCCTTAAAGTCTCGCCCACGATAAGAGAGTTAGAGAGGTATGGACACGAATCATGAAAAAATCGTAGTACTAGATAGTAGCCGAAAACTAAAATTAGGTATATACTATATAATTAATTTGGTAGGATTTAGGAATTTAGTCAGAAGCTTTAATTTGCATTAATTCGAACAAAATCTATGTGTTATTAAAAAGAGATATGGCTTATTTTATTACAAATTATAACACTAGCTAGGCTTGTCATAGTCCAATCTTTGCGTGCAAATCTCTCTTTTATGCCAATATATCTAGTCAAGATCTCAATATTAATACTTAACAG
Organism: Arabis hirsuta; assembly: GCA_964056655.1. Classification (NCBI taxonomy): domain Eukaryota; kingdom Viridiplantae; phylum Streptophyta; class Magnoliopsida; order Brassicales; family Brassicaceae; genus Arabis; species Arabis hirsuta. The sequence goes on from OZ053306.1 coordinate 2,011,315, forward strand.
TTTAGACTTTAGAACATAGTCCTTGAGTATTAATTGTAACTTTGTTGACTAGTTGGAATCTTACAACCGTGGTAAACGCAATAATTGGTTATCATTTAAAAAATAATAAATCATACATATATTATGCCATGACAGGTTTTTTTTACACTTTATAATTCTATTTCATCAGTATCTAATATATTTAATTTATATGTGAAAAATAATATGGTTTTTAATTTATATATATATGTGTATAAAACTAAGGAATTTAAAAAAAAAAAATGAAAACGTGTAGGCAAAATGGTTTCGGATGCTCTATAGTGACTTCAATGCTTTTACAAAGGACCAAGAGCGTTTGACATCATTGGGCAATGATATTGGAGTTGACTATGTAGAAGGTCAACTATTGATGTCAAACGGCTTCGTAGACACCTCTTTTTTTCCACTGTCCGATCAATCTAAAGTTGCGAATCTAGTGAAGGACCACGGTATCATCTATGTTCTCGAAGTAGCCAAATATTATGACGATCGCACACTTCCCATCATTGGTCAGGTACTATACATATTCATGTTATACATCATCATAACTATGGTTGTTTGTTACATGTATAATGTATCATCATTGTCTTGATCATACTATAAGAAAGTGAAATAGTTATCATTTACAGTACATTACAAGTTACAACATTCATCATTTGCACCATACAGACATACTTAACACATTCATGCATTATAAAGACCAATCAAGTTTTATATATTTTGTAGGTCATTGACAAGTTAACAAAAACCCTGAGTTACCTCCCCGGGTTCATATATTTGCACGACGTGCCCATCTTCGATTTCTTGAACCGTGTACAAACGGAAGAAAATAAACTTAGATCTTTGGGTTTATGGGATGTTCCTCATCCATGGCTTAACCTCTACGTCCCAAAATCTCGAATACTCGATTTCCATGATGGTGTTATCAAAAACATTCTTCTTAAACAAACTTCGATTTCTGGAGTTTCTCTCCTATATCCCACAAACCGAGCCAAGTAAGTTTTCTATTCATACTAATCTGCAAAATCAAGTAAGTAAATTTTAATGAAAATGATTTTGTTGTTTTTTTTGGTAGATGGGATAATCGTATGTCTGCGGTGATACCAGATGAAGAAGATGTGTTCTATATAATCGGAATACTACAATCAGCTAACCAACAGAATTTGCCAGAAATCCAAAGCAATAATGAGAAGATAATTAGGTTTTGCAAGGAATCGGGTATTAAGATTAAGCAGTACCTAATGCATTACACCAGAAAAGAAGATTGGGTTGAACATTATGGATCAAAATGGCAAGATATCTCCAAGAGGAAGGATATGTTTGATCCCAAGAAACTTTTGTCTCCAGGACAAGACATCTTTTGATTGACTTAAAAGTCTGAACTCTTTGATAATATTTATACATTTTTTCTCAAACAAAAAATATTTAGAGCATCCTTAACGGTGACACTCTTAAGGTGTCTAAACTTATATTTTAAGAATAAATTTAATATTAAAAAATTGATTGACACTCACTTAATTTATGTGGTTAGTTTATGTGTGCAATGGTGACACCATTAGTGGGGTTCAACACAATAAAAAAATATTTTTTTTTGTGTTTTATAAATGTTTGAAAAATAAATAAAAAATTAAACTATTATATATAAATATTGAAGTTTAAATAGAACAGAATAATATAATAGGTTGCTAAAAATTTGAACGTATATTACAATCCGTAAAAACATAAAATAAAAATAAAACATTTTAAAGCATGATGAATAACACAACTAACTCGGTTCTAGTCTTCATTTGTTCCAAATTTTTGCCAAATGTGTTCAACCAAATCAGCTTTCAATTGGTCATGCATTTGTCTGTCACGAACCAGAGCTCGATTGGCCATCATATTATTCATATTTGTAGGAGTCTCTGTAGAGAACGTGTAGTCCACTTGTGAAGTCCCGTTTCCTTCTCCTTGTAAGAATTCTGATAAATTATATTGAGTACCTTGGTCTCGTTCGTCTTCTACTATCATATTGTGCAATATGATAGATGCTCTCATTATCTTACCTACTATTTTTTTTATCCCAACTAAGAGCCGGGTTTCTGATAATTGCAAATCGAGCTTGCAACACTCCAAAAGCACGCTCGACATCTTTTCTAACAGCTTCTTGATGTTTAGCAAATAATGATGCCTTCGGACCTTGCGGCTGCGAAATTGATTGGATGAAAGTTGCCCATTTCGGATATATACCATCTGTGAGATAGTAAGCCATATGGTATTGGTGACCATTGACTTTGTAACTGAGCGGTGGAGCTCGACCTTCTAATATATCATCAAAAACGGGTGACCGATCAAGAACATTTATATTGTTAAAAGTACTTGGAGCTCCAAAAAATGTGTGCCAAATCCATAGATCTTGTGAAGCCACAGCCTCTAAAACGATTGTGGGTTTTCCATGTCCACGTGAATATTGTCCTGCCCAAGCCGTGGGACAATTCTTCCACTCCCAATGCATACAATCAATGCTTCCTATCATCCCCGGAAATCCCCGAAACTCTCCAATATATAGTAATCGTTGAAGATCCTCTGCTGTTGGCCTTCTCAAGTACACATCCTCGAATAAATGTATAATTCCATCCACAAAATGTTCTAAGCATCTGCTCGCTGTGGTTTCACCGAGCCTGAGGTACTCATCCATCCCATCAGCTACAACACCATATGCCATCATCCGGATTGCGGCTGTACATTTTTGTAGGGCTGAAAGGCCGGACCTTCCGGTAGCATCTTGTCTCTGTTGAAAGAATGGTACCTCAGTGGAGAGTTTTTGAACAATAAACATGAACAATTGCTTGTTCATTCTAAAACGTCGTCGAAAAATATCATCTGGGTAAACCGGTTCATCACTAAAGTAATCGTTCCATAGTCGAATGTGCCCTTCTTCGCGTCCTCTTTCTATATATGCTCGTTTTTTCCTTTCTTTTCTCGTCACTTGACGTTCAACGACATTATCAACACAATGTTGAAAACCTTCGTTAAATATTTGAGCAAAATTTTCATCAAAGTTTTGATAAAAAAATTCATCAAATGGATGAGAAGTCATGACTTCTTTGTTTGGTAATTGTGGAAAAGAAAATTTGGAACTTGAAAAGAGACAACATTTTAACAAAGTTTAAAAGAAATAATAGATTGTGAATCCGACAGTTGCAAGTTTGCAATAAAAGATAAAAGAGAAATAGACAATAAGAGAGAAAGTTTGCAATAAGAGAGAAAATATACAATCTCTTATAAAGAGTGAATCCAAAAGTTGCAAGTAGAACAACTTGTAAGATAAAACCAAACAAGTACAACAAGTTGTACAATACAACCAAATTACAAACAGAACTACCAAGTGGTACTTGCTCACGGGCACTTGTCTTTCTCCTCCTTGACCACTTGTCTTCCTCCTCCTTGCTCACTGACTGCCTCCTGCAGAACACATAAGAAGTCATGACATATCAGTGACTAATCTCAAATCAGAACAAATGCAATCTCAAATCAGAACAAGTGCAAAAACCATGACTACAAGTGACTAATTTCAGACATAAGATCATATCAGAACAAGCTAATTTCAGACACAATATCATATCAGAACAATCTCAAATCAGAACAAGTGCAAAAATCATGACTACAAGTGACTAATTTCAGACACAAGATCATATTAGAACAAGCTAATTTCAGACAATATCAGAATCAATACCTAGAAAATTACACATCTCGGTGATAAGCTTGTTCTTTAGAATGGTTTCAGCCTCTGATAATGGTTCGGGTTTGAGAATGAGGCTATCAAGGATTTTCTGTTGGGATAGGATTTTTTGTTGGGATAGTATTTTCTCTTGACCAGCCAAGTCCTCCTTTTTGATAACCCACATCTCTTGAAGCACCTTCAAAGAACTTTCCCCTGCATCTTCACTCTGCCCCCTAACTCTCTTCTTCCCCTTGGTCTTTGAAGCCTTCACACCCAATGGCCTCTCCTCTGTTTCTTCCTCCACATGACAGGCGGTTATGGAGGTGGATGAAGCACCAGGCGGTTTCTGTTTTTCCTCAACATATTTACACCATTTCTGATCATTCTTGAGCATTCTCCAAGCGTGTTCCAAGCTAAACTTCAGCTTCTTTGGGTGATCAGAGGTGTACATCTGGTGAGCCGTCTCCATAAGATCGTCTTCATTCTGGCCACTCTTCTTGTTACGGCAGGCGTACTCATAGCAGCCTGCGAACTTGCTGACACTCTCACTGATTTTCCTCCATTTCTGCTTACAAGTATTGGCCTCCCTTGGTGCTAGACCATCCACAAGAGGACTTGCAGAGTACAAGTCAGCAACTCTACGCCAAAAAGCCACTGATTTCTGCTCATGTCCCACAACTGCATCTTTGCTTGTGTTTAACCAACATTGTACAAGAACTTTTTCTTCTACAACTTTCCATCTTGTGGTTGGAGCTCTTCGGTTTAAAGGTGAATGTGTTTCTTGAGGCAAGGTTCCGGGACTGTTAATCTCTTGTTGGCTATTCAAGAGATCAACATAGCTTTGGGAGGAGTTTAAAGGATCTGTAAAATCCATATTCATTTTGAGAGGAGCTAACAGTTTTTAGAGGAGATATTATTACACTTATGAACAAGTGTAATAAATCAAAGGAGCCACCTAATTTTTCATTTATTTCGGGTTAGGTTTAGAGATTTAAGTCACTCATCTTAATGACTTTGTCTCCATCACACATCAACTATGTTTTCAATAACTGTAGTTTTGGTTTAGTTGTGTTTTAACTGAACTTAACTTTGTTAGTTTTAGTGTGTTTTCATTCAAACTTAACTTAACTGGTTGTGTTACTTAACTTAACTAAGTTTGTTGTGTTTTCATTCAATTAGACACAAAATAACAGATTACTTTGAATTTTCACTAACCATATTAGCTGAAGTCTCTTTGTCTCTTTGTCATCTGCTGAAGTCTCTTTGTCATCTCCACCATTCTCCTGCAAAGAAGAAGTAGTGGATTCAGACAGAAAGAGACACAAAGAAGTAGTGGAGAAACCAATAAGAAGCCGCATTGATACAAAAGCAAATACTTAATCCACCAGAAGAAACCAATACTAACAAGTACGATAGAAAATTGCAACCAAACAAAGAACAACAAAGAATCTATAAGTTTGGTTTCATCAAGATACATAATTTATCAGCTAATATCTTCTTATGATTCTGGAGCTAGATTGTTTGGGGAATAATCTTCTTCTTTTAGCAAGCTCAATAAACAATAAAACAACAAACTAGTCAAAAAACAACCCTAATCCTAAACGTTTCACCTTTAAACTTCCGATCAATGGAATTAGCAAAAATTGCAACTCATAGTTCCACTCTAAACACATACTTCCACAACAAAACCAAATCGTTTCTTACAAACAGAGAATCAAGGAATCATATGCAATCTAGATAATCCGATCAAATACTAAATAACAACAAAAACCCATAGTTTCAAAACGAACAATCTCAGATCAAAAGGCAGAATAATCGAAAGAAGAACAACACAAAGAGAAAGTAATGAAGTGATTGAGATTCACCAGAAGAAAATCCTCGTTGAGAAACGGAGATCCGTAGACGAGAAGCAACCCTAGAAGCCCGCAATCTCAATCGCCATCGGAGGGAGAGAGAGAGAAAGAGAGAGTGAGAGAGAGAGAGAGAGAGAGGGAGAGAGAGACGACGGCAGAGCCATCGGAAGGGAGATGACGACGGCCAAGAGCGCTGAATCGGCGAAGAGATGAATCGCCGCAATCTCAATAGCCATCAGAGATAGAGAGGGGGAGAGAGATAGAGGGGGAGAGAGACGACGGCAGAGCCATCGGAAGGGAGAAGCTCCGACGACAACGGCGACATCGATCAACTGATCGCCATCGCCGTCACCTTCGGAGAAGAGAGAGAGAGAGAGAAAGACGAAGAGATCGCGTTTCTTGTTTCCAAATTTTTTTTTTTTTTGTTTTCCTTCGGTCCAACCAAACACAAACACATGTCTTCGACACACTAAATGACCCCGTTTCAACAAGTTCAGTACACCGACCCGTTTCATCCGTTTTTCACCAGAAAAAATCATTTTTTATTCAAAAAAAGTGAAAGACATCCACATTATTTCACCGTTAATCATGCTTTGTTTCTTGAAAAAATTAGAGAAAATGGCTAAATTAATCTACTTTTTACAATTGTTTATTTAATACCTACATTTTGTACTATGCATATTCGATTTCTTTATGTAAAATAGAAAACTTCACAAACGAATATCAAAATTTTGAAATTTTTTTGTTTTTAAGAACTGTATCTGTCAATTCTGTCAAATGATTAAAACACAGTGTGATTAAAAAAAAAAAAAATTATTCAGCTTTTTTACTTAACTAAATCAAATCATGAAGACTTAAATTAATATTAACGCTGCTGCACAGGAAGAAATGGTCCTGAATTGGGAGGTTTGAATGGAAATGAAATGGACAGATAAGAAAAAAATGTTCTGTTTTTAGTTACTTAACATTAAATTATTTCATAAAACTACAAAAATTTCTCAACCACAGCTGCGATTTTATGTAAATGTGATTAACTCACACCTAAATTACATGAGGAGAGAGGGAAAAACCGAATCCAAACCGCAGTAACCCGAAGAAACTCTAAACCAAAGGAAAATTATCATACTAAACCGGAATTGTCTAATCATGCTTCAACCACTGCAGCAGCAGCAGCAGCAGCAGCACCAACAACTAGAGCTGGTGCTTCATCATCTGTGTTCTCAGATGAAACCAAAACTCGAACAGGATCTTCTTCTTCCTCAGATTCAGATTCCTTATCTGCAGCTTCATCGGCAATGAGCTGGTCTTTAAGCTTGTTCATGAGTTCTTCTTGAATCGGTTCGTTCTGTCTCAAGAACTTCTTCAAAGCCTCTTTTCCATGGTAGTTCTTCCCGTTTAGATTGTAGAACGTTGCGTTTTTGGCAATGAACTTGTGCTTTATGCTCAGTTCGATTATCTCTGTGACCTTGCAGATTCCTTTCCCAAACTCGAGCTCAAACTGCGCTGTTCTAAATGGCGGTGCGAGTTTGTTCTTCACTATCTTTACAGAAACTTGACTTCCCGTTGTCTGCACAAGCATACAATGTCAGGTTTCGAACACAAGCAAATGCAGTTTATAGACTACTCTCCTATAGATCAGTATTTGTTCGAAATTAAGGAGCAACAGAAAAGTTTTGATTGATCAACTAAACACAGACCAAAAACACAAGACAGATCATTAAAAGAGGTCGAATTTAGTTAAAGTCAGAGCTTAAAACTCAAGCAAATGCGGTATATATACAACTCTTAGTCATCCTCAAGATCAGAAAAGTTTTGAGTGATCAATTAAACACGCATCACAAACATATGACAGATACAAAAAGCCGAATTTAGCGAAGGTTAGAGCTTGAACACACAAGAAATTGCAACTTGTATACAATTCTAAGTCACCCTAAAGATCAGTATTTGTGGAGACAACAAAGAAGTTATGATAGACACACAAACATAGGACAGATCGTAGAAACCAGAATTTAGTAAAGGTAAGAGCTTGAAACTCAAAATCTATTAGCAGGTTTTTGATATTTTACCTCTTCACCTTTCTTGACAAATCCGATTCGCCTAATATTCAGACGCATAGAAGCATAAAACTTCAAGGCATTTCCACCACAAGTAACTTCTGTCGGACCCCCGAACCCACCAAATGTAGACAGTTTTGCTCTCACCTGAAGAAAAGATAAATTTACATAAGACTTACATTCCACAAAGCAGGAACTTGATAGAACTGAGTTGTCTATAAGAACTTTTCTACAAATCTCAACTACCAAAATTCTGTACCTGATTAATAAAGATCAGAAGTGTTTGCGATAACGATAAAGAGTGGCTCAATTTACGCAAAGCTTGGCTCATCAATCTGGCTTGCATAGCCATATGGGCATCACCCATCTCGCCCTCAAGTTCTCCTTTAGGTACAAGAGCAGCCACCTACAAAAATAAAGTCACAAAAAACCGTGAGGAGAAAAATATAGAGCCAGAAGCAAGAGCATCAATCCATTATTCAACCCATTAAAATCACCTTACTTACACTGTCAACAACAATAACATCAACTGAACCACTTCGGATTAGAGTGTCCACAAGACTAAGGGCTTGCTCGCCACAGTCAGGCTGTGACAAAAGCAGATTTTCTGTATTTACACCAATTGCCTTAGCAAGCGACGAATCAAGAGCATGCTCAGCATCTACAAAGACACAGGTTCCTGTATGCAAACAACATCTTTTAGAACACTAGTGCCTTTTAAATACCAAATGGTTCAGTAAAGAACATAGACAAAAAGTTAAAGAAACATGTACTAACCTCCTTGTTTTTGTGCTTCTGCAATAACATGAAGAGCAAGTGTTGTTTTTCCAGATGCTTCAGGGCCATATATCTCCACAACGCGTCCCTATCAAATTTACAACAAGGAGAACAATAAGAAGCTACCCAAAGCTGAGACCAATATTACAGGATTCTTCAAAGAGATACATAAACTTCTACATAGACCTCAAGGATATTTGAACCAGACGAATGAACTAATCTAAAATAACACCAAACACACACATGTAGGGGAAAGAGTAATAGGACTAAGAGATACATATATATATACCTTAGGAAGGCCACCGACTCCTAATGCTACATCGAGGGCAAAAGACCCGGTAGAGTAAACCGGAACATCTCTAGGAGAAACAGCACGACCGAGCCACATAATCGACCCTTTGCCAAATGAACTCGTTATCTGATCAAGTGCTTGCTGAAGAGCAATCTCTTTTTTTGACAAACCTTCCTCAGATGATCCATTTCCATCTGACTTAGATTTCTTTTTAGCTTCAAACACAAAAAACAAATTCGCAGAGTTAATGTCAAAATACCTTAAACTGTAAGAACCACAATGAGCTTAAGCAATCAGGAAAAGGACATGGCTCCATCAAAATCAAAACATCCATTCAATAGACACAAAGGTAGAAGCTTTAATTAACCTTTAGCAGCAAAACCTCGAAGCTGAAACGATGTACCAACCACACCTCTACTATATACCTGTAAAACCCATCTCACAATATTCACCAAGAGAGACAATAAGACAAAGAATTGAAACAGAGAGACAACATTTGGGACTCAATTTAATCATGCACCCAAATAAGCCATGAAAACGACGGCAACAGAGAGTGTTTAATAACTATCTAGCAATACCCAAGTGTGAGAAACAAGATGAATTACCTCAGACGGGAACATAGAGCGTCTCAGTGAAGAAACATTTCGGAGAATCCTCGCCATAGAAAAGCTTCTTTCTTCACTTTTAATAACAGGCAAACAAAGGAAACGAGGATGGAAAAATGGAAAATTTGAACTACCCAGAAGACAGAGTCTTACGAACAAAGATTTCGAAGAGAAACGCAGAGAAAAACTGGAGAAAAGGAGGAGCTTTTTAGGGTTTTAGGTTTCCGTTTCCCTCCTTTTCGACACAATTTTTTTTGTTTCCTCTTTTTTTTGTTGATCGGTTTTTTACAAGACCGCAGGGAATTTCGTCTTGTCTTTCATAGGGAAGCACAAACCGAACAAACCGGGTCATTGGCTGGTTTAAGTAAACTTATAGATTAAATTGATCGGTCTAAGCCAATTTACGGTTAAACAATCTTGGTTTAAACTCCTTAACCGATTACCGACCAGTATTCCTATTAGAAATTCAAGTAATTGGATTTAATCTTAAACTGGACCGAAAATGAAGTTTGTGTTATAAACCAATTGATTTTAAACCGGTTACGTACCAGACCGAACCAAACAATTTCACGACAGAGAATACGCAATTGGATCGAAATTTGACCAACACGATAAATAACTATTTTTGCTCAAAACCAAGTTCATAAGAACACATTACAAATGAAAAATCAGACACGAACCAAACCAAACCAAAACCAAAGAAAATAACCAATTTTTTAAAGCAAAACCACCAACCCAAAACTTGATATATAAATCATATAAACCGGACCATGACTTTGCAATTTAAGAAAACACAACCTCGGCTCAACAAGACCCGACTCTTTCTTCTTCTTCATAAATAAGCTATAAGCTTCTTCTCAGGCGAGAAGTAGATTCTTCATTGCTGCTTACACTCCGGCGGCCTCTCACCGGTTTGACCCTCCGCAAGTTGACTTCTTCCAGATTTCTGTTCATAGAGAGAAAGAGCTCAATATTAGCAACAGCCATTGAATTATCAGCCAGAAAAAAGATCTAACGATTGAACGATTGTTAAACCTTGTGACCAGCTGATGACTGCAACAAAGACATAGCGAAACCACCGAAATCGGTTTCAGAAGTTGTTTATATAAGAAACAGAAAGTAAACCATTAAAACACAATAATAACAGTACCTTCTTTTTGCTCTTCTTTCCTTGCTCTGCTTCTTCTTCCTCGCCATCGTCCTCATCATCATCCTCGTCCTCCTCATCGTCGTCTTCCTCGTCATCCTCATCGTCATCTTCATCGATGTCTTCATCATCGTCATCCATCTCAAGGTCATCTGCCTCTACAGCTTCACCAGTGAACCATGACACAGCATGCGAGATGATTTTGTCCTTAATGGTTGACCTACAGAATAAACACCGGACAGATTCAGGTCCTGAACTGAATTAAGCAAAGAGAACTGAATTAAGTAAAGAGAAAGGTACAGACCCGATATCATAGTCGTGCTCCATTTGGCCTTGGAGTTCGTCAGCCTGTGCAAGAAAAGATGATCAGATTAATGTTTTAACGAAATCTTAACAACTGAATCGATAGATAAAACTGCTTCTGGATATGGAGATTGACATACCAGTTCATCATCAAGATCCTCTTCATCTTCAGGAACTTGAGGTGGGCTGAAAAAGTTGAAGAAACTTTCACAGTCCTCAGTCTTAGTGATAGGCTTTGTGTTTTTGGATCCCTTCTTTGGCTTCTTTTTTAGGATCTTCTGAGTCAAACATTTTCCAGGATACCACTCAATCTCAGTCCTGAATAAACAGTTGAACAATCAATAAGACTTCATGTCTTAAGAACCAAAAACAGTGAAAACATAATAAAGCAAAAGATTTATACCCAACGGCCTTCTCGAGTATAGGCTCATCTTCATCAATCATGTGATATGTCTTGCTCAAGACAGTGTTCTTGAAGTAAGGGTTCTGATCAAAGAAAAACTCAAGCTTGAACCCCTTTGGTTCTTCAACCCTGTTCCACTTGATATCTTTAAGATACTTGAGAGCACCTTCATCTCGCTCAGTTATCTAGAATCACGGAAACAAATACATCAAGATAAAGACAATCACCTTTACATAAAACAAAAAGGATAAGAGTATCCTAATTACGAACCTCCTCAGCGGTAATTTCATTGTTCTTCAATGCAATAAGCCAGAAATCTGGTACTCCTTTCTCTGCAGGAAAACAATTTTTTCATTACATTTGAAAGATATGATTTCACAAACTTCAGTGCAAGTAATCAATAACACACACCTTCAGCAGCTTTATCTTCTCCTTGTTCAGTTTTTACTTCTTCCGGTGCACCTTCAACTTCAACCACACCGTTCACAATCTCATATCGCTGTATGTGAATCAACAGCGTTAGGAAAGCAGAAACCCATCAAAATCAGTTATAATCACGTATGATACGAAAAGAAGATACATCACTACTGAAAAGAAGCTAAAGACCATAAAACATGAACACAGTATCAAATTCAAACCTTGGTGTATAAAGGCTGGTATAGCTTTTGATATTTAGCTTCAAGAGCTGCTCTCTCCTCGAAGAACTTTGATTCCATCTCATCGTATTGGTTCTGTGAGGTACGGTGAAAAAAAAAGGAATCTGATAATTGTACTCCAACAAAATTCATAATAGCTAACTAATTCAAACCAAATCAGAATTCATTAAGCTGAAATTTCACTAGCCTGAATCTCTCTTAGAACCTCGACACGCTTCCTGACTGTCGGACTCAAATTCTCAAGGACATCTGAGTGTTGTCCAGCCAAATTCTGCAACTTGTCCTGCAGCAAACACACAAAATCAGAAAAAGCACAAATCTTCATTAAGGAAAGAGAACAATCTCAAAGGAAAGGTAAGACGAAGAGACAATCCTCAAAAACCAAAGAACTAGAGAATAGATACCAAAAGTCGATCGCTTTAAACTATTATTGTCAAATCAATTCTCAAAAATACACAGACCCAGAAAGACAAAACAAACCCTAAAGTACAGAAATCGAAAACCCAAATCGTCTCGTAAGAACTCACCTTAAGAGCATTAACAAGCCCCGCACGATCCACCTCGTTAAGAGCTACAAAACAAACACAAAAAGGGAAGCTTTTTTTTTCAATCAATCAAGAAGAAACAACAAAAGGACAAAAAGAATCAGGCTTTCGTTATAGAGACGGCACTATACCGGCGCTGAGACCGCTCATGTTCATGGTGTCTTTTTCGTTGCTCATCTTCGCAAGGAGAAGAATCTGGCGGAGGAAGAGGAAGATAAGAAACCTTAAAACCCTAGATTTTGGGGACAGTAGAGAAAAAAAAAAAAAAAAAAAAGGGCCTTATAATGACCTGACCGTAATAACTGGGCACTTTATAAGTATTTTTTTCCAGAAGAAAAAAGAATTTTGGTAAATCAATTAATTGAAAAAAAGGAAAAGCAGCGTTTGTTCATAATGCGGTAATGCCCAAGGCCCATAACCAATAAGTATATGCATTGATTTGAATTATTGAATTAATTAATTTTAAATTGATTTGAAAGTTTTTTTTTTTTTTAAACGTCAAACTGATATTATAATTCGAAATCGTATGAAGGTAAAAATATGAAACAAACAACCATCTTAATATAAATATAAATATAAATTGATTTGAAAGTTTAAAGAAAACATTATGGATTTATGGTAGTCAAAACATTGTGTTTTAAGATTTATTATTTTTTATATATCGAAAAATGTTGTTATTTAACACTATGGTTAAGAGAATGAAAAAAAATACTATTCCCATATTATTAGTTTCGATTTCTACGAAAATCTAACTATTTGGGAGTTTGAATTTTTGCACCAGCATAAAACAGAATTAGAATCGCTTGAGACACTAGTATGGTGCTTTCTATAGATTCTTAGACTCTCAATTAAGGTATGTTTTTTTATATATAGAGTTGGAGTATAAAATGTTACTTTGTGATTAGATATTTTCTTATAAATAATTTTATTGACGCTCAAGGAAGAACATTACATGTCAAGTCAAAGATTATCGAGTCTTGGTTCAACTGAGATGAAAAATTTGTTGAGAAAAATTTATTTCCATTTTACATTTTCAAGACTTACTATTTTATCGTGAAAATATGAATATTTTGAGGAGGCCGGCTCATCTATGTTAGTTTTTTTTGTTTTAACTAAATCTATGTTAGTTGAACAACGTAATCGAAGAACAAGCACTGAATGGATAATATTTCATTATTCTTGTTAAGAAAAGTTTGTTACATATGAGCCCTCTTAATCTCTTATATAGACAGAGAATCTCGGTTTAATATTTCATAACCGGAAATTAAATACATCTTGGTTAACCGGTGACCGGTCTTTATGTTATGTTCACTCTAATAACTTGATAATATAATAGAGTAGAAATTCTATAAATTAATACTCGATAAATTAATATATTTAGTCAGTTCCGAGTCGGGCCAATGCAGAATATAACACAATTCGATAAGATAATAAGATAATAAATATTATAAAACCCTTATGTAAATATATGGTCCCAATAATATCATAAATTAATATTTGTTATATAAAAAATTTATACATAAACATCTAAGGAATATTTATATATGATTTTAGTGTCATTTGTTCTTTTTTTAACTTAAATATTTTTATAACTCAATCATTATTGGATGTAATAACCACAAACGAAAGTAAAAAAAACTAATTTAAGAAAAATATAGCTTAATAAAAATAAAAAAATTCAAATACCAAAAATTTAGAATATTATGGAAACTTTCATTTTCGGTAAATTAATAACTCTCTAAGTTAATAAAATATCATATTCCTACCATTATTAATTTAGAGTTTATATTGTATTGATCTCCATGATTACAGAAATAATACTTATAGCATTTTACCACATATAAAATATTTAAGTATTTATTATTTTATTATCTTATAATGTATACTATTTCGGATGCCTTCAACTTGAAAATTTAGTTGTAAAAAAAAGAATAACTAACAATCGGAGTTTTTTTATTTGACAACCTACATAAGGATATTCTAAAGTTATATCATAAAACTATATATCAAGAATTTATTTGCCCCGACCGTCACTAATTTTGTGTAGTTTATAGTGTTTTCAGACTTTTAGCATGACCAATCTCATGTTTATATACCCAAACTAATCTCAATAATTTTTTATCCAAAATATTGTTATTAATGATGAAAAATTAATTTAAAGTTGTTTCGTAATGAAATTAATTAGAGAATTACAATAATAATAAACTCAACAGTTGTAGTATTCATTATATGTTCAAGTATGGTCTACTTATGAACATAAACTAAAACTAGAACGTGTTCCATGTATACATTGTGCTCAATGATCTTATATCCAAAATGTGTATTGTTTCTATGAAAAAAAACAATTTCAAGTTGTTTTCTATTGAAATTGTTTTGATAGTTACAGAAAAGGAGAAAACCACATGCAATTTTGAAACTATGATTAAGTATGACAAACTAGAATTTCTTTTAAATATATTTTGACGACTTTAATATAGTGCTTATATCCAAATCGATCCTATGATCTTATATCTAGAATGTTGTTGCTTGATTCTGAATAAATTTAAAGTTGTTTTTAATAGAATTGTCTCTAAAGTACAAGAAAAACAAGCAAAACGATTGCAATATTCATAATACATTTAAGAGTATGGTCTAGTTATGAATATGAACTAAAACTATAAAGTGCTCTATTTGTACATTTTGACGACTCTAACATTATGTTTATACTCAAACCGATCTCAATGATCTTATATCCAAAATGTGTATTGTTTTGATGTAAAATCAATTTCAAGTTGTTTTATATTGGAGCTTTATTGATAGTTATAAAAAAAGGAGAAAAAACACATGCAATATTCAGACTATAATTAAATATGGCGAACTAAGGTCTTCTTTTGTACATTTTGACGGCTTTAACATTGTGTTTATATCCAAATCGATCTTAATGATCTTATATCTAGAATATTGTTGTTTGATTGTGAATAATTTAACGTTGTTTTCTAATATAATTGTCTCGAAAGTACAAGAAAAACAAACAAAATGGTTGCAATATTCATAATACACATTTAAGAGAATGGTCGAGTTATGACATGTACATTTTCGACATAAACATTGTGCTTATAACCAAAATGATCTTAATGCTAATATATCAAAAATGTTCTTGTTGTTTGATTGCTAATCAATTCAAAATTGTTTTATAATGGAACTATAGAGATTAGAGAATTACAAGAAGAAACATAAAATTGTCATTGTTAGATTGTTGTGTAAGAGGTTGAATCTTTCAGTTGGGTTTAAAGGGTCATGAAAAAACTTTTCTTCTTTTTGTGTAGAATTAGAGAAAATTATCGGCGATGAAATATGTTACAAAATTCAAATTCATTCTTTCTCAATTCTCTCTGTAATTCAATTCATCGTTTTGCTAATTCGTTTCTCACATCAAGAAATTAGCAGGTGAGTCCTAGATTGTTGTTTATCTTGAACATCGATTCAGATTTCTTAGTACAATACGAATTTCTTATAACAAAGTCAGACATTTGTTACCAATTGTACTGATTCGATCCTTTTTATGAGTATAGATTTGATCTTTTGATTGGCAATCCAAAGAAAAGACAATGTTGCAGCGAAATTAGTGTTAGAAACTAGAGTTTCCAGAACCAAATAGAGTATAAGAGATTGAATCTCTTATATGTAAAGCGAGAGAATCAGTTTGTATCACAATCTATTTGATCGTGATCAACTCAACACTAATAACAAAAGAACTTCTCTTTTATTAATCAGACAAAACAGAACACACAACAACAACAACATGTTTTGACCTGACAACACTTTAAATAGCCTTCAAACAGACATGAAAGTAAAGAGATGCAACTCTTCTTTCTTATGACTTAACACAAATAACTACTTTTACTTACGAGACACGACTTTTACACAGTTTTATCTAACATAAATAATTATATATAAATATTAAACCTAAAATCAATTATCAACCAACACTCCTCCTTAATTGAGTATCAGTTTCACTCCAAGCTTCTTCCTTAATTCTTCAAACTTTGTTGCGCCAACACTAACTCTGTCAACACAATGTTCTTGAGAGCATCCTCTTGCGACTAGCCTAGCTTTGTACTTGGTTGGATTTCCATTCACATCCGTCTTGATACGATATATTCACTTCACATTGGTATTCTTCTTCTCCGGTTTGTCTACAAGTAGCCAAGTACCCTTCTTCTTTATCATCTTGATTTCTTCACCAATTGCATCTCTCCATGCTTTGATCTCACACGCTTTAACATAAGTTTGTGGTTCCTCCGACACAATAAAACAAGCTTCATGCATTTGAGCCATTTCTTCAAACTTCACCACCCTTGGTGCTTTTTGCAAAATCTCATCCATTGACTTGTACTTTCTTGGTGCTTCAAACGTATCTTTTGGTTCTTCTTCTTTGTCATCACCATCACTAAGTTGAAAATGAATAGGGTTGGAGATTCCTTGAATTTGCTCTGTTTGCTCCGTAGATATCTCCACCTTTTCATTTTGTAAGATCATCTCTTCCTCACAAGTAGTTGTTGCACTTTCTTGAGAAGAGTTCCACATGATTAGAAAACTTTTGTGAACCATTTTTATCTCCATAATCTTCTTCCCTTAGGATATGAGATTATGCATCGTTTGTCTTCGAACAAGACACGATATCCACGAGATATGATCTGTGGAACACTCAGCAAGTTCTTCTCCATTCCAGGCACTAGAAAGACATCTTTGATGACTCTTTTTCCTCTGTTTGTTGAGACTGCGACCTCTCCTTTTCCAACCGTGATTACGACTTCTCCGTTTCCAACTCTTATTGGAACGTTGATACTTCTATCAAGTCTTGTGAAATGCTTTTCTTCCATCGTCATATGATTAGTACAACCATTGTCCACCAACCATTCATCTTCTTTGATGGTTTTCGGTGACTCCTTTCTTGCAATAAAAAGCATATGATCTTCAGCATCTTCATCTTCAAGACTTATCTCCGCTCGTTCGTATTTCTTCAAACGACAATCTCTTGAGAAATGTCCAACATTTCCGCAGTTGTAACTTTCTTTCTTATTCTTCGAATCTTTTTGCTGTGCCGTCCTCTGTTTCTTCCATCAGTCGGCTTCCGTGTGGTTGTTTTTCCTACAAACGTCACACCACTTTTTGTTACTTTCTGTTTCGAAAATAGAATCTTCTCTTCTTCGTCGAGCATTGAATGTTCCTTCAGTTGTGCTCTCATATCGTGAAGAAATACGATTCTCATGTGCTTGAAGAGTTCCGATCAACTCCGACACTGCCAATGTAGTCAAATCCTTCGTTTGCTCCATTAGGGTCACAATACTACCAAACCTTGCACGAAAAGAGATGAAAATCATCTGAACAATTTCATAATTTGATTTCTCTTCACCATGGACCCTCAATTGATTTCCCAAATCAATCAATTTTTCCGTGAAGACTTTGATGTTGTCACCATCATTCATCTTCAAATTTTCATACTCTCTTCTTAGCGATTGCAGTTTGATCAATCGCACTTGTGGAGATCCCTGGAATTCGAATTTCAATGTATCCCACGCCTCCTTTGACGTTGTTGTCAGTGCTCTGCGAGAGAAAATTTGATCCGTCATGGAAGTTTGTAAAATTTGGAGGGCCATCATATCCTGTGTTGATGATTCCTCCCACTGCTTTACCAATCATAATCCTTCCGGAGTTTCCACTCCTTGTGTTGGTCGGTTCGAGAGTCCGTTCTCCACCATTGTCCATAGTTTTCTGGTTTTGAAGATGGTTGTCGTATTGATACGCCAGAAATTGTATTTATCCCCATCGAATATGGGAACCACTTGTTGCGATGTTGTTTCCATCATCTCTGTTTTCTTTTGATCTTTAAAATGGCCCTTGAATCTTTAGAGCTCAAATACCATGTTAGAAACTAGAGTTTCCAGAACCAAACAGAGTATAAGATAATCTCTTATATGTAAAGAGAGAGAATCAATTTGTATCACAATCTGTTTGATCGTGATCAACTCAACACTAATAACAAAACTTCTCTTTTATTAATCAGACAAAACAGAACACACAACAACAACATGTTTCGACATGACAACACTTTAAATAGACTTCAAACAGACATGAAAGTAAAGAGATGCAACTCTTCTTTCTTGTGACTGACATATCATGGTTTTTATCGATTTTCAACTATGATATTCGTTGTTTTATCGAGTCTTTTAGTGTTTTCTAGAATTCTTTTGAGTCTTTTCAGGTTAAAACACATTTAGATGGAATTTAGGGCAAAGAAGTAAAGAATGAGAGCAAATGAGCATAAAATGGTCAGAAGTTTGGAATTCAAGAAGCGTGTGCAGAAACAAGACCAGAAGAAGAAATATTAATCCATCCAAATCTAGATGGATCGATCCAGACACTTCTTGCGCGTGGAAAATTTCCAGATCGAGTTAGATTGATCCATCCAAATCTGGGTGGATCGATGTTGACACTTATGGCTCACATGAATATTTCAAGCCAAACCAGATCGAGCCAGATGGATCCATCTTCTACTGGATCGATCCGTCTTTCAGACATACGAAAAAAGGCAACTTTGAACCTTTTTTTTTTTTGCTCCAGAATCATCTAGACTCCAGAAAAAGCCCAACCCGATTTTGGAGCCTTATAAATAGTTTTCTTCTAACCTTTTAGGGTTGTATCTTGTTTTCTATTAAGAGATTGATTTGGAGAGCTTTTGGAGAGATAATTTGTGCATGACATCCATCGATTTCGAACCCTCTGTATCTCTTTCTTTATCTTTTTAATACAATTCTATTCATCTATTATGCTTATTTCAATCACCATGTCTGAGTAGTTTGCTTGTTAGGCTTAGGTTTATTCAAAGGATCATGAGAAATTGTTAGACTTGTTAGAATTGTTAGGGTTTATCACTTGGTTCTTCATATGGATTGTTATTAATGATAATTCTTGATTGATCACCTAGAATTAGATCTTAGGTTAATTATTAGATGTGAAAGTATTGATAATTACTTGAACTATCTTAGATGAGCAAATTATCTATCTTCAAAAGAATTTGGTTTAGACAATCTGTGAACAGTTGAATCTATATTTAATACTTGTTTAACTTATTGAATTTACAAAGAAATTTGGAATTTAAGAAGTTATACATAGATAGTTTTCACAACGGAAGTTGGTTAGCTTTACAGTGTTTCCATGTTCTAGAATGGCTCTTACAATCTCCCTAACATTCTAATTTGTCTACAATTTTGAGTTTCCTGCGAATTTCCAGAAAGCCTAGCGTTTGTCTCTTGATTAGAAACTCGTTTACACCCGATTGGATTTACTGTTTTTGTTAGTCACTTTATCAACTCGCTTAGCTTGATTCGAAACTAAAATTTGTTGTGCAACATTAGGTCTCTTGGGATATGATAACCCTTTATATTATAACTGCGATTATGTGCATTTGCAGGGATTTTTCCAGGGTAAAACTTAGAGCTATCAGTGACTCTTAACACAAATAACTACTTTTACTTAAGAGACACGACTCTAACACAACTTTTATCTAACATAAATAATTAGTTATATAATTATTAAATCTAAACTCAATTATCGACCAACAATTAGAAGTTCATAAGACGCTACAATTTTTTTTTTAATTTGTTTGATCTTTCGGTTTGCTAGTATCCGTATAGATTAATTTGCAAAAATAGATTAAACCAAAAAGGTCTATGTTTTCTATGTAAGTTTGCTCGTTATGAATTAGCTTATTTTTTAGGATATACATTTTTCTACTTAAACATTGTGTTTATTATTCATAATCAAAATGATCTTGATGCTAATATCAAAAATGTTCTTGTAGTTTGATTGTGAATTAATTTAAAATTATTTTATAATAGAAATATAAAGAATAACAAAAAGAAGAATATTAAAATCGTCATTCTTGGATTGCTGCATAGGAGCTTTGAATCTTCATTATCTGAAGTATGTTATCAGTCTTTATGACTATGTTGATGTTTGATGCCGATTATGCGGATTTAATCTTTTATACGAATATGGATTTGATCTTTTTGTTGGCAATCAAAAGAAATTGTCAAACATTATAGCGAAGTTAGATGTTTTGAAAACGCTAAAATCTTCTCAATTTTTTAGTTTATTGTTGTTTTCTTCCATGTATTAATATTCGTATAGATTACTTTGTGAAATAGAAAAAGCACAAAGATCTATGTTTTTATATATTAGTTTGCTCGTTATAAGTTAAGTTCTTTTTGCGGATGCTATATGAATCTGAGCATCCTCCAGTCCTTTACCAATACAGGAGGAAGTCTAGGACCCATAAGCCTTAGAGAGGCAACTTCTTTGACCCAATTGGAGTGTGGCCTTCTCTTGGGATCAATTTCTTCTAGAAAGACAAATGGAATGAGTCATGTCAAGGGAGTGATGCACGAGATTTCACATGGTGAGAGACACCACATGACCTGCTTCTTTTTTAAGGAGAGGAGAGGCTTCATAATATCTCTCACCTTGTATTACTTTGGATTTTGTGAGAATAAAGCGTTGTTCTTATTTGATTCATTGTTTTACATTGTATTCGTATCAACTTGGTATCAGAGCTTTTTTTAGATCATCGGGAAAATGCCTTTGAAGCCAGACAAGAAGATCTCGGAAATTGAACATACCGTGGTGAGTTTACAAAAGGAAATAGGAGAGATGAAACTGACGGCAGAGAGACAAATGGGTGTGTTGGACATGATCGAAGAAGCGGTGGCTAAACAGATGGAGAAGGAAGCCACGCATACCTCGATTCATTTCAGCTCCCCACAAGTGACATCAACGCCGGTGAGAGGATCGAGAAAAACGATCGCCCATGAACCACTGGAACGGCCTGAGATATCCTGATTAGGCGAAATTGCAGGAAAGATCCACTCTGGATCGTTCCTACAATAAGTTTGGAGACCACATGAGGATCGGAATTAGCCGATGACTAGGCGAGTGGAACTTCCGATTTTCAATGCATAGGACGCTGACAGTTGGTTGTGCGAGTAGAGAAATACTTTAAGCTGGGTAATTTCACGAAAGTACAGAAGCTACAAGCGATGGGAGTATGTGATGTATCCTGGTTTTTAAGGTTTTTAATATGTTTTTTATAACTATATATAATGGATTTTCATGATTTTATGCCTGAAGTGGTAGTTTAGTGTGTTTCTAGTGTTTAGAGTATTTTACAGGTTATTTGGACAAAAAGAAAAGAATACGAGATATTGGACAGTTCCAAAGCATCAGATGTCGAGCAACAATTGGAGGCTTTAAATTCATTGGATTGAGCTGAAATTGGGAAAAAGATAGATGATTGAGTCATCTTTATTCCAGAAGAAGTTTGAAGCCATTTGGATCAACAGCCCGAAAGTTATACCAATTCTCGTGCAGACAAATGAATCTGGTCCGCGAATGAAGCATGTGAAGACATTAGACCGACCGAGGAGCCCGACCAGAAGACGAAGACAACGCACTCGGGCTAGTCCTAGCTCGACCGTAGAGACCGACCTTAACCCTCTTGGACGAGGTCGGTCTTCCATGTTGAAAAGACGAATTTTTCTTTTTCGCCTATAACTTCTCCAATTCGACCCAAGAAAGATAAAAACCTATTTATACACGTTTTTAGCCACTTTAGTAGAGGGAGACACATATTATTCTATAGCTTTTACTTATTTTTGTTTTTGAGATTCAAAGGAGAAGATCTCCACTCTGTTTCTCTGATAGAGAAGATTTTTGAACCTTTATACTTTTTATTGAGTTTTATCATAATTTCTTCTACATCTCCTTGCTTGATTGCTTTGATTATGTCTGAGTAATCTCTTAGTTAGGTTGAAGGGATTCAAAGGGTTTTCATGTGTTGCTAAATTGATGATTGCTTAGAACAGGGATTTACATATGGTTCTTTATCTTGATTTGTTCTTAATGCTGATTGCTTGACTGCGCACCTTGCATCTGAAGTTAGGTAGATTTACATTCCAAAAGTTTGATAGATCACCTGAACTAATCTAGATAAGTTAGGCGCTATAACCTGCGAGAGTTGAGTTATAGAGTTTAGTGAACAAATCGAACTTGTACTTACTTCATGTTTACTTCATAATTCGGAACTTGGAACTAGAAAAATATGTCCCATTTGTTTCCATTTAAAATTCGGAACGGTAACATGATAGAACGGGATGGGACAGGAACGGTACAAGAATTCCATAAGATAAGCGGTTTCAAAACACTAAATTACATAAAACGATGTTGCAAATTACAAACATGTATTTACCATTTCTTTAATTCATCAAAAGCATCTTCAAAATTAAGAAAAAAGAAATTCTCAATTATATTTCATAAATGTTTAAAAATAAAAAAACTATAATCGAATCAAGATGAATCAAACATAAAGTAAACCACATAAATATCTAAAATCAAAACATCAATCTAATAGTATAGAAAAATTTTAAGTATATATTCCTATTCTGCAAAAGAAAAAGAAAAAAAAATAATTACTTTTTGTAATATATGATATAATATAGAGAAATTTCAAAAAATACCACTTTTCAAAAATGCCACATTTTCAAAATTTTTGCAACAATGTCACTTTTTCAACCAAAAAAATTCATTATATCATTTATATTTGGGTTAATTATGTTGTATTAGGGTTTAGTTTTGAGAGTTTTAGGGGTAAAAACATTTTTTAAGATTTATAATTTTAAGATTTAGGTTTTAAAAATCCATAATTAGTGGTTTTTTTGCAAATAGACACCCTTAAGTGTCATTCTTGTAGTACACACCAAAAGTGGTATTTTTGCAATTGCCGCTATAATATACTCCCTCTGTTTCAAAATAGTTGTCAGTTTAGGTTGTTTCACACATATTAAGAATCTATTTTACCCCTAATTAATACAATGTTTTATTTGATATAATTAATTAATAAACTTAAAAGTAAGGATAAAAATTTTAAAATTAGTCATAAATGTGCAGTGAAATTGCAACAACTAATTTGAAACAAGAAAATAAGGGTAGAATGATAAGTATTGTGAAATGGATGGAGTACACAATAAATATATATAAAATATAATTTAATACGTACTTATTTATGTCAAACCGGATTTTAGAAATTCTCGTTTCCGTCTCGTCCCCAATTGGGAATTGAAAACTTGTCCCATATACGGTAACATGAAATATATGGTAAGAGAATTCGGAAACGGATACGGAAGGGCTTGGCAAAGGAAATTTTAATGAAAAAAAGAATAAAATTTTGTAGAACAAAAAAAAACTTATGAAATGAAATGTGTTTATAGAAATACAAATTAGTTGACCTATAGTAAGTACATAGAGAAAACAAACAAAAAAAAAGACCACAGGCTAAGCGACACGCGCAGGTTTTCTTCTCTTCTGCTTTGTCTTTTCCCCAGCTCCTTCTTCTTCTTCTTCTTCCTCTTCTTCTTTGCTTAACCAAAACTCCATCGAATCTCTCTTAAATTCCTCACCTACTCACTTCCAATTCCCCAACAACTACTCGATTCGCCTCCTCTTCTCCCCAAAAACCCTAGATTCTCCCGCGTTTTCCCCCCCTTAATCGCCACTGATTACCATTCTTACACTCTCCTCCGCGAGAGAGTGTAGAACAGAACAAGAGTTAGGGGTTTTCTAATTTGATTTTCCATGGAGCCTCGTTTTGGGAGTAAGTTTCGTCTTGGCCGGAAAATCGGGAGCGGCTCATTCGGAGAGATTTATCTTGGTTCGTTCTCTCTCTCTAACGATTTTGCTTAATTTGGTCAAATTCGTTTAGATTTTTGTAAATCGTTTCGTATTTAAAAAACTCTCACTTTCGATTGCAAGTTGTTTTTAATGGCTAAGTTTGAGACTGTTGTGATTTCAGGAACTGATGTTCAGATTAACGAAGAAGTCGCTATTAAGCTCGTGAGTGTTCCCAAATCTTTTGTTGAGATTTGAAGTTAAAAAGTCTCAATTTTGGAGAAAACTGAATTCGAGATTTGTGTTGTGTATTGTGCAGGAAAATGTGAAGACTCCGCATCCGCAATTGTCGTATGAGTCGAAGATATATAGAGTTCTTCAGGGTGGAAGTATGAAATGTTTCTAAATTTATAGACTTTTAATCGGAATATTAGTTGTTTTGTGGTTATCGATTTCTTGCGTTTAAATGGCGAATGCAGCTGGGATTCCGAACATGAAATGGTATGGCGTCGAGGGAGACTACAATGTTTTAGTGATGGATTTGCTTGGTCCAAGCCTTGAAGATCTGTTTAGTTATTGCAACAGGAAGTTTACTTTGAAGACAGTTCTCATGTTAGCTGATCAAATGGTAATGCGTGCATTGTTACTGTCAATGCAACTCTCAGTGATGGGTTTTACAAACTTGTTTTACACCTTGTGTCAGATTAACCGTCTCGAGTATATCCATTCTAAGTCGTATCTTCATCGTGATATAAAGCCGGATAATTTTCTCATGGGTTTAGGAAGGCGGGCAAATCAGGTTATCGTTCTTCTACATAAACTCTTGGTTACCATTTTTGTTATTCTCAACGTTGGTTTTGGGATCTCACTAGTGTACTTCTTTCTCTAGGTCTACATCATAGACTTTGGCTTGGCTAAAAAATACAGAGACAGCTCAACTCACCGACATATTCCATACAGGTAACAAGGTTTTGGATATCAGAGATTCAGCATTTTCAGCAAATTGGATGTCAGATTCAGATTTTTTTTGTTTACTGACATTTGCGTATGAATTATTCAGGGAGAATAAAAGTCTAATTGGGACTCCGAGGTATGCCAGCTTGAACACTCACCTAGGGATCGGTATACTCCATCGCTTTTCTATATATCCTCCTGATAGCCGCTGATCTTATTCTCTCTTTCACGGGTTACTTTTTCTTATTTCGATCTTCTGTTTGTCTTTACATTCTACACTTGATAGAGCAAAGTCGGAGGGATGATATAGAATCACTTGGTTATATCCTCATGTACTTCCTCATGGGAAGGTGAAAGTCATTAAGTAACCTTTCTTTCTATCCCGCTTCTTATCTCGCAATCCATCTCTTATCCTATTTTTTTGTAGTCTTCCATGGCAGGGACTGAAAGCTGGGAACAAGAAACAGAAATACGATAAGATTAGTGAGAAGAAGGTTTCTACTACCATCGAAGTAAGTTTTTCTCATATGGTGCACCTTCAGAAACTCACGAGTCCATGTACTAAGAAATTGTGATGAAGTAGAGAAGGTTGATTATAGATAGTACAGTAACTTTGCATCAGTGTATTTTCAGGCATTATGCAGAGGTCATCCAACAGAGTTTGCATCCTACTTCCATTACTGCCGCTCACTTAGGTTTGATGATAAGCCAGACTACGCATATTTGAAGAGACTATTCCGCAACCTTTTCATTCGTGAAGGTCATTCATCTTCTCTCTCCCTCTTCCTCTCAGGCTATTAAATTCATTACAGTAGCTTTGATTGACACCAACTGAATCCCCACTGTTTTGTGTTTCTTGTTCGGGTTTGCTTGTCTCAGGTTATCAGTTTGATTTTGTGTTTGACTGGACGGTATTCAAGTATCAGCAATCGCAATCTGGAAACCCTCCACCTCGTGCCCATGTACAGTTTTGATACTTACCACTTTTGATCCCGTTCATGGAACCTATACATACGCAGATGAATAATGCGTTAATATTTGATGTTCCTTCTGTCAGGATGGTGGTGTTGGAACTAGTTCTGGAATAAACGCTGCGGTTGGCAATGCTGAGAAGCGTCCAGGTATATATATATATATATATATATTTTGGATCCTTACCATCTTCCGTATGCAAATGCAGCCACATAGCTGTGTATATTATACTTAAGGACGTGTTTGTCTCTGCCGTAGATATCATAAATCAGAGAACAAATCCGGATTTTACCCTGAAGCAGAAGACCAAGAACGAATCTGGAATTGCTAAGGACACGCTGGTAAGTATCCTGTCATGCTTGTCTTTATTCTTGGGTGCCGTTTTTGGAATCAGTACGTTCATTTTTGTCTGTCTATTTCTCAGCTTCCAGGATCCTTCCACTTGGGTCGATCAGAAGGATCATCAACAAGACGAGTTGTGGACTCGAGTAGTCGTGAACCGTTCAGCGGCGGGAGTGAAAATGCAAACATTGAATCCGCACTCAAAGGGATTGATAGCTTGCGGATCAATAACAATGGAGGCGATGAGACTGCAGCATCGCCACAATCAAATGGAGACGATAATACTACTAGTCGTGTAGAACCCAAAGCAAAGTTTTCAGACTGATTGATACATGAAGCTTTAAGGCCAAACCGGTATTAGCTTTTGTTGCTGCTTGCCCTCAACCTTGTTGAGAGTTTGAAGGTTGCCTATGTGATTCTTCTGAAGAATGCTTTTATTTAACAGTTAGAGATTTGATATAAGAAAGAGATAGGGATTTATTTATACCAAAGTTCTTAAATATGATTCTTCAGATGTTCATTTGCTCCTCCACTGTATAGAGAAACCTTTCGAATTTTAAGATCCTTGCTCTCTGAGAATCCTAGTTCTATTATGTGTGGTTTCATGGAGGGAGTTTGTTTCTTTTTATAGAAAATGAAAAATTTGCATAATCAAACTGGCGATTTCGGAAAACAATTTAAGTATCAGTTAATAGACCTTGTTTTCATGTCTTTCAAAACGATTTTCCTTTTAATTGTATCATAAAGTCTAGGAAATTTTTGTCCGGTATGCACCACAAAGAAAAATGTTATTGTACTATTTTACATGACATCATCGACCATGTATCTTTTAGCTCCCTAAATGTTATATGTTTCTCTTCTATTTCAAAAATGTAAATAATTAGTTAGCGAATCCTCTTGCAAAAAAAAAATAATAATAAAAAAATAATAATCCAGTTTGGACGATAGTAATGACCTTGAGTTGATAGAAAAATTATTACTCCCGACGATTCAATTTAGTTACGGACATCCAAATTAAAAAAACAATTAAATTTTCTATTTTGTCCTTAATTAATACGTTGTTTTATTTGATGTGTAGTAAATAAACTTAAAAGTAAAGCTAAAAATAGAAAATTAGTCATAAATGTGTATTGAAATTGCAGAATGACAAATAATATGAAACTAAAAAATTAAGTGTAGAATGACAATTAATATGAAACAGAATAGGAAGATTATAGAGTTGATGTCGGTAGGGAGAGATTTTATGTAATTATTTTGGAGTTGTCGGTAGGAAGAGATTTTTATGAATTTATTTTATTTTGAAAACCAAAATTAGTATAACTTACCGTCTCAAAACACTTGATTATTTATTCATTTTCAATAGTTTAGCATTAATATTTTTGGCATAACCAGACATGTGAGTGAAATATATTAATGCATCGAACAAACAAAATCACGTAATAAATACATTAAAATGAGTAATCACGTAGTAATATACAAGATTGTAAAGAGAGACTCTTCCATCGCATAAGCAAATTATTTTTCCAAATACGATAATTTTAAGTTTAATCTCCTAATTTTTCTCAAAACGTAATGTAGATTGTTGAATTAGAACGTTGGGTTAAGTAAATCAACAAACTTTAGACACACAAAACGCAACGAAACCACTTTCATAATAATCCAAAATGTAACAAATTTGTGTAACATTCATGCCGTGAATTTTATTTAAAAAAAAAAAAAAATTCATGCCGTAATTTTTAACATGCCACTAAGTAAATCAACAATCGTTTATACATATCATCTTAAGATGATACTCATATAACATACAAACAAGTTTTATTTTTAAACAAGCACAATATGATACTGTACCGAAACTAATACTCAAATTGTTGATACTAACGTTATAATAATTTATGGATGTTTTTGATGATAAAGAAATGAGTAATCACCGTTTGAAAATGTAAAAACCAAAACACGTATAATTAACATTGTAACTTGCGTTGACAAATGAAAAAAAAATTAACAAATTGTAACTTGCCACAAAATTAATTTAGAACACGTCAAAAATCGTATAATATTAATCACTGGCACTCATCTCATTTTCAATCTATAAGAATTTCTCGACTATCTTTAATTATTTTCGTTACACAATCACTACAACAAGCTAAGAAAATTGAAAAACACACACAGAGATAAATAATGTAAAAAAAAAAAGATTGAAACTAAATCAAAATCAAACAAACCTCAAAAAGTTTATTGGTATATCTTATAAGCAAAATATTTTAAAAGCTAATTAAGTAATTTGTTGCATCTATCTTTGATCCATTTGAAGCTTTTCCTCAAAGAACCTTTAAGCTTACCTTCAACAGTATAAGCTCTGTAACTCACAACTCTCTTCTTCCTCTGTAAATCTGGATCCACAAATCCCCATGAAGACGACGAAGAAGACGATCTTCCTTTCTTCGGATCCGGGTCTTCGGGTATTCGGGTCGGGTAATCTGTGTAGGAAGTACTGTATGACCTGAAATCTTGCATACCATTACCACTGAATGAATCTGGACCGTTGGATCTTTGGTGTGTGGAGTATTGTTGAATGTCTGATGTTCTTCCATCACCACCACCGTACGATCTGGATCTGAAGTCTTCCATTTTTTTTGGACTCAGAGACAAGAAGAAGAGAAGAGGATGCAGTTTAGTGGAGTTTTGTAATAAAAAAGTCGATGAATGGCTTTTTTTATTCTTTCTTTTACGAGAAGGAAAGAATCTTTCTGTATGGTTTTACATATTTTAATACTGTATTGTTTAAAGAGTACACCTACCAATAACTCCCCTAGAAACATATGTTAGGGATTTTTTTTTTATAATCAGTTTCTTTGAAGGGTTGATTTGGTTAATAACTTATATAAAAAAAATTAAGAATGTATTGTTCTTTATATATAAAAAAAAGAATTTATTGTTTTGAAAAATATTGGCAAGAGAAATGAAATTTATAAAATATTAACGTTTTAATTGTGATTTATTATTGGGGATAAATTCAACTATATTGGAGATATGTTTTTTATTGTAAAATTTACTTTGTAATTTTTAAAATTTTCTATACAAAAAAAAAATTATTATGGATTTTATGGTGATTACACGTACAGTAGAAACTCTATAATTAAAGACTGCCAAGTCAACACATGAGGGGGTGAGTCAGATGCAGCTGTCTTCGCGTCGGTGGAGCGTAAAAATTAATTACTTACTGTTTTAAATTCCAACTGAATTTCTCTCTATTTGACCAATTTCTCGACGTGATATCTTCACATGATCCCTTTTTAACAATTTGTTTTGGGTTAATACACTTTGTTAGGTGTAATGTAATCATTATTATCGAGATTAGATTATTTTATCAACTAACTAATTTTTCTTTAAATATATTTCAAAGTGTTATCAGATGTTTCCATTGGTCGTAACGTTCGCCGTTCGGCAATCACGGATAATAAGACATTGTTTTATTAAAACATGTATACTAACCAAACTCTTAGAGAAACTAGTATGCCGAAATTCGTTTTTTTATTTGTGCAAGTTTTTTTTATTTGTGCAAGTTATTATATTAAATATTTAGCTTCAAATATAGTTAGTTACTGAAGCTGAAAAAATAGAAATATTAATCTTGTCCAAGAATTGTAAGAAAACTCGAGACAAGGTTGGTAAATTGGTACCACCTCTTAAATCTATATTATTAGCCTTTCGTATTGAAAGGGTTGTGCTACTGCCACCTACATATTTCTTTTTGTTGATTTTTGAACTAATTCAGTACTTGCATTCAATTAGTATTAGAGCATAAGTATGTGATACGGAAAATCGTTTTATTTAGTTTTTAAATAATAAAAAAATTAAAAGAAATTAAAAACATATAAAAAGAGGAAAGACATCTCTGAAAAATGAAACGGATGAAACAGTTCAACAAGATTTGTCTGCCATATATCTTCATAAGAGTGGTTTACATTTGTTTAATAATTTAAATTTAAAATAAATAAGAATTATTAAATTAATGTATTTAAGATCCTAAAGAAGCGTTTCAGCATGCTCTTAGGTTTGAAGTTTGAACTGCTCTAAGTAACATTGTAAAAATGTGTAAGAAAAACATTTAAAAATGTGCACGACAAACATTTGAGGACCAAAAGGAATTTTGGTATTATGGCGCATAACACCTTCTAAACATTGCATTTCTAGTTTAGCAAAAAAAAAAAAAAAAAACATTGCACTTTCTAAAATTTCTAATTTGACATCTGTTTTGTTTTTTTTTTAGAAGGTTTCTTCTTAAAATATATCCTTGAGTCTTAGCTCGAACCAACCAAATTATTTCAGGAATAATTTGAAGCCAAATGATAAACATGTTACAAAAAGTAATGTGTGTAGTTCAAAATTTCTCAAAAAATCATAATTTTAGCTGATGAACCATAATTCATGTATTTTAATTTTTATACTACGATTTTATTTAGAGTAGATTATTATAAACTTGTAAAATAATTAGAACATGGATTTGGTCTGGCTTTTTAGTCATGTCGTCCCATCATTTTTTTTTTGTTGTTGCTAAATTGTCCCATCATATTTAAAACAAAAATTGTTAGACAATAAAAATAAGACAGATATATTATTATATGAAGGAAGAGAGTCAATAACGATCAACGAACGTATAGTCGGTAGCTATAGCCTTATAGTTTCCGAAGACGGCTAAACATTACACTTTATCGTAATCTAAAATGTTGTCTCCTTAGATACATACGATTTAAATAAATACTCTTATGAAAAATACGATTTAAATGGGCAGTCACTAAAAGGGGACCACCAATCAACTGTGATTTGATTTTCATACAATCCCTATGCATTTAATCACATTTTGTCCTTTTTCTTGTTCACAAATTTACAAAAAGTTTTTACTCGATTTGGCCTAACAGTAAAACCTCAAACTTACTTTTTCTTCACTCGTTTCCAAAAAAGCAGAAAAAGAAGAGGAAACCATTTATTCTTGTTCTCAGTGTTTGGTAACAATCGTAGTCGAAATTATTACAACATTTTTGATTGAAACTTCTTTATACCATAAAGATATCCAATGACTCGATCTACTTTTTTTTTCTTTTTCTTTACGTGGTTAAGGACAAGCAAAAAAGCAGATCAAAGATCCAGGGACGCACAAAGAGAATCAGAACTCAAAAGGATTCGTTAGTCTCTTTTTTGTCGTTTCAACACTACCAAAATTTTGCTTATACAAACTCTCTATTGTGTTTCTTTCCTTCTTCTTCAATTGACAATTTGGTAAAACACCGTTTTTTTCTTCTCGCATCAGAACAAACGCATCAATGGCCCGAGAAAGTCCTTTGAGACGGGGATTTTTAGGAGATTGATCCTTTGCGGTTCATCAGATCGTGGTAGTAAAGAAGCACACACATTGGTTGTCCGAAAATGCAGAAGACGAACCAGAAGATCATGTTGCCCACCTAAGGATCACATTCCAAAACAGATTCTTTTTTTAAGTTCGACAACAAATTAAAGATTTTAATGGCTATGATCAGGAAAAAGTGATTATGTCTTTATCTTTCTAGATTAGAGAGCATACCGTTGAGCCGTACCGTTCTTGTAGATAGTTTGTGATAAACACCAAAGGCACCTACTCAAGCACATTGGTTAGATAGAAAATGAGATGAAAGTGACAAAATTCTTCCAAATTGTTTGTGAAAATCAACTAGAAACTTTTGAGAATTTTTACCTGAAACATAATCCCAATGAAAGCCCATAGCTTAAAGAGACGGCAAGGGACTGCGATGCATAACTGTAAGGAAATTTGTAAACACAAGATTATAAGTAAGAACAAAATGCTTTGAATATTAGCGTTTCTTTTTTTAGCGTGTTCATTTGTCTAGAGACAAGGCAATGCAGAAGGTATATATACCTCATGAAAGATTGCAGAGACTAAGAAAGCAATGATAACGGCGGGTGCCTGGAAAAAAAACGAGTGGAGGGTTAAAGTTATGAAGCAGAGAGAAGAATCTCAACCATCATGAATCACTAATATTATATATTTCACTCACTTTCGGTATCCTGCTGCGAAGGCACGGGAAGTACACGTGTCGAACCATCCATTTATGAACAGGCTGATAAGAAAAACAAGATCTTGATCAGCTCTCTTCTTCTGTTTTGTATAATAAAGAAGTCGAAGAACAAAAAGGAAGAAAGAAAGCGATGCTTTAGGAAGAGAACCATACCATATTCCACATTCTCCAATACTGACAAAGCAAAACAGAGTGAATACATGAATTTTGGTTAGTTAAGTGACCTAAGAACGAGAACATAAAAAGTCATATGCTTTTTGAGTAAGACAAGATTAATAACAACTCACATCTCCCACACTTTTTGCATTCCACCAATCTTTGTAGAATTCACGGTCCCCGAAGCAGAGGAGCTCTGCCAATATGTTTAACCTGTGGCCAAGAACAACACAAAGAGATTTGTGTTCAATAACTGCAATTACCGTGAGTAGCTGAATCTATCAATTTCTTGATGAGATAGCCTTTTTCTGTTTTTATCTTTGGAAATTATGGCAAAAGAGAAAGGATTGCGGCATACCAAAGGTGGAAGAAGCAGTAGAACATGCAGAGCCACACGTATAAATTTGGAACTGAAAGCTTCAACACTCTTTCAATAGCGTATAGAAGATCCCCTTTCAGAGGATGCTTTGAGTTCCTAACAATAGGATTTATATACTGCCAGAGAAGTACAAAAGAACATGAAGTCAAGTGATGACAATGCAGAGAAGATGATTTTCACTGAGGAAAAATAAAAAAAGCAAGAAGTTGAAAACGCACTTGCTCTATGATAAATCCCATGAATCCAGTGAATATGACAAGTTTTGCAAATTGACGAGCCACCCAACCTTTCCGGATACATGGCGAACGTGGATAGCTCGGCTGATAAAAAGAAAAGAACGCAGGGTTTAGACAATAAACTTTTGCAATTGTGAGACTGTTTGATGCTATTAGCAGAAGACGCATCTCATTACCTGATAACACAATGTGGGAGCAACCATGAAATAAGCCAAGCTCTTCAAGCTAACGTAATAGGAGACTTCAGGAGTGGCCTAAAGTTTATAACAATGTCTGGTTTAAAATAGCAACACAATGCAATTAACTAATATACTGTTTATTCTTCCTTTACCTTATCGGCAGAGTTAGCTAGGGTTCTTATGTCGTAGTTAGTATGAGCATAAGAAACCAACTTTAGCCACACAATGCAAGTAAGGAGCATCAATGTGACACCTGATAAGAAGGCGGAATCATCGCACCTGTCCATTTTCAATATCATTGAGTTAGCCAACTAAACTTTAAAAGAGTATCACAAGCTGAGGACCAGAAACACCGTAGCATAATACTCTCACCTTAGGGTGACGTAAACTGGATACAAGACCTCTGTCATGGTGATAATAATATGAAGAATTATGACAACCTTCAGTATTATCAGAAAAAATATTATAAGTTCTGCAGGATACAAATTCGTCTTCAGTAAAAAGAATCCAGTAATGGCTAGAGAGTAGTTTACTCACAGGTTCGGATATGCATTTCAGAAGTACCAATTTCTCAACGGCAAAAGCAGCCAATGGAAAGATCGAAAGGGAAAGACTGCAACAGAAGAGTTAAAGAAGAACTGAAATCACTAAACTCATCATTATATGTATAATTAGAATTTGAATATCCTAACATTCAGAAAGATTACCAACACATGAAAAGAGGCCAATCTCGCAGCGATCTTGAACTAAACCAGAAATCAGTTCTGATCAACCAACCATACTACAGGAATGATAGCAACAACAAATGTAAGGTCTCTTATAAAGTTCCTCAGCTCCAGAAACAATAATTGAAAGAAGTAACTTACCTTCATCAAATTTTCGATGATGAGTCTACTGTTTACAGCAACAAGAACTACTACACACAGGTTGAATAATCCGGCATGGCTCTGCAATTGGAAAATCAAGAAAAAAACTTAAGTCATCAAGAAAATCGCTCTCTAGAACCATTCAACAGTATCAAGAACCAAATTCGAAGAGTAGAATCTTAGATTTAACCTGTTTAAAGATTGCGTCAGAGCTGAGTGGACTCTCCCTCGTCCTCCGATGAGCAGGAACCGACGGTCGATACGTATACCTTGTACCGGTGTTTCCTCCTGCTCCTCCACTGGTTTCCCTAATTTCGGTATCACCGATGTTATCTCCGGCCAAATTCGCTGTTCCCTGAGCTTCATCGACAACGGAATCAATCCGATCCCTCACGTCGCTCGGAGTTCCAACATCATCTGAAGGTAAAGCATCGGTACCGGAAGGAGAATCAGAAACAAGTCCGTTAGAATCCGATCCTGATTTCCGTCGACGAAGCCTGTCGAGATCCACAAAATCTCCGCCACCGTTCTCCGTCGTGATACTAACGCCTCCAGAATCCAAAATCGCCATTTCCAAAGAGAAAACAGCTACAAAGAGAAATCGAGAAGCATGCAGAAATAAACGGAAAGGAGAAAAAGATGCCGTAGAGAATCTAAAAGTGGATTCTGAGAAGCTTGTAGAGAAATGGAAATTGCACGAGGGATGCTAAGAAATCGGTTTATCGTGTCTTCTTCCTAGAAAGAGAAGCAAAGCTTTTGAAGGAAGAAGAAAGAAAGATTCACGAGAGAGAGAGAGAAGAGAGGAAGATGACAACAATGGTGACGGAAGATTTTAATTGAAAAGCGGTGAAGATATTTTTTTCTCTTTTTTTATGTCAACTTATTTTTATTCATTTTTAAATACAACTTAATTTAATAATTTTGGGTCTTAACATATTCTGTGGTGAGAATATTCGTCCAGTACCTCGATTTTTTAATTTAGTTTTGTTTCTAAATTTTCTGAAAATAATATTCTAATATATGAAAATGTGTAACACTTTTAACTTAATAATACTATAGGTTATATTATATGAAAATATAAAAGAGAAAAAAACTTTTATTATATTTTCTTTTTATTCTCAAATCGTACTTTGATTAGATCTTTTGGTTTTGTTGGAAATGGTTTTAAACCATCTAATTAAAAAACGACACATCTGCAAAAACAAAAACTTATTCATATTTTGAAGTAATAGTTTGATATATTTTTTCTACGAAAAAAAATGTATTTTAGCAGACGAACAAACTAGTACATTACTACGGTGATTCAGGAAAACTCCATTTCACACAAACGATAGACAATTGTATTGTACAACATTAAATATGAACAAATCGTCGCATAATACACGAAACTATAAAAGATGACTTTACCGTCAATATTATAAAACACAAATAAAATTTATATCTATTAATATATAGAAACTAAATTATATAAAAATTAAATTCCATATATTCAGTTTCTAAACCCTTGAGGGTTTTTCACAATCAAGATTCTGTAGTATCATCAACAATTAAGTGTACAAGTATCCAATCAATATTATATACCTTTTTTGTCAACAATTACAATTTACAAATATCTAACCAAATATTATATGCCGACATCAATATTTATACACCAATCGCTATATGCGATAGCTTCCCTACCTTTTTGTTCTTTGCTAAATAGCTTAGTCAATCCTTTCTTAATTAAAATCGAAATTTACACTCATAAATCATAATCATGTGAAATTTTTAATGTTATACACTTATACTTATACAAAAAGAATTGTATTAAATTTGCAATAAATACAAGAAACTATCATTGGAGCGGGAAGAATGGGTCGAAAGACTGTTACTGTCAGTGAAAACAATGCCATGCATTGGTGTTCAAATCTCTCTGAGTCTCCCTTTGACTCCACTTTTTTTTTTTTTTTTTTTTTTTTTAATTTTAACTATCTTCTTACCAAACTTATTTGGCTAGATGAATATCGTAAGACTAGACATAAAAACCGAATCCGAATATCCGAACTTATACCCAATTCGAAAAATCGAACCTGTATCCGACTCAAAAATGTATAAATACATATATAGATATAAAATTTCTAGACCCGACAGAATCTATATCCGATAAGACCCGAACCTGTACCCAGCCCGAATACACGTATATCCATGCCTAGATACAATTAATCACATTTTTAACTAGTTTAAATTTTAGATTTGGTATTTTAAATGTTTTGTATTGTTTTTGATTAAAATATTTTTTATTTTACAGAATTTTTTTTTTGAAAATTTTAGAGAAAAGAACAGTTTTAAGTACAATTTAACCTAAAAGAATCTGTACCCAAACTTGTACCCCAAATTTTTGGATATAATTAATTGTGACCGACCCACCTGTACCCGAAAAATCCGAACCTGTACCTGACCCAAAAATTTATAAATATCTGTATGAGTATAAAATTCTATATCCAACGGAACCTGTACCCGATAAAACCCGAAATTATATCCGATCCGAATACCCATATACGCAAACCTAAAATATCATTTCCTTTCCATGATTATTTTTTTCCATTAATTAATTCTTTTTAAAAAGATAATATTAATTATTGAATTAAATGGTCATGTGTTCTTTACCCTTCTATTTTTAAAGCATATCATCATCAACAGCAAAACTGAAAAAGTCTTATATTATTGGCTGTTTAAAAATATTTAGCATTAACGATTAAACCGGTCCACTGTCCTTGAATTCAAATCCGATAGCAACAACTGAACCAAAAACCGGTTGACAATGATTTGGTCCATACTCAAATCAAGCAGAACCAGACCAAACATTACCGTTCCATAACCACTTCATAACATTTGGGAAACGGAATCTTGAACTCTTTTTCAGGGGCAATAGCCTAAGAAAACAAACAAAAAAGGTTATTAAGATGATGATAATGATGATCTGACAGATACAGTTTCGCATCGGATTTCGATACCTCTTTAGGGTTATTGGGCCACACCGAGA
Source organism: Arabis hirsuta (assembly GCA_964056655.1). Taxonomy (NCBI): domain Eukaryota; kingdom Viridiplantae; phylum Streptophyta; class Magnoliopsida; order Brassicales; family Brassicaceae; genus Arabis; species Arabis hirsuta. The sequence goes on from OZ053306.1 coordinate 2,048,548, forward strand.
AATTGTCAGAAGAAACAGTTTCATGATAAGCTGCTACGAAATGTGCAGAGATGGCTTCCAAATTGGGAGATGACATCAACAAGACCTCCATAACCTCCCACAGCAACTACCTGCAAAGTACACAAGCATCGGATCAAATGGTTAAACATCGAGTTTTCTACACCAAAACGGGTAACAAATTCACATACATTTACAATTACATAACGTTATCTCTCGGATATATCGCCTCTTTTAAAAAAGGCAATAAGCAAAAGGATTGGAAACATACTCCTGCTGGATGCAAGGAAATGGAAAATACTGAACTAGGAGCACACTGAATTTGAGAAAGGAAAGCTCCACTTAAGTCGAAACGCCTTAGAAGTGGTTCTGCTCCTACAGTCAAAATCTGCAAGTGGGATACTTGTTAGAGAAAGACAACATCTAAAACAAAATGGTCAACATTTATAAAGGAATCAAAACTATGCGTTGTTGATCTCTGGTTTCCAGTTTAGAAAAGTCAGTAATAAATTGTTATCGAATTCGTTGAAGAGACATTGATTCAAAGAGATTTCAGTTGTTTTGATACTGCATAAACTTACTAAGCTTTGGTAAATCTAACAGCTAATGCTTCCCAGGTTTTAGATTACACCTCTTAGATTTCAATCTAATCTAGTTCTGCTTACTTGTTTTTCATCAAACATCACATCTTGTACATGTGCAGGGGAAGATATTGTTGATACGCATTCTGATGCAGGAAGATTCCATAAAGCTAAATTTTTACCCTGTCCAGAAACCTGGAAAAGGAGAGAAAATCATAGCAATAACAGTAAATGCCGGCTCTTTAAATGTCTTAATAATCCACGGGGACCGAAGGAATTATATGCTGTGGTAATTAGATGCAACAAACCCTTAAAGTAGCAATAGCAGGTTGTGAAATATAATGAGATTATGCTTAATTCTTACCAACCAGCTTTCACTTTCATCGAGGGCCATAGAACTAATGCGAAAGGGAGACTTTTTATCCTGGGAACCAATTACTTTAATGCATTTCCCTGTTTTGCAATCTGGTTGACAAAACAGAAAGCTTAGTTTAGACAATTAAAGTATACCACAGTAGCCGAAAACTAGACTAAACATAGAGGAAAGTTTTGTAATCACCAAAGCGAAGACTAAAACGATTTCAAAAGTTTTATAACCACAGATAAGCCAAACATGATACTAGAAATTACAGCAGCAAGAAAAATGGACCAAGAAAGATACCCCAGATTCTTGCAGTCCCATCCTCTGAACCCGTCAATATCTGGTGCAAGAGACTTAATATGATCAGACAAAAATCCAAATGTGGTACTCATAAACAGAAATGAAGGTGCACTTCTAATGTTTATGGAAACACCCTTACCTGACTTGCAGAGCTACGAGAAACTATACAAAGCAAATAGTCTGAGTGCCCCTTGAAGGTCATTTTGATTTTACCACTCTCCTGAAAATTTTGGATACACATAAATGATTCTAAAAAGCTTAGATATCTAAAATCTCACATCTGTGGTAATACAGGCGATAAACATTCACCATGAAGAAATACATACCACATCCCAACAATATGCGCAAGAGTCACCAGCAGCCGTAAATACACTTCCTGACTATCATAAACGAAAAATGAGGGAGGACGGAACAGTTAATCTGTAACCAAGCAATGAGATATAATCAAGTGAAATTAAAAGTTTATCAAGTGAAATTATCAGAACAGAAATAAAATTCCAACCTGACGATCAACAGAAATGGCATTGATCTCGGGCATAGGTGAAAGAGCACCCCAAGGACCTCTATGAGATAAGAAAAGTGATTATATGCATTTGTAAATCAGTTCAATAAGAGTCTCACCAGCATCAATTGTGACCAAACTAATATAGATACTGACATTTCGAACCATTACATTCTACTAGTTATAGCATTTGCACTAACAGAGTGATGATGTAGAATCAAATGAACAAGACTCACTTGTGTTGTGGATTAGTCAATTCAAGCAATGGCTTCGCATGATTCTCTGCAAATCGTATACATAAAAACCACTAAACTCTCTCAATCTTCAAATTATATATATATAAAAAAGCATTCTTCATATAATACACACCTTGCAAATGAAGAGTCCCCTCTGATTCAACAAACTCTTTCCATTTCCATCCCCGAACTCTACCATCATCACCACAACTACAAAGAAAACCAGATCAAAATTGCCCATTTCTTAAATCAACCTTTGAATTATCAATCAGCAATCGCAAAAGGAGTGATTCAAATCTACCTAAGGAGCAAAGCATCTTCGTCTTCGCCATAGAACTTGACATCATAAGCAGGCCCTTCGTGTGCCTTAACCAATCTCTCAGGTTCAGCCACCATAACGTCATGACCTTTCGAGTAGCCAAAACTCGCCGATTGGGAAACAAGCGAGTTCAACGAATGGAAAGCTAACGTTCCATCGCTGGAAGCGACAACGAATGCGTCCGGATTAGGGTTTCTCGCCGGAGGAGCCCAAGCGGTTCGAAACACGGTACGTGTCTGTATCTCTCGTTCCTTGATAATTGCTTCTCTATACTCATCCTCGTTCCAATTTGTAGCGTCTCCGTACATTTTTCGTTCTAATTCTTTCGCCGCCGGCGATATAACACCACCAGTGGTCTTGGAGAAGAAGATGACGACGAACGAGTAGGAGAAATCTCTAAACCGGCCAAGTAGTAATTCTGTATATTATACTTTTTAGTCCCTGAATTTGTTAGAGTTTTGGATTTTGTCCACTAGGTTATTTGTTATACAATAAAACCCCTAATGGCTTGGACGCAGACCATTGGAACCATGACCTTAGTGCAAGCAGCGACGCCTAAAAAAAGGCCAAAAATTTTTTGGGTCTTGTCCACAAATTTTAATTTTTTTTTAAAAATGGTTTATATTTGTTAAAATCTAAAATTTTGAGTTTTTTATATATAATTTTTGAATCTTAAATTACAATAAAAATTAACTAAAAAAAATAGGTGATGTGCGGTTGCACACTTTGCACACCTTCAGAACCTCTCCTGAATGCAAGTGCAACCACTCCTAAGGAATGTACCGTACATGTTTAGCTGCTCAATGTCTATCTAGAAAACAAACATATTAACATCATCGTCGTTTGTTATCGATATTGGAGATACTTTTCTCCCATCCACCATGAACATCATCCAATCATGCCATTGGTAAGATAACTCGACAACCCTCTTTGGTAGAACATTATATGCAATTTCTCATTCATCGTTGTTAACCAATCTTTGATTCCAACCTTGGACGTTACTTTAACACCCTTACAAAACTCATTTGAAAAGGGATAATTCTTCCAGTGAGCCAAAGAAATACCCGAAGAAATACCATAGGTCAGAGAGTATGTTTTAGAGTTAGAAATATTCTCTATTTTCTAATCATGGATGTATTGGGTTTCGAAACTTTTATGTGTCACAAGAGTGTGTAATCATTCATTCACACAATCAATGGAGTTATTTGATAGCACGTAAAAGTTACGTTGGTGATGAATGCTTAAGAGCACCTCCATTGCTAAGAGATTCTACAAATCTCATCATATATATTATCTTAATAATTATAATTTAATTTAATTATTTATTTACATTTTGAATTATAAAAAGAGAATATGACCAATCATAATATAACATTTGTCATATGGTCTCTTAAAAAATTGCTAAGAGTTTCTCATTCGAGACTCTTTCTTTCTCTCTTTTACCTTCTATATTACTTTTTGATTTTTTAATATTGAGAGACTTGTGTAGATACTCCTGTTGGGAGTGCTTTTAACGTTTGACGTTTCAAGAGGCGTATTAGTTCATGTAGATTGTATGGAACAAAGAGCAAGAGAGTGTGGAAGGAGAATCAAATCAAATTCAAAACAATATAAAAACTTGTGAGAGGAGGTTCATAATTCGTTGCCTTTAGTTAGCATCATTTTAGTACTATATATTGATTTTCTCCTCCTAGATAAAAAAAAAAACAAGCTTAATTAACTCCAAAAATTATTAGTACTATTGATAGAAAAAACTTTATATTCTCTCTTATTTCCTTGGCCAGCTTGAACTTGAATCTGCACTGGCTGATACAAATTATGAAGGGGTATGAAACTTGTACAAATATAATATTGATAGTAATGATACTAGATGCTTCAATCGGACCACGTACAGTAATAGCTTACGTTTTTTTTTTTTTGAAAACACGTAATAGTTTACTTAAAGACCATAGTTTGACAGTTTTGCATCGGACCATGTAATCTTTGGACCAGCCTAGTACATACGTCCTTAATGACGTTAATATAAGATACAACATGCATCACAATTTAGTGGAGTTATTGATAACCACGTAAAAGTTTACGCTGCTGATGAATGCTTGAAACGTATTTGTGGGGGACCGCTTATGTAGTGATTGTGTGCAACAAAGAACAGGAGAATGTGGAAGGAGAATCAAATCAAATCAAATTCAAAACAATATAAAAACTTGTGAGAGGAGGTTCATAATTCGTTGCCTTTAGTTAGCATCTTCTGGCTTTACTTAATTTACTCCAAAACTTTAGTAATATTCGCTTTTATTTCCATTTTTATATCAATTTATATGGCTTACGACGTTTCGATTTTACATTCGTCCACTCCTTACAAAGATTACCTTTTATTCCTTTGTTATTTGATTGGAGGATCAATGTATGTTCTAGTCTTCTAGAGATCCTAGCTCTCACGTAGGTCAAAACCCATGTATAGTTAATTTTATCTAAGTGCTTGTTTATAAAATAACCAATTTAATAGTTCATTTCGTAATTAAGTGGGATCTCTGATCACTCACAACTGTGATATCAAATTGTAACACTCCGATTCGATATGTCTTTTGGTTACGTATAACAGAAAATGAAGCTCTCAACATATAAAATTGTGGATATTCACATCATAAAACCATTTTATTAAGGAATGACTAATCCGGTTACAATTTAGTCATTGTTTTCGGTCTTCAAACAACGAATTTCCGACTCTTGATGGTATTGATTTTCTATTTCTCTTAGAGACGAATATATAGAGTCTCGTTATAGATCATTCAAGAATATTTTCTTTCTAATCATGTATTATGTATATAGATATAAAATTGGAGAGAGAGAATCTAGTTGCTCAAATTGACAAGAAATAATAAGGGTTTAATCCGGTGGAATATTTCTGGAAGCTAAACGTAGCTAGTGGAGGATGATGATATACTTATGCTGCATGCATCATCATATATAGATCCCTAGCCATCCATATATAAACCCTAACCAGACACAATTGTTTCATCTCACCATATCAAATAGAAACAACTTAAATTAAGGAACTGTGGCTAATATATATCATGAAGTTATGAAGATCAGATAGCAGCAGGAAGGTGAAGAAATTCAATTAAAGGAGGTAAGTGAATAACTATAAGGAAGGCGACAGAAGAGAGTGAGCACACATGGCTCCCTTTTCTAGCATGCTCATGCTCGAAAGCTCTGCGTGCTCACCCTCTTCTTGTCTCCCTCTCTCCCTCTCTCTCTCTATATATATATATGTATTTCAGTATATGTCTATCTATATATATATATATATGCATTATGCATGGTGCCATGCATGAGTTATGAGAAACGTCTATATATGGATCCATATATCACATATACACATCGATTTTTTGTTTTCATTAATGTTATACGGTTCAAATATATATACACATCACTCTTTATACGTAACTACTATAAGATAGCAAAAAAAAAGAGGTTATCTCTTGTAAATCGCGAAAATCGCCAAATAGCTGCCGGGAAGCTCCTTTTCTGAAGGAGTCCGATATATATAGTTGATCATGGCATAAATAATGATTTACAAAGAGTACTTATTTGATTGATTTATAAGCATAACATCAATACAAAAGCAAGGCTACATATTTTTTGTTGTTATCAAACTGATGTGAGTTAGAAAAAGGAACACGATATAAAGGCAGGTTTCTCGTGAGAAGGAGAAGATCATAAAGGAACGAACCGGAGAGGCAAGAAGCTGGAAGTAATGGAGAGAGAGATCATGTCACTGATTCACGACGTTTCGTAGGGAAGCAAATTGAGGATCAACTTTGATTTGTTTGTTTGGGTTTGCGAATATATATATGTGTTACAATAGAGAATGATGAAACTTAATTTTTGTTTTTATCAATTAACAATGAATAATCATATGATCCGTGTTCATAATAAGACAATATATCTAAATGGTCTGATTATGAGCCCATCATAAACGTTTTCCTTTTTTAATTATCCTGACTTTGTTTCAGCTTACCGAGACAAACTAACTAAGTGATGATAGTTTAATTAAAATTCTCTCCATTTTAATTTAATAGTCATTTTAGGCTTCTTCACGTAAATTAAAAAAAAAATATTTTTCTTTTTGTTTTATCCTTAAATAATACACTGTTTTCTTTGATATACATAATTAATAAGCTAAAAAATATGGATAAAAATAGAAAATTAATCATAAATATGTATTAAAAAATATAAAACGACAAGTAATTTGAAACAAACAAATTAAATCCAGAATGACAACTAATATGAAACGCAGAAAGTATATTTGTTAGAAAATAATCTATGTGTGCATATGCTTTTGGATATAGAGAATAGAACTCAGATGACGGCTACATGTCTCGAAACTTCTACACTTTGGTTAGGTCCAATTAAATATAAAGTATACATTTTTTTTTTGTCAAAATATAGAATATACATATACACACCTAATAACAGATATTGGTTAAGTAAATATATATGATATCGTTTTCATGACATCTTTTGTTTTTTTGTTTCCGTCGACATATTCACATAATGTTTGAAAGAACAATTGGTATATCAGTTCAACAATGAAAATAGTGGAATAATCGAATTGATCAAATAGTTGAAATGAATTTGATAGCTTTTCGTAGGATAATCATAAAATGCGAAACAACTAGTTTTAGTATATATTGAAATCATTCGTTTTTAGTTATATTTGTAACACGTTCATAATCATAGTAAAATCACTTTTCTTAAAACGTGGAAACTTGATGAATACTCTCAATGATAAAACAAAAAAAAAAACCGAAAAACTTAGAAAATGTGATACTTCTCCTCTCGTATATTTAATATTGATTCAAGTTTGCTGTAAATTGTTGTTCTACGATTGGACTACATAATCATATCTATATTTGTGTGTGTATACGAAAATTGCAGGATTAATTAATAAAGTCAGAGAGTCGACAATGATTAAGATGTATAATTAGTTTAAATATGTCGTTCTCGTAAACGGCCAGTTAATTATTACTTTATTCAATACTCCATCCGTTGCAAAATAGCTGTCATTCTAGGTTGTTTTATACATATTAAAAATATGTTTTACCCCTAATTAATACAATATTTTATTTGATATGAATAAATAATAAATTTAAAAGTACGGATAAAAATAAAAAATGGTCATAAATATGCATTGAAATTGCAAAATGACAAATAATATGAAACAAAAAATTAAGATTAGAATGATAACTAATATGAAACGTTGGGATTACTTAATTGTTCGGGTATATCATAAATAAGAAATTCACTAAAAATAATGTGAACTGTTGGTCAACTTTTGTATACATATCAGAAAAATATAGCTAACATTTTTAATTAGCCAAATCAAAACCGGATTGATCTTACATTTGCATATAGTACCATATTTAGACAACAAATTATGAGATCCTGAATTGAACAACTATTATTTGCAAGAAGTTTCAAAAAAAACCTATTATTTGCATTTTGCAAGAAATCCTGACCAGTAAAAACCACATCACAAAACTTCGAGAAAACTTACAATGGGTGAGGTATTATATTTTTGTAGAATGATTGAATAATAATTTTTCTATTTTTTGTGAATTATTTAAATGAAAATATGAAACGTGGTATGTATAAAAAATAGCATAAAAGCTAAAAAAGTCAATCGTTATATTAGTTTCTGAATTGTTATTTCTCCAAGAAAGAAAGAATATAATTTGTTATTTTATATATAGCTGCGACCATTTCAAGATTAATCCAGTAGCTTATAACTAAGTTATGTTACTTTCACATAAATTTATTCTCTTTTGAATGTTCTAAACTTGTATAGAAAATACACTAATAAATCAATAACTATAATCATAATATACAACTGACATGGAAATAAAAAATGAAAAATCTCAACCTAAACCCTACGGAATATCATATTGATAGGAGACTTCGGATAATAAAGCTGCATGATAATATTAAATAACTAAATTGGCCGTCCTGAAAATTTTCGAATTTGAAAAAGTATTAAATGAATAATTAAAAACCTTTGATGTCCATCTCCATCCCATCGATTACTTCCTCTGTTGCCTTAATATTTTTATATAATTTGTTTTACAATAAATTATATATTCAGGACTGCAAGATCCGAATCGATGATTACAAGAAAATCCCAAAATTGATCAAACTATCTTTTGCTTGTTCCTCAAAGTCGATAGGCAAATTAAATAATAATTATCCAAACCTATGAGTCTACTTCGTATTTTTTGTTCATTTTCTATTTTCTATAAGAAAATTCTACTCAGAAACAATTCTTGATTTAGATCAGTAATATTATATTAGAAGTCAAGTAGACTAGAATCACTTAGCATTATTATTTTATAATTCTAAACTTTAAACTAATATATGTTTTTAGATCGAGTAATACATGTGCGAGTGCAACATCAAATATAAGTTATATAACTATGAATTCTGTGATATTAAACTATGATCAGTAATAATTGTAGGAATTTATTTTAAGACACTTTGACATCATTTCTTTTTCAATCAAGCTTGTAGATGTCCATACAAAACTCGGAGCCCTTTATTTCCTGTTTGTTCACTTTTTCTATTTTTCACTCAACTAGTTCACATGCTTTAAACGAAGCAAAAAAAAATTACTCAGAAATACTAATAGGCAAAACCTAAAAGTCAAGGATCGAATGACGCTGAAGACAAATTAATATTAGATGTCGTAGTGAGATTATAGGTTTCGATCCACAAGATACTGGTAATTAAAAAAAAAAGTTCACTCAAAACTAAAAAACGTAAGCCAAAATATATATATATATATAAAACACTTTCCCAGGGTTCAAGTCTCCTTAGAAACAAAATCACATCCATGTGGGAAGTTTAGGCTTAGGCTTCGGCCCATGCATTTTACCTGGTAGTCCGATAACAGGTGATCCGGGCTACCTCCTGGCATTAGTCAGGAAGCATTCCAAACTCGTGTCAGACAGTGTGGTGGCCCTTCAAAGAGAAATCCACTATGTAGTATTTCGATGCGTTCCTACCGGGGATGACCGGATCAGCTGATAGGGTATATCAAAAATAAATAAATAAATAAATAAAGTGTGGTGGCCCTTCAAAGAGAAATCCACTATGTAGTATTTCGATGCGTTCCTACCGGGGATGACCGGATCAGCTGATAGGGTATATCAAAAATAAATAAATAAATAAATAAATATATATATATATATATATAAAGATATGCGGCAATGTCCCAACCAATCACCTACTAAAACTTTACCAGATAGATTTTAGCTAGGCTAATTATCATAATTTTTAAATTTGTCTAAAACTTGGTCTTAACCTACCCATGTATATAAAGATCTCATATCAACATAGTCATGATCAGAGACATGATTTTCTGCAACAGCATTTCTCTACCAAATCTCAGAAACAAAACATATCAGTCATAAAAAAAAAAAATATATATATATATATATAAATATCGGGGTTACTTTTCTTGTGGCATACGTAAGTAAATTGATTAGATGGTGGTAATGTTGACGCCAAAGGGTCGAGATATGAGTAGTGGTGGTGGTCCAAAGGCGGAGGAGGGTGAGTTATTTGTGGCGGTGGCCGTGAAAGGTATGATCGGAGATAAATTTGGCGGCGGAGGAAGCCGCCGTGCCGTACGGTGGGCCGTTGATAACCTTTTGCCTAAGGCTGATAGGTTTGTGATGATCCACGTTATTCCCACCATTTCTTCTATTCCTACCCCTAGTAAGTCTCCTTGAATCAACATTTTTCTTGTTATTTTTTTTTAAAGTTAGTGTAAGCCAAAATACAAAAGAAAATAAACAAAATGTACTTTTATTAAACCAAATAAAAATTTAAATTCAAATGTGAATACATAGCAATTATAGTCTGCCTGCTCGTTTCGCTCATTTGGTTTGTGGGCTAAGCTCCACCTCTTGAGTTCGAGTAAAGGCACAAACAAAGAGGAAGAAGAAGCAATTATAGTCTTTTATAAAGAAAAAAAAATTAACGGTAGTTTTTTATTACCATAAATTAATTAGTATTTTTCGTCATTTCTTTTTAATGTTGTCAAGACTGTCCTTTTGTTTTTCTCTTTCTCAAAAATTAATAAATGGATTCTACATAATCTTGGCTATGGATCGACGACAAATTTATCTAAGCCAAAAGAATGAATAGTTTTGATCGTGGATCGAATAGCCAAAAGTTAATTAATGTTTATGAGAATGGCGATTGTTGCAGCCGGAGAGAGATTGCCGGTGGAGGAAGTGGAGGAGAGATTGGTTGCAATGTATGTGAGAGACGTGAAGCAAGAATCTGAAACAGTCTTTGTTCCTTTCTTGAAAATGTGCAAGACTAGTAGTGCCAAGGTTGGTTCCCCTTTTTAATTTTCCAGTCCAAATCAATAAAGCTAATAAAGTTCCAGGGTCAAACTGTAAATTCCCTGAATTGTAAAAACCTTCAGTGTCAGGTAGAGACTCTGTTGCTAGAGTACGATGATCCTGCAAAGGCACTTCTAAGATTCATTTACAAATCAGGAGTTAACAATTTGGTTATGGGATCATTCACTTCAAACATTTTCACACGGTATGTACATTACATAGCTCGATTTCATTTACATTTTTGTAAATTACCTCGGTTATATATATGCGGTTTATTTCGGTTTAGGAGAGCAAAAGGTCCGGGAGTACCATTGACTGTCTTAAGATACGCTCCAGAAACATGTGAAGCATACATTGTGTGTAAAGACAGGATCACTACAAAATCTATGGATCCATTAATCATCGGAGGTATATCTACTTTTTTTTCAAACGGCTATATTTTTTTTAGCTTGTAGAAATTTCTCATTAATCGAGTTTGATCGTCTATTTATCAGAGACAGGCACAAGTCCAAACGCAGCCGCGACCGCCCGTGGCTTCCTGAAAGACGGTGCGGCTAGTTTCCACACTATACCGTCTCAAACGTTATCCGATCCTCGGGAATCTATAGGTACATTATTCAAAATTATCTTAGGAAATAAAATGATGTGTTATATGCATAGTCAAAATTTTCAAATTACAAAAATGACAACTTTTTTTTGCAATTCTAATTTGTGTATATATACAAAACAGTATTTGTATATATACAGTATTTGTAAACATTTTCCGAGGACTAATATATGAATTCAGTATCAAATACGTTAAAAGTTGCGACTAATATACATCTACCGATTAGAGAGATTCGTATGAAATATATAAAATGATAGTGCATATAACCTTTGCTTTTATTAAAGCCTGATATTTTTCTCTTTATTTTGGGTGTTAAAGAGGCGAGCACGAGAAGGTCAGCATCGGCCAGAGAACTGAGATTAGATGCATTTAGCCTCGCTCACAATCAACCCGAAACGCCTCAAAGTAGTAAGGCTTCTAGTGCAACAGTTCCAGTGCTTGTAAGGCGGCGTGGAGGATCCGATATTCCACAACTAAATTACTCAGATTTTGATCAAACTTGTACGGAACCTCATTCGAATCTTGAGAACATCGTTAGCAACCAGAGAAGCTCAGATTTGCCGCCAGGGACATCAAGAACATCCAAGAAGGTTACTTTACTATCATCTTTAGGTGCAATGATGAGACTAGTATGAAGGAACGAAGATTTTAAAAATTTGGTGTTATTTGATAGGTTGAGATTGAAGCAGAGGTTGAGCGTTTGAAGAAGGAGTTACAAAGTACGGTCGTTAAATATAAACAAGCTTGTGAAGAGCTTTATTCTACACAAAACAAGGTACATATATATACCACTATAAATTCCCACGATTGATACGTTTTTTACGTATCTATAATCTGCAAGAATAATGAAAATCGAACCCTACATCTGGTGCATAAATATAAAATTTTCACCACTAGACCAAGAGGCTTCTACAACCCGATTAGGTATAATTTTGGAAGGAAAAAATGTGTATATCGGTGACAAAATATAATGGTCTAACCAAAATCCGTAAATCTCTCAATTTTCAGACATGTTCTCACACGTGTGAATAATTGGACATTTTTGATTGGAACATTTTTAAATGGTGAATCATTTTGGTTGCTTCTTATCCAAGTAAAACGTTTCTTTTGGGGTTTCTGCTAGGTTCAGGTGCTGTCATCGGAATGTTTGAATGACGCTAGAAGAGTGAACAATGCTGTAGAGAAAGAGGAGTTGCAGAGGAAAACCGCAGCTCTCGAGAAAGAGCGCCACCTGAAGGCAATGAAAGAGGTAGAAGCCGCGAAAGCTTTGCTCGCGAGAGAGGTTTGTCAGCGACAAATCGCGGAGCTGAATGCATTAAGGACTTACTTGGAGAAGAAGAAAGTGATCGATCAGCTTTTAGGAACCGATCAACGGTACAGGAAATACACAATTGAAGATATCGTTGCAGCCACCGAAGGATTCTCGCCGGATAAAGTGATCGGAGAAGGAGGTTACGGAAAAGTTTACCGTTGTAGCCTTGATAGCACTCCGGCAGCTGTAAAGGTTGTCCGGCTAGATACGCCAGAGAAGAAACAGGAGTTCTTGAAAGAGGTAAATAATTGTGTTTAACAAGACCTAAACAAAAAGATGACTGAATTTTTTAAAAGCAATTTTGTTTAACTTTTAGGGTAAGTAATTTATGTTTTGGAAGCTAGGGTTTACGATTTCTTTTTCAACACTGAAAAATTATTTATTACAAAGAGTCAATCTACACTACGTTTTAGAGGCTAGGATTTACATTTAGCATAAGGTTTCGCTTTTTACGCTTTAAAATTTGCTTTAGTAATTTAAACCTTTTTTTTTTTCTTCTTAGCGCTGCAGTTTTATTATTAGTAATTTAGAGCTTAGAATTAGATATAAATATTAAATTAGTTTTTTTTTTTTAAATCCCTATATTTAATGATGGTTTTTGGTTTGATCATGTTTGATTTATTTTCGGTTTGGTACTATGACTCTATAGGTTGAGGTTCTAAGCCAACTCCGCCATCCACACGTGGTTCTTCTCCTTGGAGCTTGTCCGGAGAATGGTTGTTTGGTTTACGAGTATTTGGAAAATGGAAGCCTCGAGGAATATATATTTCACCGGAAAAATAAACCACCTTTGCCTTGGTTTATCCGGTTTAGAGTAATTTTCCAGGTAGCTTGCGGTTTAGCCTTCTTACACAGCTCTAAACCGGAGCCAATAGTTCACCGCGACCTAAAACCGGGGAACATTTTGTTAAACCGGAACTACGTGAGCAAAATCGCCGATGTCGGTTTAGCCAAGCTAGTTACGGATGTTGCACCAGATAATGTCACAATGTACCGGCACTCGGTTCTTGCCGGTACATTGCATTATATTGACCCGGAGTACCATCGAACCGGAACAATTAGACCCAAATCGGATCTTTATGCGTTTGGCATAACCATTCTTCAGCTATTAACGGCTCGTCAACCGAGCGGGCTCGTACACGCGGTCGAAAACGCGGTGAAGAAAGGAACGTTAACCGAAATGCTAGACAAATCGGTTACCGATTGGCCTTTGGCTGAAACCGAGGAGTTGGCGCGGATTGGTTTAAAATGTGCTGAATTCCGATGCCGAGATAGACCGGATCTTAAATCGGAGGTTATACCGGTTTTGAAACGGCTTTTAGAGACTGCGAATTCGAAGATAAAGAAAGAAAGAAGCAATTTGCGTGCACCAAGTCATTACTTCTGTCCTATCTTACGAGTGAGTAAAAGCTTACCTGGTTCGGTACATGAATTGATAGTACTAACCGGAAATTCAACCGGTTTTGATTTTGGATTTTCTTTTGCTATATATCAGGAGATAATGGAGGAGCCAGAGATTGCAGCCGATGGATTCACGTACGAGAAGAAGGCGATCTTGGCTTGGCTTGAGAAACACAACATTTCACCTGTAACTCGACAAAAGCTCGATCACTTCAAGCTCACACCGAACCATACACTCCGGTCTGCGATTCGCGACTGGAAATCAAGAGTCCGGTTTTCTAATGCAGTTGTAACTGGTTAACCATTTTTCATTTGAGCATATTTTTACCTTTTTTTTTTTGGAGCTGCCATTTTTTAGTTATGTATATATATGCATGTAAATATATGGTTTGTAAGGTTTTATGTGATGGAGCGCAAAAAAAAAAGAGTGATATGGTTTGGATGTAAGTTTGTAAACCCATAAAATGGAAAATATATATAGTTTTTGTTATATATGATTTGGTTATGAAATTATGTTTGTTTTCATAACTTTATTCCAATGGATATTTTTGACCAAAAAAAAAAAAAATTTCCAATGGATATTAAAACAAATTTTAGCTTAAAAAATGGTCAGTCAGATCGTTCCTAATGTATGGCTATATACGATAAATGATTTTACCAGTTTGTCAAAATTTACATGCAATCCACTAATAGTAGTATTTCACGTGTCACGTTCCGGTTTGTAGATTTTGTTTATCTTTCTTTTTCCCAAATATAGCAAAAATAGAAAACAAAATTTTCTTGAGATTCTCTTCATTTAGAGAGAAGAAAGGAATTGTTTTTTTTTTTTCCTTGAGAGAGAGAGAGAGAGAAAAAGATGGAGACTTATGCAACGGATCATGAGGAGGATGTGGTGGTGGTGAAAATGACGTCAGCTCCGACGTTGGAGGCCGAGGAGAATTTCGAAGATGAAGGGTTGGTTTCAAATTCGACATTGGAGAAAGTTGCTGCAGCGAAAAAGTATATCGAGAATCATTACAATAGACGCATGAGACATATCCAACAACGTAAAGAAAGGTAATTTTGGTTTGAATTTTCATTGCAATGATCATTTTATATTCCTAAGAATAAAGTTGGTGTTTTTCGAAGAATTTTATTAAATTTTTGTATTATATGAATGATATTGGTTTAGGAGTTGTAATGTTTTTGTAAGATAATGAGAGCTCTTGATCCAAAACTGTATAACTTTTTTCTCCAAATGTTGTTTTTTTTTTCCTTTTGAGTTGTAGGCGTTGGGTGCTAGAACAAAAGATAGCATCTTTAGATGTATCTGAGAAAGAACAACTCGAGTTGCTCGAGGATTTGCAGAGGAAAGAAACAGAGTATACTAGATTAATGAGGAACAGGCTCTGTGTTGATGATTTCGATCTTTTGAGTATTATCGGTAGGGGAGCTTTTGGCGAGGTTAGTCTTATTGAGTTTATGTATCAACTTTGAACACTTATTGCAATTAGACGTCACTTTTTACCATTTGTGGATTTGGCATATTTGTTAGGTACGACTATGCCGCGAGAAAAAGACAGGCAACATTTATGCGATGAAGAAGCTGAAGAAGTCTGAAATGCTTAGTAGGGGGCAAGTGAGTCTTAGAGTTATCTCAATCTATTTAATTTACATTTATGGATAGGAATTTTGGATTTAAGTCTAAGATACACTTTTGTGTTGATTGATCTAAATAGGTTGAACATGTTAGAGCTGAGAGGAACTTACTAGCAGAAGTTGCTAGTGACTGTATTGTGAAGCTTTATTATTCGTTCCAAGATCCAGAATATTTGTATCTTATCATGGAGTATTTGTCTGGTGGTGATGTGATGACTTTGCTTATGAGGGAAGAGACTTTGACTGAGACCGTCGCTCGGTTTTACATTGCACAAAGTGTTTTGGCTATTGAGTCGATACATAAACATAATTATGTTCACAGGTTGGTCTAACTTTTTGAGATGAATGCAACGCTTAATTGGATATATATTGAAGGTAGATCGTTTTGCAGGGATATAAAACCAGACAATCTTTTGTTGGACAAGTATGGTCATATGAAGTTGTCAGATTTTGGTCTTTGTAAGCCTCTTGATTGTAGAAATATTTCGGCTATGAACGTAAATGAACCTCTGAATGATGAGAATACAAATGAATCAATCGATGATGATGAGAATTGCTCGATAGGACGCCGTGGAAGGCGTTGGAAGAGCCCATTGGAACAGTTGCAACATTGGCAGATAAACAGAAGAAAACTGGTATAGAACAAAACTCTGTTTTAAGTATGATAGTAAACTGGTACGTCCTTTGGATTCTTCATTGCTCTTTCGTTGAAACAGGCATATTCTACTGTTGGTACCCCTGATTATATTGCACCTGAAGTGTTGTTGAAGAAGGGATACGGTGTAGAGTGTGACTGGTGGGTCACCGAAAACATCTTTAGATTATTCACCATAGAATTGTGCCTTCATGATCAGATTGCTATCCTTTTTTTTTGCTGCTTCATAACTTAAGGAGCATCTACTAGTTGATATCGACACATTTCTGATGCCTTTCATCGATTCATATGCATTTATTTGACTGCAGGTGGTCTTTGGGAGCCATTATGTATGAGATGCTCGTTGGTTATCCCCCATTTTACTCTGATGATCCCGTAACAACATGTAGAAAGGTCTCTTTGCTACTAATTTAATTACAGTAGTTTTCACTTGTTCTTTTTATTTTTTTTTTTATGAATGAATGATAATATTGATGCTGCGATAGTTATAGATGGAGGAAGTGAAACATTTCCAGCTTGTTTGCTTTGCTCTGTTACTATCAGGATATTCACACCTTTTCTTTCTCTATCTCCGACATAAATTGACATTCAGTGCATTATTTCGATATTTTGGTCGGTTTGGTTTTAGATTGTGAGCTGGAGAACTCATTTGGTATTCCCCGAGGATGCAAGGTTGACACCTGAGGCAAGGAATCTCATTTGTAGCTTGCTTTGTGATTCTGAACATAGGCTTGGTTCTCATGGAGCCGGAGCCGAGCAAATCAAAGTATGTAAAATAGGCACTATTTATTCTTCTCTTGTCTCTTTCTTTGTCTATTACATCCTTTTTCTGACAAAGCAAGACAAATCTAGGCTCATCCTTGGTTCAAAGATGTGGAATGGGAAAAACTCTATGAGATGGATGCAGCTTTTAAGCCAGTGGTCAATGGAGAACTTGATACTCAGAATTTTATGAAATTTGACGAGGTAAAATATCCGCAAACTCAAGGATTAAAAAGTTCATACTATACTCATTTTAGTGGTTGCTTCACTATTGACATGAATTTGTGTCATCTGCTGATACTTTCCTTAGGTGGAGTGTCCAAAACCAACAAGAACAGGATCTGGACCGTCATGGAAGGTACCACAATTCTCATAAAAAGTCTTATTAACATTTACTTATTCCGAGGCTCTATCTCCGTACTTATCGATCTACCGGGCCTTTGTCTTTGACCGTAGGTGAGCTTAACCCCTCAAAATATCAATTTTGTGGGTTATACATACAGAAACTTTGATGCTGTCCGTGGTTCTCGCCATTCTCTAGGTGCAACAACTGTTTTCTCTTCTTCTCTGTTTCCGAAATTAGGCCATTTCTCTTCTACATTTTTGAGCTAGCTTTTCTCATTGTTTCTTGAAAATATGAATGTAGATATCAAAGGAAGCATTTCCCCGCCACGCTCATCGACTGAATCTACTCGAAGTAAGTCTTGTTATTAGCTTTTAAATGGTAACTATTACAGAAACCATTATGCTTGGCTTAATTTTTCCATGCCTTTTATTTATTTATTACAATTAACAGGTGACTCTGCAATTGATTACACAAAACTCTCTATGGATGATGCTTCACAACAATGATTCAATCCAACTCATCAAATCTTCTACTTCAACCTTTTGTTTTCTTGATCCATGAAACATTTTTTTCTCAATGTACAGCCATAATTGCTTGCAGTTGCAGAGAGAAGATCTTAAGAAAATCTCTCTGCTTCTCTTATTCCGCAGCTGCGATTTTGCCTCTCTTTATTTTCCGGCGATTTTTATCTGCCCAGAATTGGCGTTCCATGTATTTTTCTTGTACCGCCTTTTTCCTTGTGGCAGTTTGTAGCAGTTTTTTTCCCCGCCATTGTTTACTGTGTAGCAACATCCATTGATCTTCTTATTTTCTGTTTTTGTTTATAATTTTCTTTATGCGCTTACTAACAAAATATCAATTTATTTTAAATCGGAATAGGAATTAACTTGACTATCACGAGTAATAATTACATTATTACATTAGAGATTGGTGTGATTCTTCGATAATTGCTAAAAACATAAAGGATTAAGTCACAAATTAACGTTGTGAGGTGGATCAACCCAAACACTGAGGCAAGGCAAATAAGGCGTTGAAGGGGGACGTGAGTACATGTCATGTCTCCCAAAATCATCAAAATGAGATGCATATATTTTGTTCCTCATCTCCGAGGGGAGACCAGCTCTAGTAAGAGAGCCATAAAAATACATGCTCTGTCATCAACCTTCATGCTCTGTCATCAACATTGGCGTACCAAAGTCTTCGGGATATGGTTTCACAGGAAGATTATTCCAGGTTGCTTTAGACGGGTCGAAAACCCCGAGAAATCCGCTGGTACAGAGACAATAGAACATACCATTCGAGAAGACACAAATTTGACATGTGCCATGATATTGGTTATTTTGGTTCTCAAAGCAACGGGTGGTCCATTCGGTCCAAGTATTGACCACAATACAGATGTAGGAGCGGCCGAGAACACCAAACAACTACTTGATGTAGGAGCGGCCGAGAAGGCTACGTGATTGCCAAATGAAGATTGTGAAATATACCTCGGGTAAGTAGACGCGCTCCTGGGTAAACGTGTTAAATAAGAATAAAGCCTCCAATACAGATTTTTGCATAAGCAACCAACCATCCCTAGAATAAGAGAATACACTATGGTACTTGAGCTCTGGAAACTTGAATTTATATGTTTGAGACCGTGATGGTTCAGAAAGAATGTAGTGTGAATCAGCAGTAGGATAAAAAATCCAAGGACGAGGCTGTAACTTCCTAACAGCAACACCTGCTTCAAGCCATGCCTTGCATACAACGGAAGCATGAATGGTGTCTTTTAGTCCGAGGCGGGATAGTATCTCCTGCAAGAGCTCTGCGGGAATAGTTAGATCCCATGATCCACAACTTCCTCTAGTATTTAAACTGTATCTGACAAAATAGACGATGAAGAAAGAAAATTATAAGAGGTGGTCCACGAAGTTTACATGTGTTCTCTCTCAGGCACTAATACCGAGGTTGAGTATTAACCACCGGTTTTAGCTTTGGTTCCCCTCTGTTGAAGTTTCACCAACTTTTCTTTTCCCAAAATAGTAAGCTTTCAAATTTCAAACCTCCTTCTGACCTAGGCTCATCGCGGTTCAGTTCCCGGCTTCATGTCGGAGGGTCCATCAGCATCCGGTAAGCCTCTCTCAACACTTTAGACTAGCTCCAGGTTCCAGGAGTAGTCTGCATCTACCAGCGTTTTTACCACCTGGAGTCCTTCCTCCCTCTACAAGAATCTCTCCTCCTGGACTACTACAATCTTTTGTCACAAAGATGGCTCACAGAATCTCCTACAATGAAAAAGGGAAAGCCATAGCTACCTCTAGCTCGGACCCAAGGGTGACTAGAGTGAAGGTCCAAAACTCAGACAACTCAGATCTGATGCGGAAACATTCTCTCACACTTGTGGGCAGAGTAACACACCAGAAGTATAAAAAAGTCTGGTCCATCATCCCAT
This sequence comes from Arabis hirsuta, assembly GCA_964056655.1. Taxonomy (NCBI): domain Eukaryota; kingdom Viridiplantae; phylum Streptophyta; class Magnoliopsida; order Brassicales; family Brassicaceae; genus Arabis; species Arabis hirsuta. The sequence continues at coordinate 2,068,410 of OZ053306.1, forward strand.
TCTTCACTGACCGTTGGAAAACATCTGTAAGACCTATAGGTGCTGACTTAGGCCATGGACATTTCCAGTTCCAGTTTGCAAGTGAAGAAGACCTACAGTTGGTGCTTGCAAACAGGCCCTACCACTTTGCAAAGTGGATGCTCATAATACAAAGGTGGGAACCTACAATATCTCGGGATTTTCCCTCTCAAATCCCTTTCTGGGTGAAAGTACAAAGCCTGCCGACACAATAAGGAGCATTGGCGAAAGCCTTGGCTATTGTGAAAAAGTAGAGATAACCACCACTATTGCAAGGAAAGACCAGAAACGAGTTAATCTTCAACAACAAAAGTTCTCTGGCCCTGGAGGTTGTATCAAAGTCAATTCGGGATGCCAAGGAATGGCAGGACAAGCAGGAGCGTAAAACCAAACCAGCTGAAGTTTTGGTGGCTAGGCAGAGTGATGAGCCCATAGGTGAAGTGGTTTGCCAGACAGATGCGGCTTGGAGAGAAGACATACATGTTGCTGGCTTGGGATGGGTCTTCAAACACCATAATCAGCAAACCGTGCAGCACTTCACAAGAGCTGTGACTCATGTATGTTCTCCCCTCATGGCAGAAGGTTTAGCCATCCGTTCAGCGCTTTTGAAGGCTGTTGAAAAGACAAGATAAGGACTTTCTCGGTAGAATCCGACTCCTTTCAAATGATTAGAGCCATCTTGACAGGCTCAAGTGTTTCCAAACTCCAAGGTATCCTCCACGATATCTTGGTCCTATCTAAAAGTTTCGTTTCAATTTACTTTTAAGTTTATTCCACGGACAACAAACCTAGTTGCTGATCCCCTAGCTAAGAATGCCTTGTATGACTATGTCAAACCTTAAGCATTTATAAAATCTCGATTGACAAACAAAAAAAAAGACGATGAAGAAAGAAAAGAGAGCAGAGAAATCAGACAGAATCTCATCGATGTTCGAATGTTGGTATAGTGTTAAAATCTACAAACTTTTATAAGTGAAGTTATTCGTTCGTGGAACAGCTCCAAAACGTAATTAAGAACACAAGATAAAAAAAAAAACAATCCGAATCCCTAATTCAGAGATCATAAACCCTAGTATATCGATTGAAAGGAAAACTCACGGTGCTTGAGCATTGGGTTTCAATGTGAGGTCTTCGGGGAACGACGACGTCGGAATTTTGATCGTATCTGTTCGCCGGTGAGGATTCATTATCTCCAAAAGTAGCTTTGAGTTTGACGGACGCCACAGGGTTAGGTTAAACAGGTTTTTTTTTTTTTGTTTTTTTGTGAGTTAAGATTTAGTATATATCTGAAAGTTTGGAAAGTAATTTGATATCTTAAAAAAGGTAATATTGTTTTTATATCCTTCTCAGAATTGTAAAACTAATAAATGTTTCCAAAAAATGATATCTCTAGTATGACCAAATATGGACTTTAAATACATCTCTCACTGTCAACCTTCACTTATATGTTGCTTGCTTGGAAACCACGTTTTCCTTGTCTTTAGACTCTTTACAATGGAAATGCCTTTTGTTTTCTCTTTTACGCGACCCGTTTGCGAGATCATAAACGCCCTTGAGATCTATCAAGTTAATGAGTTCCTCCGGATCCCAACTAATCCATTGGATGGTAATTTATGCTTTATATGATACAAATGTACCCTCCAAGATTTTGGTTTGTTTGATTTCAATTTTATATGCACAAGTTTAGTAGATGCCATGGAGGAGACTAAAGACAAGCGTAGAGTGAAGACTCTTGACTGGGTCCAAAGTGATAACAAAACTAATCCACTATGTGTTCTGCTCTTCTCTGGTTTGTTATGTTCTACAAAGTTTTAACATTACTTGTCCAAGAGTAGTTTCAGTTTGGCATATATATCTGTTCTGTTTTGCTTTGTTATGTTATGCTCTGTTTGGATTGTAACCACTAAAGCAAATGTTTCACTTGATCCTGGAAGATTACAAATCAGAGAACGTCAACTGAATTTACGAGTTACTGCGAGTTTACACCAAAACTGCTAGAAATATCAAAGGATGGATCTATTTTCTTAAGATTTGCCATTCGACAAGATTTTGTTTTAGTTTAGCTCTTGCTATGTGAAGTTGATTTAGAATCCATAATTTGTAGCTATAAAGATCCGGACTTTCGTCTCTCTGCTTCATGTCAATTCCTGCCTTCGTCTCTTCATGTTTGTCTATTAATATTCATATATGCCAAAACAATACCGTCACTCCAAGAACCAAAATAAAGACTATTGGCTGTCGAAAATCAAACACAGCACAACGAATCTTGTAACTTACACTTGGATACAAGGAAAGCAAAACTATCAAGCAACATGACAAATTAAAACCAATGTTGTCTTAGAAACATGTACAATGACTGAAAGAAGAGACGAATTGCCACTTAACTCATTAATTCATCTAAAACTACTTATTTCGACCCATTCCACTTAACTCATTAACCCATTTGTCTTATAAATTTGTTGAGATCCAAAAATTTATTTCTAATTATTGGGTTACAAGATTGGATTGGTTTAGCTTTGATAGATGTAATTTTACCCATTTTGACACCCTTAACAATAAAGTTAGCTGTTACCTCAGCTACTACGTCATCAAAAGTTTAAAATAATTTTTAAAAATTTCAAGTTTTTTCAAGAAAAAGAGTAAAGAAAAACAATATTTTATTTATATATTCATTATCGAATTTTTTTTGATTTTAGAAAAAAATATATTTCAGAAACGCTTTAACCGAAAAAATTCAAAATTTTATACTTCAATGATTTTATATGTAAATGTTATTATTTTTTAATTAATTAATTAAAAAAAATAGACTTGCAAAATCCTATTTCATCTCAAACGATAATCGATAAAAGTATCTAATAATTTAACTATTTTGTCTCTTCAGCCATTATGAATCAATAAACAAATCTATTATATAATGAGGCTCTTTTCTCTCCATTGAGACTATCCACATCAGCAAATTGTGCATTATCCTGGGTCCCACTTTTAATACCAATAGTGTGCAAATCTTCAGATTGTGAAGCCTTGCGAAAAGATTGGGATAACTGGTTTAGTGACATATTCGTGTAATATTTTGCTATATTCACCAAAATCTCACAATTCAAAATAATAAACATGTCAATCCGAATCTGCTGCCACGTTATATAATAGATTGTGAGATTTTGAGATATTTTATTATTTTTCCTCTTACTCGAACCTCATTTTTTTTAATTTTTGTGTGGAGGGGAGAAGAGAACGCTTTACTTCCTCCCTATCTCTCTAGAAAATTCTCTATGTCTTCCTCCATTGCCATTTCCTCAAAACTCTCGAGGAAGAAGACGACTCCGGAGAGGAGAAATCTCTCGAGTGAGAATCATGGTCTCTTATGGGCTTATAATCACCAACGCATCCATTCTTCTTCTTCTTCTTCTTCATCTCCATGGATTTTGATTCCAGAGTTCCCATTTCCCGGGGAGGTACTTCTTTTTCCCCGTTGCTAAACCAAAGTACAAACCTTTTTTTTGTTTTCCCTCTCTCATGTTTCTGATTTCTGAATTTAGATGCAATGTGGCAAATGAATTTGGGGTCAGAAGAAACAATGGTTGGTGATGGGTCGTTCCCTAAGCGGCCTGGAGAGCCAGATTGTTCTTATTACATACGGACTGGTCTTTGTAGGTTTGGCTCAACTTCTCGGTTCAATCATCCTCACGATCGGAAACTGGTTCTGATTTTCTCTGTGTCTGTGGCTGCCCATCTGTTGCCTTACCACTTTGTTACTTTCATGTTGTCTCAAAGTTTGTAGCTTTGGGATTAGTAGTTCATAAAATAATCAATTCTCATGTCGAATTGTGTAGGTTATAGCAACAACAAGGATTAAAGGAGAATACCCTGAAAGAATTGGTGAGCTTGAATGCGAGGTAACTAAGTTTGGGATCGGCGAATGATTTTATTAGATGAATGTTTCAATTCGACATGCAAAGGTTAGATCTGAACCATCTAAACCTAAAGATAAATCGCATCAGGTAGCATCACATACCTACTTCTCTTCTCTGTTTTGTGGTTTGTGTATATTGATTCAGACAGAACCTTGAAACTCTGTGATTTGCTAAACTTCCTCTAATTCTTTTGAAGGTTTCGGCTGAGTTTAACCAATCTTCAAAATTGGTAACATATTGGCCCATATAATCGATTATATAAGGCCCAATCTAATACACCAAATCTGGCCCTCTCATCATCAATCTCCTTCGCTTCTTCAATCCACCCAACGACTACTCTACGAACCCTATTACGATCTCAATCATCAGCCGTTACCTCTCTTCATCAATCTCCTTCGCGTCTTCAATCATCAGCCGTTATAGGCCATTTAAACCCCCCCCCCCACCACTCCACCCCCTCTCATTAACTACTACCTTCAATCCTCTCCAACATTCACTCGCCCCTACCTTCAACCTTCCTCTTCCGATTTGAATGTCTTCATCCGGCCGTTTCAGCGTCCACAGTGAAAAAAACTATAAATTGACCTCACTTCATACCAGATCAGCACTCCCACCTCTCATAAACCTTTCAACTCTCAGAAACCTTCCAATTGTTTACCTTATCGTCGTTCAAAATCTCTTCTGCTCTCAATCTCTTTCAGAATGTCTCAACTTAATCTTGTTGCAATCCTTTCCCAGCCTAACTACGCTACCTTTGATGAGTTACGTCTTGGTCGTTCAACCCAACAGGTTGTTGGTCGTCTCCTCCGTTTTTGGGATGCTCGCAACGTCAAGAAGAATGGCGAATTCATGGGAATCGTCTTCCTCCTCCTCGATGAGAAGGTAACACCTCCGACAAACTTTACCCGTATCTTAATACATAGACTACACATTAACCATAATCTCTTCTTTCTTTGTTCTCCAGAACTCGGTGATCCACTGCTTCATTCCCGCTTTATGTGCTACTCAATTCCGCCATGAGTTACAAGAAGGGGCCATTTTCAACCTTGGCACCTTCGAAGTGGGACGTTGCACCAACCTTTACAAGATCACTGACCATCCCTTCGTCATTCGCTTCCTCCCAACCACAACAATTGTTGAACTACCTGATGCTGCCCCAACAATTCACAAGGAGAAATTCATGCTCCGCAAAATCAACCACCTCCAAGCCCTGGCTAACACCAACCTCGAACTCCCTGGTGATTTTCTCTACCCACCATCTCCACCTCTAATGTTTCACCATTAAGCATACAAATCTACCGCTAACAATAACACCCTCCGCAGATGTTGTTGGCCAAATCCGCTTCGTCCAAGGGTCCCACCTTGATGATGCTACTTCCAAACAGCGATTGGTTGTTCGATTCCTGCTCGATACGTAAGCCCATATTACTCTCTACAACCCACCATTGTCCAATAATATATGTCTTCCACTACATCCTCACATTCGTAGACCTATCTTGGCAGATCTGTGACCGTCTACCTTTCTCTATGGGATGACGCAGCGGCAACTTTCCGTGCTCATCTTAGCTCAAGCGGAACCATGCACTCAGTGATGATTGTCACCACAGTTAACCCAAAGCTGTTTGGAGGTACATCGTCCTCAGGCGTACTCTTCAAGGGTCTTTAACAAACATGAAAAATACAATTCCAAAGATAATACTAACCTCTGTTTTTTTTCACTCCATATTAACCTCTGCTCTTTTCCCCCCAACTCATCAGGTAACCTATACCTTAACTCCACACCTGCCACCAGATTCTTCTTCGACACGACGATTCATGCTATTGCGCAGTTCACGAGAAGGTAAAGCTACTTACATACTACTTACATATTACATAAAAGTACATCACATCACCACAACTACTGGACACAGCATCTCACTAATCTTCCCTCCATACAGCTTGGGAATTGATGCCATCGAACCATTCGCAAGAGCTGAAACAGCGGCTGGAGTTCAGAAGAAAGAGGTGGTTACAATTGAAGAACTGTACACCTACCTCTCTCAAACGAATGAACAGGTATCGTGCTCTTCTCGCCACCTTCAATCTGCTCTAAACAAGTCAATATACCCCTAACATCAATTTCCTATGTCCAAACAGACACAAGAAGCTGATTTCCTCTGCAAAGCCAGTGTCGTTGGAGTGCTGCAAAGAAATGGTTGGTCCTATGTCTCATGTGGTGGGTGTAGCAGGAAGTTAGACAAACGTGGGACATCTCTACGTTGCACCACATGTGTTTCACAAACTGCAACAGGAATTCTCAGGTATAATAATCGCTTACCCAACCATTACTTAAAACATCTCCCCATCATTTACATCGTCAATTACATAACAACAATAAACGTTTCACCCCATGTGCCTCACTCTTAGCTTCTTTGTTCTTAATATGCTTAACTTGCATGCTTTTGGTCAAACAACTAACAAGTCTTCAACATCAAGTAAAGTATAACCAAACAATTTTTAACGTATTTTGAACCTCTCTTCCACAGGTACCGCGTCGAACTTGCTGTTCATGATGGTCAACACCCAGCCACATTTGTGGTATTTGACAGCGAAATGACAAAGCTAACTAACAAATCAGCAGCAACTCTGGCACTTGAGGAGGTAACTGATTTCCTAAAGTCAACCTCATAAGACTAACTAACAATGCAAATACTAACTATGCCGCTGACCAACGATAGGGTGAAGGCACGAATGGCCATGGTTTACCAAACTGTCTTCAAGCACTAGCTGGGAAGCAGTTTGTTTTCCAGATACGTGTCACGCCATTCAACTTCACATCCAACCATCGCACTTTCACGGTGTCAAGAATCTCAGCAGCATCCACAATAGAAGATGGCTCTGAGGTACCTACAAACTATGTATTATCCGTGCTTCATACAGTTTATCAACAAAGACCTAAATCTCTAGATTTGCATTTCAGGATGAAAAGGACTCTCCAACCCTCACAACCGAAAACAATTCAGAAGGACCAACAACTACGCACACTGTTGTGGTTGACACAACCCAACTCGAGATGAATTCAGACCCACCAACAAGCTCCACCGTGGGGGCCCTGTCTCAGAAAGCTAAGAATCGCAAACGCCTCCGTGAGTAGCTCTACAGTATCCACCGATCCGTCATTCCCAGAACCAGACCCTCTGAATTTCCCTTCCTTTTAATGCTCAAAAGTGCTTTACAATGAGCACACTTAAAATTATGGTTCTCCATTTCAATACGTTAAGTTGTATTCCTGTTTTGCAAGTGCTTCTACAATGAGCACAGTTTCCAATTTATAATAAGGGGGAATTAAACGGTTATTTAACAGTAGATATGATTTTTAATTTAAAAGGTCTGTTATAGAAGAACTTAAAATTTCACAAAAACACTAATTCTCACCCGGTCATGTAAATAATTCCTTTAAAATTTGCAAAAACTCTGTAATCCTAATTTGATATTAAACCATATATTATAATAAAATTAAAATTTAAACTCCTAAAATTAATAATAGTAATATTACCAAAATTTAAATTAAGATTAAATGGTTTCAAATTATCTAATTGTTTCACAAGGAACTCATTTCAGAATTCCTTAAAACAATAATATTTTCTGTGATTGTTCACCGTTCTTATCAATATCCGTATTGCTATTGTACCTACAATCCACTCTATCAATATACTTATCAAATTTGAAATAGCATAAATTAGTAGTATACGAATTAGTTAAAAGAAAACTTAGTACTACCCAACCCAAAGGACAAATATCACATATACTGACTTCAAAGTTAGTTTTGGCTTTAAACTATTCGATTTAACTATATAGTTTAATTGTTTACTTCAATGAATCGATAAATAGATTTCTGAACACAACTTATATTGTTTAACGAAAATGCATATTCTATTTTAGTTATTAAACTACTTCGGTACAAATATTATGTATGACCTTAATAATTATACGCTATTAAAAACAATAATTTTCAATCACACCATCGGTGTGAAAAAATACAGAGTCAACAATTGAATCTCTAAAAATAGTGGCCAATATTGTGTGCATGCTCCAAAGGGCCAACTAACTCAAGCTGTGATTAGCCATATTATACATAAACGTTTCCATTTTAAGGTTTAAAACGTCACATACATAGGTTCTGAACATGAAGAGAACAATAGAACGGTCCATCTCATTACGCCCACAGCTAATTAATTTAATTCTGGCATAAATATTATTAACCACTTGTGAGTCCATATTCACAGCTGCATATATAAAACCCGTCAATATAATTTACACTGAAATCTTATCTTAAACGAACTATAACGACGTACATTTACCACAGTAATGTGCACGTAAAACTCACGAAGTTAATGTCCACTAACAGCTACGCCTATCAAAATTATTATTACAACCTTAACTACGTGACCGTTATCAAATAATCATACATACCTAGCTAATTAAAATCACATATTATTTACAATAAATTAGCTGTTTAAGAAGTGTGAAAGCCCCAATTTAAATGTCACCCGCCTATATAAATAATAGACCAGCCCAGAAGTCTCCCACAGAAGACTCATACAGCAACTAAAAAACAAGAAAACCGCCAATGGATCCTAACAAAACACATGTCAGCCGCTTGGAGTCACTTCCTCAAGATTTGATTGTTGACATCGTTTCCAGAGTTGGTTGTCATTCCCCACAAGATTACCTCAACTGCATCCTCTCATGCAAGGAAATTGCGGTTTCAGGAGCTGACAAGCGTGTGCGTAAGAAACTCAATCTGGCACCATTGGTGAGGAGGCCTTTAGCATCCACCGGCTACCACAAGTTAATGGACAAATGGTTAGCTAGCAACAATCCAGATGCCCACTACATCGAAGGTATAGTAGAATACTTTGTCCACAACGACAAGTTCACAGGTCTCTATCATTTCTCAGTAGCAGCAGATGCGAGTCACAAGGAAGCTCTGTACCTCTATGCCATTCTCCTACTATGCAGGGGGTTGACTAATTCAGGACAGACTCATATGAGCCAACTAAAATGGGAAGAGGGCACACCAGTGGTGGACCAATGCTGGGAAAACATCAAGACATCCCTTCATGGAATTAGAGTGCTCAGGAAAAGGGTTTACATGACATCACTCCGGCAGATGAAACCCCGTGACGCATGCCACCTCTAAGACATGAACAATTCATGTGCCAAGTGTTTCTACTACAAACAAATGTTGAAGTTTATCTACATGATCTAACTTAACAACAAAGACTACAAGAGTTGTAAATCTGTTATCCCTGTTTTCTGATCCCATTTTCCCATTTGGTGTGTTTCATGCAAATTTTTCCCAGTTCTTTCTCTTCCCGTGTGATGTTTTTCAATACTACTATGGTCGTCATCTTTTTAACGTTTCAAATAAAGTCCAACTCTTTATTATTGTTCTGCCCAAAACAATTTAATATACCTATATAAAATTAATTAAACAGAGGCTTCAAAATGAATTGCCATATATTCACTAACCGAATAACTTTTAAAGAAAACACTTCAGGTGGCTAATTGTCTTACCAATACTCTGGAAATAATCAGACGGTGCCACAACACAACCCACGTGTATAAATTACCATTTTAACATGCTCACGCCTGCACAAGTAAAGATAAAAGCAACCAAATCGTCAGTCCTATATATTACCCAGTATGAAAAATTGCAAATAAAATTTCAGAACCATCTATACATACTTTTTTAGGAATCCTTTGTCACCAACCAATTTCAACCAAAGGGCGAGAAACTAAATAATATCCATACTGAAAATTCCATTTTGAACATAAATTAAAAATCTCGGAAAGCAAATTCTTCACAAATGTCCTATCTGAGTTCGTTGGTAACATACATTAGACTTTTCGTTAAAATAATCAAATCTGGGCCCTTAATATACATACATGGTCCCAACATATTTCACTTAAAATTTACCCATATATTCACCTTCAAAGGACCAAATGATCTCATGCAAATATCCTGAGCGACAATTACACATCAATTTCGTCTATATAAAAACAGGAAAATATCTGTTACAAAGGAAAAAAAGTTTGCAGACGTAAGAAAGTCGAAAAGACACACAAAACGGTCAATATCCCCATCTTACATCTAATGGAAAAGAAGATGACACAAAATACCCAAATTCATCAACTCAGATACCGAAACAGATGTTGATTGTAGGAAAGTCTTAAACAACAGAAACACACAACGAATGACGGGAAAGAGAAAAGGGAACCATAAGACTCCCAATCCAAGAAACAAAAAGAGGAATACACAAGCTCATGCACAACCACGAATCACCCTTGAAGAAACAAGTAAGTTGCCGTCATCATCTAAACTCCCCACAACCAAGAACAATGGTCCAAACATTTACAAATGTATTAACTGTTAAGACTACATTTCAACGTACAGATTGTGGATGCTGCATTTGTACACGTCGAGGTACACAAGAACAACCCGAACATGGGAATATAGCTACCCGAAAGTTTTGCTTCTGGAACAACACTGACCTTTACATTTACAGGTGAACACAAACGAGCAAGACAGATGCGACGAGCAATCCTTTTGGCTAAAAGAGCAAAGCAATTGCTTAATGGTAAGTTAGTAAATCAATATTATACATATCTCCGTATTAGCTTAAAACCACTAACACGCAACAGTCCTAATAGGAATAAAGAATTACATACGATAACACATAATCATAATTCTACACTGTTCAACTGATCAACCTACTCACCACCGAAACTACATCTACTCGCTCAATTCCATTGCTAACATACAATCAACTTTCCATGCAGCACAAAATCGACAACCAACAGAAAATTCGCCCAACAATGATAATGCAGATCGTAAAGGAATGATGGAATGCCCATTTTGTCACGCGTTGGTCTGGAAACAAGAACAAATGGGGACAAAAGGACCGAACAAAGTCCCATTGTTCACAATCTGTTGTCAGCAAGGAAGAGTGATGCTACCTGAGGAACCACAAGCACCACCTTTGATTAAAAAACTGTTTAGAGAATCACCTCACTACCAACGGAATATCAGGACCTACAACTCTATTCTTGCTTTTACGTCTATGGGAGCTCAAATGGATATGGCTATTATGCACACAAGCGGTCCTTTCACTTTCAGAATCCATGGCCAAATCCACCACCGCATTGGAGCTTTGCTACCAGAAGGCGGGGAAATCCCCAAGTTTGGACAATTATACATCTTCGACACCGCAAACGAGGTGAAGAACAGAATTTCCACGGTGAGCAGAACAAGAGAAGCGGGGGAATTAAATGAAAACATAGTCAGAGATTTGATCGAAACAGTTGACACTTACAATTGTTTGGCTAAGGTTTTCAGAAAAGCAAGAGACAGATATGAAAAAGGCGACTGTCCGGAGTTCTGCATTAGGCTTATTGGGCAGAAGCAACGTGGGAGGCAGTACGATATGCCAACAACAGATGAAATAGCTGGTTTAATTGTGGGTGATCCAACAAGTTCTATAGGGGAAAGAGATGTGATTGTACACCACAAGTCATCTGGACTCCAACAAATTAGTGATCTGCACCCGTTGTTCATGACCTTGCAATACCCTCTTCTGTTTCCTTACGGCGAAAGAGGATACCATGAAGGAATAGAAGTTGTGAATAGGGAGTGGAATAATGGAAAAAGAAGATACATCACTAAGAGGGAGTACTACGCCTACCAAATCCAAACAAGATTAAGAGAAGGGATGACAATTGTTAGATCAAAGAGATTACTACACCAATATATTGTTGTCGCGTATACGTCAATTGAACAAGAACGCCTGCGTTGGTATCGATTAAATCAGAAAAAGTTGAGAGCTGAACTATACAATAATGTCAAAGATGCTGTTACAAGGGGCGACACAGATGCTAAGTCACTTGGGAAACAGGTCATACTACCGGCTAGCTACACAGGAAGCCCACGATACATGATTGAGAAGTATCATGACGCAATGGCTATATGTCGGTGGTATGGAAACCCGGATTTGTTCATAACTATGACAACTAATCCAAAATGGAAAGAGATATCCAATCACTTAGAGACGTATGGCACTGATGAACCCAATGATAGACCTGATCTAGAATGCAGAGTCTTTAAGATGCAACTGGATGAGTTAATAAAAGACCTCTACAAAGGACGGTTTTTCCCAAAGGCAATTGCAGGTTAGACAAGTTTCGCATATGCCACTGGAGTTAAAATACTAATCATTACATGAATACTAACGCTCAAAATTTCATTGATACTTGAAACACAGTTGTCTACACTATTGAGTTTCAAAAGCGAGGTTTGCCCCATGCACACATACTCACGTGGATGGAAGGAGATTTCAAAAATGCCACACCAAAGGACATAGATCAGTTCATATATGCGGAACTCCCAGACAAAGACAAGGATCCAGAAGGTTACAAATTGGTAGAGCAACACATGATGCATGGACCATGCGGAAAAGACCGACCTTCATCTCCATGCATGGAGAATGGAAGTTGTGCAAAAAAGTTCCCACGAGAATTTTTGCAACACACGAATGTGAATGATGCGGGATATGTCTCATATCAACGGCCACGGAATAATAGGTTTGTTATGAAGGGCACAACAAGGCTGGATAATCGGTTTGTCGTCCCTCACAATCTTCCGATTTTAAAGAAGTATGAAGCCCATATCAACGTTGAATGGTGTAATAAGTCTAGCTCAATCAAATATCTATTCAAATACGTTACCAAAGGTGTGGACAGAGCAACCTTTACAATCGAAAAAAGGAACGACGGCAATGACCAGGGAACTTCTGAAAGAGCAAAGAATAAGCAACGGAATGAGATCAATGATTACTTGGATTGTCGATACTTATCAGCGTGTGAAGCAATGTGGAGGATTTTTAAATTCAATATCCACCATCACAGCCCGGCGGTTCATCGCCTACCTGTGCACCTTCCTGGACAGCAAACCACTTTATTTGAAGAGGGGGAAAATCTCGAGAACGTGGAATATCGATATGGACATGGGAGAACTATGCTCACAGAATGGTTCGAAATGAATAAGATCTTCGAAGAAGCTAGACAGTTGAGATACGTGGAGATGCTGACAATGTTTGTTTGGGATACTTCAAAAAAAGTGTACTCAAAAAGAAAACAAAAGGGAACTATCGGAAGGATAGTAAACATCCACCCAACTGCGGGTGAATTGTACTACCTTCGTATCTTGGTAAACGTAACAAAGGGACCTACAAGTTTCGAAGATTTGTTGACCGCAGGAGGGGTTACATATCCAACTTTTAAGGCAGCATGCTATGCAAGAGGGTTGCTAGATGGAGACAAAGAATGGCATGCTGCTATGGATGAAACATCACAGTGGGCAACTCCAACCATACTCCGAAAAACCTTTGTCTTAATTTTGATCTACTGTGAAGTCTCTGAGCCGCTAAAACTTTGGAACAATTGCTGGGAACGTATGGCAGATGATGTACTCCGCAAGCAACGATTGCTTCTAAGTTTCCCTCTGCTAGAACTAAACAACGAAGAACTACAGCAGTACACGTTGGTGGAAATCGAAAAACTCCTCCAACAACATGAGAGGAGCCTAACAGATTTTACAACTATGCCCCTACCAAACAAGGCAGTTCTGGAAGAACTACACAGAACATTACTTACGCAAGAGTTCCAGTTCAACATCGCAGAGGAAGAAGAGATACATGAGGAATTATTCGGCAGGCTCAATGACCAACAAAGAGTAGTTTACGATGATGTCCTCAAATCAGTTCTAAATGAAGAAGGCAAGCTATTCTTTCTATACGGAGCTGGCGGAACAGGGAAAACATTTCTGTATAAGACGATCATCGCAGCTCTACGATCAAAAGGGAGAAAGGTCATACCTGTGGCATCTTCTGCCATTGCAGCTTTACTACTACCGGGTGGAAGAACAGCACATTCAAGGTTCAAAATTCCAATTAATCTGCATGAGGATTCAACATGTGAGATAAAGGCTGGGTCCTTGCTCGCCAATCTACTATGCGGTGTTGACCTCATCATTTGGGACGAGGCCCCTATGGCACATCGCCATACGTTTGAAGCGGTTGACAGAACAATGAGAGATATTTTATCGCTTTCAGACCCAGCATCTCTAACAAAACCTTTCGGCGGGAAAACGGTACTGCTCGGGGGAGATTTCAGACAAATCTTACCAGTTATACCTCAAGGATCAAGACAAGATACAGTTAGAGCGGCGATAAATCGTTCATCCCTTTGGGATTCGTGCCAAAAACACTTGCTCACCGAAAATATGAGGGTGGCCCCAGAGGAGAAAGATTATGCTAAGTGGATTCTGCAGGTAGGAGATGGAGTGGCTCCGAAGAAAAACCACCCCCTATACGAGTTCGAAGAAGAAGATGACATCCTAATTGACGAGAGACTTCTCATACCAGAGACCGATCATCCGGAAGAGTCGTTATGCCAATCGGTCTACCCAGATTTTGTCAGGTCATACCAGGACTTGCATAAGCTTTTGGGTACAGCTATTTTGAGTCCAAGAAATCAAACGGTCGATGAGATCAACAATTACCTCCTCTTGAAAGTCCCTGGAATGTCAAAAGAATATTTAAGCGCCGATACTGTCGGTCTCGATGAGGCAGATGATGATCGGATACGTATGTCATATCCAATGGAATATCTAAATACATTAGAGTTTCCTGGATTCCCAGCCCATCGCCTATGCTTAAAAGTTGGAGTCCCAATCATGCTTCTACGGAATCTCAACCAAAAGGATGGATTATGCAATGGAACTAGACTAATTGTCACTAAACTCGGAGATAAGGTACTCAGAGCAGAGATTTTGTCATATGCGAAAGACAAGATAGAGGTGGCGATACCCAGGATTGTACTCTCACCACAAGATTCTAAACATCCATTCACACTAAGAAGGCGGCAATTCCCGGTGAGAATTTGCTACGCAATGACAATAAACAAAAGCCAAGGTCAAACATTGAATAGTGTCGCATTATATCTGCCAACTCCAGTATTCACGCACGGGCAACTCTACGTAGCATTATCACGTGTAACCTCGCCTAAGGGGATCAAAGTGCTCGACACATCAAAAAACAAAAAGCGCAATGACTCTGTCTCAAACATTGTGTACAGAGAAGCATTTCGTGGTCTACCACTTATTCCAGGTATGGATTCAATTTCTATTACAATATATACTCAAGCTATACATATCCACCACACCCAATTTATAATAGAAAATAGGATATCACATCGACCAGAACATGAATCACAATTTAAAAAAATACAAATACAAGTAATATTTTCCCTACAAAACCGGGAAAACATAAATATATGGCCACAATACAATAGTGGAAACAGTCTTCTAACTATGGAAAAATTTGCAGGGCAAGATGATGGCAGGATAAGCAATCTATGCAATCAGCTGGAACAAAATTAGAAAAGCAGCAGGTAACGAACTCCTACATAACCAATTTAACATATTCACAATACTTAAAAATAAAACATCACCATGATAAAGAACATGGAGCGTAAAAATAATCACGACTCAATTGAAAAATATCATAACAGGGACAAACAGATGCGGGGAAGCATGTACCAGAACAGAATACTCACGTGGAAATAGCTGAAGCCCCACAAAGATGTCCCTCTTTTCCTCATATTTTTGTATTGCCAAAGTTAGAACTGGTAACAATACAACAGATTAAGCACAACTCTTGAAAACCAAAACGTAATTAGATTTTGAGTAATGACAAGAATAAGAATTGATGGTTACAAATTCAAACTCTCAGAATTACAATCTCGCAACGGCAGTAAGGGAAGAAACATCTTTTATTGTTTAATTTAATTAAAATTACCAAAGGAAAAGAAAGGACGAACGGACCCCTCAACAGAAAAGGAACTCCACCATCGAGTAAAAGACTGAGAAACCATCGAAGGAACAAAATTTAAAAGAGAAGCTGAGTTTCAAATTCACAGCCGGAGTTAGAATCTAGGGATTACGATGACATGGTGGAGAAAGAGAATACGTTAATCTTGATGGACTAACAAACAACTAATTGGGCCTTGGGAAAAAACATGAGGCCCACCAAAAAACAGATCCAAATTGCGACAACTACGAATTAAAAAAAACACAAAACCAGAACCTACCACATGGTTAAATATAATCAAGTAGAAGAAAAAATAAAACTATGAAAATACACACACGATTAGTCCACACTACACACAAACCACCAAAATGCATACAATAACACACAAACAATTTAAAACAAAAACAAAAAGTGTGCTGAAAAAATAACAGCATTTCCAAACACAACAGCTGCTACAAGAGAGAGAGAGAGGGAGAGGAGTTCTCTAACCTGACGAAAATGCCATGTCCCTCTGAGACCCAGAGTCAATACAACAAGTATCTCGAAATAAGTACTCCCTGAAAAACATATTTGACTCATTTATTAGCAAAACATGAACAAAATGAGAACTCTTTATATTTGTAATTAGACTCAATCGGAAGAGGAATCACGAAAACACACGATTTAGATCATAGGACCGGCAAAGTCCGTACCTTGATCAATTTTGAAGAGAGCTAGGATAAAGCAGAATACGAATTGATACCCCACCTACAAATACCACCCAAAGGAATAGCGAAATTAGTAGGACAAAAACAACCCAATTCGTGATTTATCGACAAGCGAGCGCACCAAAAAACACACAGAGACTTACCGTGACAATGGCGGTGCTCGCCACGTATTGGGAATCGACTCCCTTGCCCATTCTCTCGCCGACGAAAGGAATTACATATAAACTCGAGCCCCCCGGGATATCTCCCCCAAATTGATTAGAAGCGATTCCTAAAAATCCCTTCGTTCTACACTCAGAAGAGCTTCAAAATAAGTTGGAGATGATGATTACAAACCCTAATACATTTAACAGGAGACCATGGTGAAACTGAAGCTATAAATATTTGGAATTGGCAACGACCGTGGTGAAAACCTTGTGTTGGCATCTTCTTCTCAAACCTCAATCCGTGTCTTGATCTGTTCCGAGACGACACCGAAAGCTATAACCCCCCCCCCCCCCCCCCCCCCGAGCGAGACCGACACCGACTCCGACCCTCCCGGATGGAGCGACTCAATCAGTCGTCTCGAGGGTTTTCTTCCTCCTCTATTGTGATGCGACGACAGGATGAGCATTCGGACAAGGAGGAGAAGACTCCGGGTTCGGCTCCGGCGGCGGTGTGGAAGCAGAGGCGCTGCAGCAGTGGTGAGACGACGACGTTTTGGTCATCGGCAGAGAGAGGAAATGACCCGTGACAGCAGCACGGTACAGATTCGCCATTTTTGGGAAGTAAAGTTTCATCCCTAAAAAAACCAAAAATTATCTCCGTACTTTGATCTTCAATATATCAACGGGGAAGCATCGGGAAGCCATTGTGTCAACACCAGAATTATCCCCACCTTCTGTAAATAATTATAATTCCCTAATAATTATTCTCAGTAACACTTCTACTTTACTACTATCCAACCATAATTAATCTCCTTAATTGTAAATCCACAAATGTTAATTAAAATATTAACTTCACAATAACTTAAAATAAATCCGAATACCCAATGTCACAATGTCCAATATTAACTTATATAATCCAATATTATCATAATCTGTATTCGTTATTTGGAGCAATGTATAACCAAATATTCACATACAAAATCAAATATTATCATTGTTTATTTTTACCAAAAATGTTTAACTCTTTATATTCCTAACAAATTGGTAATTGATTATGTTATAATTGCGTAACCCCAAATCTTCGGATCGAACATACTCATAGATGTTTCTGTTTACGCCAACATAGTATCATTTTTTCCTAAATATTCTTAATAGATATATTTACTATTTTATCTAAAACCAGATAAACATGCGTATTTACTATATAAATTATACTATATCATCTACCGATTCATTTAGAAACCTTGTGAGCAATAATGGATGGTACGAGTTTTTTGAAAATCCTTATCTAGAAATGATGAGGTTCTGACTGAGGTTTCGTTTATAGCTTTTAATTTAATGGTTTAGCTGCAATCGTTTGTCATTACCATTATATATTGGCTAAACTAACAACAAAATTGTAAACAACAAAACATAACAAACTCCTACGTAACAAATTTAACATACTCACAATACTTCAAAATAAAACATCACCATGAATAACAACATGGACCATAAAGATAATCACGACTCAATTGGAACATAACAAAATACTCACCTGGAAATGCGGGGAACCATGTACCAGAGCAGATTACTCACGTGGAAATATTTGAAGCCCCACAAAGAAGTCCCTCTTTTCCTTATATTTGTATATTGCAGAACTTAGAGCTGGTAACAATACAACAAATTTATCATCACTCTTGAAAACCAATATGTAATTAGATAATGAGTAATCATAAAAATAAGAATTGATGGTTACAGTTTCATATTCACGGATTTACATTCTCGCAACGGCAGTATGGGAAGAAACATCTTTTATTGTTTAATTTATTAAAATGACAAAAGGAAAAGAAAAGAGGAACGAACCAATCGACAAAAGAAGAAGTCCACCATCGACTAAAAGACTAGGAAACCATCAAATCTACAACTATTTATCGAGAACCTGAGTTTCAAATTCACATCCGGAGTTGGAATTTAGGGATTACGATGACATGGTGGAGAAAGAGAATACGTTAATTTTGATGGACTAACAAACAACTAATTGGGCCCCACAAAAAAAAAAGGAGGCCCACCCAAAACCATACCGAAATTGCGACAACTAAAACGTTAAAACAAACACAAAACCAAATCCAAAACCAAAAACAATGTTTAATAAAATCAGGTAGAAGATAAATAAAAACAATGAAAATACACGCACGATTAGTCCAAACTACCCACAAACCACCAAACTGCATACAATCACACACAAACAATTTGAAACCAAAACAAAAAGTGTGATGAAAATTACAACATTTCCAAAGACAACAACTACTACATTATTTGTTTACTATGCTAATATATCTCCCCAATGTGAGGACATTCCAATAACTTTGACTCCACGGAATTGATGTGGCCCGGTCTACCCAGCCACAACCATTATAAGATTCGAAATTAAACAACTGATTATAAAAACATAACAAACCGTTTTACAACTATCAAACTTAATCAACACCACAACTGAATACACAAAAAACAACACAAAATAAAAATACAACTATAAAAACGGTAAAAGAACAAGATTTCTTTTCGTAACCCCGCGCAGCGCGCGGGTCAAACCCTAGTCATATATATAATCAGTCAGTTATCTCTCCATCAAAGATGTCCACCTAAGACAAAAGTCTTTTTTTGCAATAAACTTTATTTAAAATGAACAATTAATTCATGTTTATGTATATTTATTGTTATTTATAACTATTAAAAATTTGAATTAAATAAAAACGAAAATAAGTAAATTAAATGATTAAAAGTGGTACATACAAGAATATTTGAGTAATTAACTATTGTAAATAAAAAATTACAACAAAAAATATATTTCATTTATATTGTACTTCATTTTAGAATAATAAAAATATTATAAGTTTATGATAAAGATAGATGTTTGCATATTTTAATTTTAAAAAATTGGAAATATGTCAAATGAATTTAAATATCAGAGAAAATAAATAAAAATGCAGATAAACGACATTAGAAAATCAAAGAAAAAAAAACTAAATGATGTTAATTATTAAAACATCGTAATTGACTTTCAAATGATTGTTAGAAGATTGAAGGTCTAAAGACAAAGAGAATATCTCACTGAAATATATTAAATAATCTAACTAAAGATAAAAAAAAAGTAAGTTAAAATTTTTGAATATATGATTTATTCAAAAGGTTATAAATGATTTCTAGAAGTATAAATTTTTTTTTTTGATTAATAAAACGATGAGTGGTTAATTACAAACTTACAAAACTATATATATTTATTTTCAAATAGGAACAAACGATATTGAATTTTGAAATGATTTATTCAGAAGGTTAGAATTGATGTCTAGAAATATAAAAAAAAATTGATTAATAAAGCGGTGAGTGGTTAAATACAAGATTACAAAACTATATATATTTATTTTCAAATAGAAACAAACGATATTGAAAATTTTGAAATGATTGAACATCACTTAATAATTTCATATAATAGAAATGAGAGAAACAATGAATTTCAATTCAACTCGAATCAAATATTATTTTATTTCTATAAAGAATGGGAATTTTCAAAATCCCACATTGAAGTTTTGTTTTCAAAAGTACCACCATTTTTCAAATGTTCCACAAATACCACCATTTTATAAATATTCCACATATACTACAAAACTAAAGTTAACTTTAACATTCAAAACTAAACCATAAACCTAAACCCAAACCCTATCCCCTAAAACTATATCCTAATTATACAATAGTTAACCCAAACCCAAAAATTTAAATTATAAAGCCTTGAAAGTCGATTTTGTGTTTGTGGTATTTGTGGAACAATTTGAAAATTGTGGTATATGTGGAACATTTAGAAATAAAACTTCAAAGTGTGATAACTTAGGGAATTCGTCTGTAAGGAATTAGTTGTTTGTCGATTATATTAATAAAACTACTAGATTAATTTAACAAAAATTATAAAAGACAAGGACCGGCGTCGATGTTAAGGAAGGCGCCGAGCGCTAGTCACCTTAATTAGTCCATCTTCAAAAGTTAATAATTGTTATGTATACTAGATATTTTACATTTTGCTCTTTTTATATCTTCTATTTAAACTTTTTAAAATATTACATTTGTCAGCTATAGAAAAGTAATATACAATTCTTATATTTAATATTTGTATCTTTTAAATATTTTTATTTTTATATTTAATATTTAGTATAACCTCCGTACACTGTATATTTAAACAAAATGATGCATAAAATTAGAGTTTACAGGTGGTTTAATTTAGTGAAATACATTTGTCATCTATAGAAGAAGTACACAACTCATTTATACCATTTTTATATTTGTATTTTTGTTGTTTAGAGATTTGTAAATAATATGCAAATCCCCCTATATATTTAAATGATATGACGCATAAAAATTAGGGTTTTTAGTGGTTGAACTCGCCGACATCTCCTTGTTACCTGAATAGGTAGCCGAATTTTTTTTGTTTTTGTTTTGTCCTGATTTTTGATTCTCTTCATTCTATTGTGCTTTTGGTCTGAATTGAGACAAATCTATTCTTCGAAGTTCAAACTTTCAACAGTTTTTTGCTCGTACGGAATTTGAGAGTGTATTGTTCAGTAGTAAACGCTTTGATATATTCTTATTCGTCCACCTTTTAACATATGCAGTTTCTTCTTTTCATACGGAACTTTGAGATTGTGAATCACTTTTACGAAGAAGGCGTAGATTCCAAAGTTTTGTGTTCTTTATATACAGATAGCTTTGTTTGCAAGTCTTAGGCTAACAATTTTGATTTCGATGCAGAGACAATTATGCCGAAGAACAAAGAAAAAGGAGGAAAAAACAAGAAGAGAGGAAAGAACGAAGCTGATGATGAGAAGCGTGAGCTTATCTTTAAAGAAGATGGTCAAGAGTATGCACAAGTTCTTCGTATGCTTGGTAATGGTCGATGTCAAGCTATGTGCATTGATGGCGTTGAACGTCTTTGCCATATTCGTGGTAAGATGCATAAGAAAGTTTGGATTGCAGCCGGTGACATCATACTTGTTGGTCTAAGGGATTACCAAGATAACAAAGCTGATGTCATCCTCAAGTACTTGTCTGATGAGGCAAGGTTTCTCAAGGCGTATGAGGAGCTTCCGGATAATATCCGCCTTCATGAAGGAATCGTTGGTGATTTTGATGAAGATAGCGATAAAGCGGGATATTATTACATTGAGTTTGAGGACGAGGATATTGATAGGATCTAAGGCTGTTTGGTTGTCCTAGTTCTAGCTTCTTATATCAAATTTGAGATTACATTAAATTAAAGTTATTGTCATTGTTAATATGGAAGAAATGTCTCTTTGCTACCAAATAACAATAGTTTTCACTTTATTCTTTATTTCATTTATAATAATGATGTTGAGATAGTAGTTATAGATGGAGGAAGTGTTATAATACTGTTAGAATCTTCACACCTATATTCTCTCCGAGGTAAATGTTAGTCACGTTTATTTCACCATGGTTGGTGAAAGGAATTTGGTGAAATGAGGTTGGTGAAAGAAGGTTCACAAGTAAAAAAAGAGTGGCTCTTTTTTTGTCAACAATGGATGCTCACCAAACCCATTGTTGCTCACCAAATCCAAAACTTCTCCTATAAATACATATCATAAGGAGAAGAGAAATGCATCCCAAAGCAAAGAAACACAAGAGTAAAGTGTTTGGAGAGAAAAAAAAATCTTAGAAAATTAAGTGTAATTTTCTTGAGTGTATTTGAGGTCGGGTGTAAGTTGAGAGTTTGTAAAATTTCCCGGGTTGATAATAAAAGATCTGTAGCAGGTCCGGAGACGTAGGCAACATTGGCCGAACTCCGTTAACAAATTGTGTGTGTCTTCTCGCTTTCATAAATTCTGGTTTTTTCGTAATTTTGATCCGTATATTTCCTAACAACTGGTATCAGAGCGCTTGAGTTACGGTGATCGGTCAAACTTCGGCGGAGCGAATTTTGTCGGTAACATCGGTTTGTCGACGGAGGTGTTTTAATACACGGTGGTTCCAGAAACGATGGGAGGCGAAGATGGTTCTGCACACAGTATCGGAAAATTTGACGGTACAGATTATGCATTTTGGAGAATGCAAATTGAAGATTATTTGTACGGAAGGAAGCTCCATCAACCACTAAGCAAGAAGCCTGACAAGATGGATCATGAAGAGTGGAATCTTCTCGACAGACAAGTTCTCAGTGTTATTAGATTAACACTGGCGAAAAACGTTGCTCACAACGTTGCGAAGGAGAAGACCACGGAAGCACTCATGAAAGTTCTCTCGGACATGTATGAGAAACCTTCTGCCAACAATAAGGTATTTCTCATGAAGAAGCTCTTCCAATTGAAAATGGAAGAGGGTAGTCTTGTAGCAGGGCACGTGAATGAGTTCAACACGATTGTCAACCAACTGTCATCGGTTGAAATCGAGTTTGATGATGAAGTGCGAGCACTGATTTTGCTGGCATCGCTGCCAAATAGTTGGGAGCCAATGAGGGCAGCGGTTAGTAATTCTGTCGGTACTCAGAAGCTTAAGTTCAATGATGTTAGAGATCGTATCCTTGCTGAGGAAGTTCGTAGGATAGACTCTGGCGAGACATCAACGAGCTCTGCTTTCAATGTGGAAAATAGAGGTAGAGACCAAGACAGAAATAACCGGAGCAGAGGAAGATCAAAATCAAGGAATGGACGAGGTCAGTCCAAATTCAGACAGACTACTGAGTGCTGGAATTGTGGAAAGACGGGCCACATTAAAAGAAATTATCAGGCACCACCGAAGAAAAATGATAACAAGGGAGGCGGGGCCAATGCAGTGACACGTGAAATTGTTGATGCATTGGTAGTGTCTGTTGATTCCCCGAGAATAAGTGAAGCTCGTGATGCAGCTGCAAATACCACCAAAGCATCAATCTCCTATGTTGATAGTCCAGTCGATTCATGGGTTCTTGACTCAGGAGCATCGTTCCACACCACGCCGCACCACAACATTATGGAGAATTATGTTGCGAGAAATTACGGAAAGGTATATCTTGCTAATGGATTACCTTTGGACATAGTTGGTATTGGAAATATCAACTTGAAGATGTCAGATGGACGTGTGTGGAAGATTACAAAGGTTAGACACGTGCCAAAGTTGATGCGAAGTCTAATCTCAGTAGGTTAACTTGATGATACGGGGCACGAGGTCAACTTTGGTGGTGGAACCTGGAGAGTCAGGAAAGGTTCCATGGTGATGGCTAGAGGTCATAAAAGAGGTACTCTTTATATGACAAGTTATCAAGACACTGTTGCTGTTGTCGAGAATGCCAAACAGACTAAGTTGTGGCATTGTAGGTTGGGGCACATGAGTGAGAAAGGGATGAAACTCATGGTGAAAAATGGGGCTCTTCCGGATCTGAAGACGGTGGATCATCAGATGTGTGAAAGTTGCATCCTTGGAAAACAAAAACGGGTTAGTTTTTCTAAAGGAGGAAGAGAACCAAAATCTGAGAAGTTAGAGCTGGTGCACACTGACGTGTGGGGACCCGCTCCTGTTGCATCGCTGGGAGGTTCGTACTACTATGTGACCTTTATTGATGACTCCACAAGAAAGGTGTGGATTTACTTCATGAAGAACAAATATGAAGTGTTCTCGTTTTTCAAAAGATGGAAAGCCATGGTTGAGATTGAGACGAATCTCAAATTGAAGTGTCTAAGGTCTGATAATGGTGGAGAATACATCAGCGACGAGTTCAAGAGATACTGCGCTGATAATGGGATCAAGATGGAGAAGATTATTCCTGGAACGCCTCAACAGAATGGAATAGCGGAAAGGATGAACCGAACCTTGAATGAGCGTGCAAGGAGCATGAGATTGTACTGTGGATTTCCAAAGACATTTTGGGCAGATGCAATCAGTACCTCAAGCTTCTTAATAAACAGAGGACCGTCTGTTCCGTTGGGATTTAAGATCCCTGAAGAAGTTTGGAGTAGCAAGAAAGTAAACCTTTCTTATTTAAAGGTGTTTGGATGCTTAGCTTATGTTCACATTGATGATGCTGCAAGAAGTAAACTTGATTCCAAGTCTAAGAAGTGTTACTTCATCGGTTATGGTAACACAGAGTTTGGTTACCGGTTTTGGGATGACGAAAATCGAAAGATCATCCGCAGCAAGAATGTTGTGTTCATCGAAGAAGTGTTGTACAAGGATAAGCTAAGAGAAGGTTCAAAGAGAAAAGAGCCTGAAGCTGTTGACTTAGGAGATATCCTGACACCGGAATTGCAACAAGATCCCACAACAGCCGAAGAAGAAATCTCTCAAGAAGAAAGTGGTGAGGCTGAAGAGAGTGATGATTCTGAAGTGGTCCCAAATACACCAGTCACAGAGTTACGACGGTCAAGCAGAATTATCAGAAAGCCTGTAAGATTTTCTCCATCGCTTAACTACATTCTGCTCACAGATAGAGGCGAGCCTGAATGTTATGGAGAGGCAATGCAAGTTGATGAATCTATCAAGTGGGAGCTTGCAATGAACGACGAGATGGACTCGTTGATTTCCAATCACACGTGGGAGTTAGTCGAGTTACCGAGGAAGAAAAAGGCTTTGCACAACAAGTGGGTCTATCGGATAAAAGAAGAACATGATGGGAGCAAACGTTATAAAGCGAGGCTCGTTGTGAAGGGGTTCCAACAAAAAGAAGGGATATACTACACAGAAATATTTTCTCCTGTAGTTAAGCTGGTAACAATTAGAGTTGTTCTCGAGCTGGTAGCAAAGGAAGATTTACATCTTCAACAGATGGATGTGAAAATAGCATTTCTTCACGGTGATTTGGATGAAGAAATTTATATGAAGCAACCTGAAGGTTTTGAGGTCAAAGGGAAAGAAAATCTGGTGTGCAAACTTAAAAGAAGTCTGTATGGCTTAAAACAAGCTCAAAGACAGTGGTATAAAAAGTTTGACAACTTTATAAAAACTGTTGGCTTCATGAGGTGTGAAACTGACCACTGTTGTTACTTCAGGAGGCTAGAAAAGTCCTACGTGATACTGCTCCTTTATGTTGATGATATGCTGATAGTGGGAGCAGACTTGCATGAGATCAATAATTTGAAGAGGAAACTCTCCGAAGAGTTTGCAATGAAAGACTTGGGAGAAGCAAGACAAATTATTGGGATGAGAATTAGCAGAAGCAAGGAGGGTCTTAAACTGTCACAAGAGGAGTATGTGAAGAAAATCCTCAAGAGATTTAACATGGATGACGCGAAACCGGTTAGTACTCCCCTGGCGAGTCATTTTCAGTTATCCAAAGATCAGTCACCCGTGACTGAAGATGAGATGGCATATATGGATAAGGTTCCATATGCCTCTGCTATTGGTAGCCTGATATACGCGATGGTATGTACAAGGCCAGATATTGCACATGCAGTGGGAGTCGTTAGCAGATTTATGAGCAATCCAAGCAAGGAACATTGGGAGGCTGTTAAATGGATTTTAAGGTACTTGAAAGGGAATCCAAGTTCAGCGTTATGTTTCAGAAAGTCTGAGATGGGATTGCAGGGATATGTTGATGCTGACAATGGAGGTGACATT
Source organism: Arabis hirsuta (assembly GCA_964056655.1). Classification (NCBI taxonomy): domain Eukaryota; kingdom Viridiplantae; phylum Streptophyta; class Magnoliopsida; order Brassicales; family Brassicaceae; genus Arabis; species Arabis hirsuta. The sequence goes on from OZ053306.1 coordinate 2,094,671, forward strand.
GACACCATGAAGAGCACATCTGGGTATATTTACACTTTTGGTGGTACTGCAATTTGTTGGACTTCAAAATTGCAGAAGATCGTAACTCTATCAAGCTGTGAAGCTGAGTATGTTGCTGTGACAGAGGCGACAAAAGAGATGATGTGGTTACAATCATTCCTGTTAGAGTTGGATCAGAACCATGAGGGAAGTGTGTTATATTGCTATAGCAAGAGTGCCATTGATTTGGCAAAGAATCCAGTTTACCATGCTCGAACAAAGCACATAAAGAAAAGGTATCACTTCATAAGATCAGCGTTAGAAGATAAAGTGTTGGTGCTTGAAAAGATTCCAGGAAGTAAGAATCCAGCAGATATGCTAACGAAGGTCGTGCCGTATGATAAGATGAGGTTGTGTGCAACCTCAGTTGGCTTGCTAGAGTGATAAGCCGGGAAGACCTGCTACATTGATCAAGGTGTGAAGACGGATTGAAATCAGTCTTCAAGTGGGAGATTGTTAGTCACGTTTATTTCACCATGGTTGGTGAAAGGAATTTGGTGAAATGAGGTTGGTGAAGGAAGATTCACAAGTCAAAAAAGAGTGGCTCTTTTTTTCTCAACAATGGATGCTCACCAAACCCATTGTTGCTCACCAAACCCAAAACTTCTCCTATAAATACATATCATAAGGAGAAGAGAAATGCATCCCAAAGCAAAGAAACACAAGAGTAAAGTGTTTGGAGAGAAAGAAAAATCTTAGAAAATTAAGTGTAATTTTCTTGAGTGTATTTGGGGTCGGGTGTAAGTTGAGAGCTTGTAAAATTTCCCGGGTTGATAATAAAAGATCTGTAGCAGGTCCGGAGACGTAGGCAATATTGGCCGAACTCCGTTAACAAATTGTGTGTGTCTTCTCGCTTTCATAAATTCTGGTTTTTTCGCAAATTTGATCCGTATATTTCCTAACAGTAAATTGACATTACGTGCATTTATCCCAATGTTTTTTGCTCGATGGATTTTTAGATTGTGAGCTAGAGAACTCATTTGGTATTCACAAAGGACGCAAGGTTGACACATGAGACAAGAGATCTCATTTGTAGCTTTCTTTGTGATTCTATAGGCTTGGTTCTCATGGAACCGGAGCCGAGCAAATAAAAGTTGTGAATATAATAACAAACACTTCTCTTTGTGGTACATCTCTTTTTTGTTTTTTTTGACAAGACAAGACATGTCTAGGCTTATCCTTGGTTCAAAGATGTGGAATGGGAAAAACTCTATGAGATGGATGCAATTTGGTACTTGATATCCAGAATTTTATTGAATTTGATGAGTTAAAAATCGGCCATCTCAAGAATTAAAAAGTTTTTATCCTCTCTTTCAGTGGCCGCATCAGCTTCTGATTCTTTCCCTAGTTAAAGTGTCTAAAACCAACAAGAACAGGAAGGTACCACAATTCCTAGAAAATCTTATTAACGTTTTTCTTATTTGTGGCTCTTTCTCTCTATTTATTAATTTGACCGAACTTTTTTATTTGCGCTCGTAGGTGACATACAGAAATTCGTTTTTCTAAAACAATTAGAACATTTTGATAAAACACATCAACAATTTGTTTTGTTCACATCACTGAAAAAAAAGGAATACATGAGCCAATTAAAAAGTTTTCTGGTACTTTGCAAACCTTAAAAACACGATCAAAACTAAAGCCAGTGAACCTTTTACTACTTTACCAATCGACTCTTTTTGGTCAAAGGGAGGTGGAATTGGGTAGACAGTGGCCAGTGGGATCAAGGATAAGGCTTGTGTGTGGATGTATCATGATGGATTCTTATATGTAAATACAAAGCATGGGTACATGAAAAGCGTTCTTGAGGTCTCTTTATCGACTAATGCTGAATTGGGTCTCGATTTCAGTAAGAGAGTTGACAACAATTACATAACTATTTTTGTCCGAATTCAATATACGAATATTTTAATCTTAAAACCCACACATTAATGGTACTCCCTCAGTTTCAATATCAATATGTTTGAGGTTTTAGGCAATTTTTTTGTTTCAATATGTTTGATGTTTTCTATTTTCAATAGAGGTTTAATGAATCAATGATGATGAATTGTAAATTTTAAGATACATTAATTGATTTAATTAAATTATTATTGGCTTAAAGTGATGGGAAACCGTTTAGTACAAAAAAAGTTTAGCTAAATAAAACAGAACGATTCAGTTTTTCTACATTTTTCTGTAATATATCTTACGTGTAAATGTAAGAAATCAAGTTTATTAAAATATGACATTAAACTAAATTAAAAATACGAAGAATTAAAAGTATGCGACGCGAATATTTATATATGTAGTTAAGATTTCAAAGATCTTAAATATAACACTTGTCATCTATAGAATTACACAATTCATTTATACAATTCTTATATTTAATATTTCTTTATTTTGTATAGATTTGTAATAATCTGCAAAATCCCCTCTTATATATTTGACTGATGTAATGATTAATTTACCTTATGAGAGTATATTGTCATTTATACAATTTAAAAAACTTTTTAAAATACATGTTTCAATAACATATGATTTGTCATTTTAATACAAATCACTCCAAATCCTCACAAATACAAGATTGAACTTATGATTTTAAAATCTACTTTGAAATCCATTGTTATTGAAAATATTTTAAATATTAGATTTTAGGAGATTTTTTGTGATTTTAATGTTTTTTGATGGAGTTTCTTACTTAAAAATATAGAAAAACAAATTTCCATCAAAACCTGAGCTAAAAGGATGAGAATTGTCCCTTCACGTTTTTTTTCTTAAAATTCTATTAAATACTTTTGAAATCTTAAAGAATAAAAATTACAAAAAAATTGAATAACACATGAATTTGAAAGAATTAAGTTTATAATCAATTGGATAATAATGAAATTCTCTACAAATTCCAATTCTTTCAAAATTAATTAAATTCCTTAAACCAATACTTCTCCCTGAAATCTCTTAAATAATCCAAAATCATTTAAAAACTCATCTAAAATCAAATCACTTCAAATCCTCACAAACACTTGATTCAATACTATAAATAGATATGATATTAACTCTTGATCACACTTAATGTTGAATATAAATATGTTTATCAGAAAAACTCATTTAGATAATAATAATTTGTAAACAGTATAATCACCAGAGGCCCATAGCTTCTTCGAGCCGGCTCGGCTCGTATTTTACGAAATTACCCTTACTTTCACATTGAAGACAATGTATTCCTCAGGGGATATACGACGGGTAAATCCGTAATTTCGACGGTCCTAGTTTCATCGCCGATCAAAAACAGCAACGAAACGAAGCTCGATCCCGTCCTCTAATGGCCGTTACACGAACGTTGCTTGATTTTCGATTTCGAGCTCTTCACGTACTCGTCGAAACGATCTAATCCTTATTTTGGGAACGAATTTTGTTCTTCCTTTTGCGGCGGTTTTTTGATTCGAGGTACGGGGTTTCGTTTTTCCTTCTTAGTTCAATCTTTTGAAGTTTGATCCGAATTATATAAGGTTTTAATTCTGGTAGTTATTGAAGTTGTTTTAGTTCGTTTCTTCAAATTCTTATCTTTAATTCGGTTTTTATTTCCTAGGGTTTCTAATTCATAGTATCCAGAGATTATTTTAGTTCGTGAATTCTGGGTTTAGTTCTAGTTTTTTTTTGGAGATTTTATGGTAATGAAGTTAAATTATGGTGAAATTATCAATCTTAGGAGATTATCAGTTCAAATTTGTACTTAAGCTTGGAGAAAAAAACTTGTGCTAAATTGGGAAATCTGTTTTCATAATTACTAGACAATGTAGATCATAAGGAATTATACTTTTCAGTTTTTGTTTCTCTGGGTTTAATGATAGGTAATTTCACTGGCTAGGCGATTTAGCTGTCTAATTTGTGTCGGGTGCTCAACGAACTAAGCGGAAATGAAAATTGGAGGAATGTTTGAACACATATCACCTGGGATCTCTGTAATGGAAATAATAGTTCCTCGAAGTAAGGTTAGAAAATTAGAATAGTTTGGGGGTAGCATCTCTGTTCTTGCTTATTAGTACACTTTCACATTTTAGTAGAGTTTTTTCTTTTTTTTTGTTGTTGTAAAACTTGCTAATTTGGTCAATCAATTTACTCCCTCATTGGTTTTAGTATTTCACTTGGGAATGATTACTTTCAGTATTTAGAATAAAGTTTTCTTTTCTATTATGGATATGAGCATGGTTCTGTCTAAAGTTCATTGCGAAGATATATATATCAATGACTGCTTGAAGAAACCAAATTAATCTGAAACCACATAAAGTGATTCCTCTGTTTCAAGAGTTGGGCAGTGTCAATCAAACGTTTCACTTCCTCGCTTATTTTCATGTTTAAGTTCGAAATGAAAATGTTTGGGATTTGTTTGTCTCACAAGTAACAGTACAGATGCAGTTCTCATGGCAAAGACTTGTGGCTTCTACTAATGTATTAATTCCCTATGTCACATTGCAGGTGCACCGTAAAACAATTATATGCGAGCTGGAAATTTGTATTTATCTGCTACAGCAATACGGCTTGTCATGCTCTACTGTATATTAGTGTTTATAATATAACATAAGACTTTCGAGAGCTGAGGGAATGTCAGCACCTGGGAAGTTTGATTATTCTTCTGGTGGGCTTGATAGGCCTCTATACAGATCTAACTTTGCCTCACAGATGGAAAGATCCAGTAGCTTTCGCGAGTCCATGGAACATCCTGTCTCTTCTCATTCAAACATGTTGAGGAACACGTCACCGTTAGCACAAACCGATGTAACAAATTTCTTTCAGTGTTTGCGTTTTGATCCTAAGGTGGTTGCCGCGGATCACAAGTCTATTCGTCAAGGTGACTTTAAGCGGCATGTGAATATTGCTCTTGGGATACAAGGAGATGAGTCTCCTAGTGGATCATTAAAAGGGAAGTTAATTCCATCTCCTATACCAGAAGAGATCAAAAGATTAAAGACTGGTCTGCGCGAAAACAATGTGAAGGCCAGGTAGTTTAACCACCACTAGTTAGTTAGTTGTGTTTGAGGTGCTCTTTTGGCTCATTTACTTTTTGTGGTCACAGGGAGCGCTTAAAAATTTTCAACGAGGCTTCTTCTGTATTTAACAAGTTTTTCCCAAGTATACCTACAAAGAAGAGGTCTCGACCAGAAGGGTTTTCTGGTGACCGCTCTGGTGATCGCTTGATATCAGGACCAGGTCTAGGTAAAATGGGAATCCAAAGTCCGACCCTGGGTAGTGGTTTTGAGCTTGATCATCAAAAGTTGGACGAGCGACTTAAGAGCGGTGTTCCAAATAAGCGAACACGTACTTCCATGGTAATTCCTGTTTTTGTTTGACATCACATCTTTTAATGTATTACCCGTATAAAGTTGATATCTTTGTTCGTACTTGAACGAATAAAACTTATATGCTACAATGCATTCTTTTGAAAACTGGAAATGTGTATTTCTTAAACAAGTTTTTAGTGAAAAAATTGGACCGTGGTAACATATTGTAGAATTGGATGACATAGAAGTTTCGTCATTTTAAGGCAATATTTGGTACCAAAAGTAGAATTTTTTACTTAGTTCAGATTGCATGCAAATTTTTATATAAAGGAATAATATATCATAGCATTTGTTTATGTTTAATAGGTTCTCAACTATTTTTTCCTTTACTCATATTGCTTCAGGAAACCTTAACCTCCTTATTTTGTGGTTCAGATGGATGTTCGAAGCAATTCTATTGTTCGACAATCAGCTGCTGTAGACAGAGATAAAGAATTAATGCGGCTGCCAAATCATAATGCAGTTCAGGGTGAAGATCGAACTTCAATTGGTATTGATGGTTGGGAAAAGTCAAAATTGAAGAAAAAACGCTCCTGTTTTAAAACAGACAGTCATCCTACTTTGGCTTCAAATAAAGTGGTTGATGGTTACCGAGACTTAAAACAGGGTATACAACAGAAATCAACGGGAGACTCCCGGTCACGATTGAATGGTGACTCGAACATGTTAAGGTATGACCTGTTGTGTGTACACGATAGCTTTTTCTGAGGTCAACATAGAAGGTCCAATGTTGATATTCACTATCCTTATTTATTGATTGTCACCATGTTCTTAGAGGTGTGTTTTTCGAATTACTTTGCACAACCAAACTTTCTTTTGAAAGCCTCATAATTGCATCATATTCTTTTACTGTCCGCTGTTTGGAGTTTATTAGGAAAAGAATCATAAGCAGAATGTCACTAAATTCAATTTACATGATTTTATCTGACCTTATAGAAGTATGTGCTGGATTGATGACTCTTAACGCTCTAAATAACTTCTGTATGTTGGAGATGCATGAGTGTGAGGTGTGTACTTCCACCACCAATATCTCCCTTTGTTTTATTTCGGCAAATTGCTGGTGATTTTGTTCTCTGAAGACCTTGACTCAGACAATTTCTTTGAATCCTTGAAGTGGGATAGATTATGGTTTCAAGGGTTCATAATATGCTAGGATCCATCCACTTGACTGAATCACTTTGTTGCATTTTACTTCTTCTTTATTTTCTCACTCCTGTCGATCGATTGGATTCTGTCGCCTTTGATTGTTATTCTATTGGTTAAAATCTACCCATTTGAATTATTTTTTCAGGCAAGGAGCTGGCAATGGAGCTACTGGGTATGGAAGATCTGATAACCTCTCTCAGCAGGCGAGCTTGGCCGGGCATTGCCCACTGCCAAGGGTTGATTCTAATAATAATTCTTTGTACACTGAGAAGAGAGAACGATCCAGTGGCTCAGATAAGGAAAGGGTGAATCTCAGGGCCGTTAACAAGTACGTGTTATATTCGCAATCACACATTTTGAATTTTCCTATCAATCAGATGCACCTTGGTCATAAGATTTTAGCTCACCTTGTTAATCACATGCACCTTGGTCAGAAGATTTCAATTTACCATATCATTCCTGATCCTTTAGCCACTGTTGTTTCTGATCATCGTTCACTGTACTTATCACTCTGTTGGACTCTTTGAAGGTCATATATTCACGATGAATTCAATTCTTCAAGTCTGGTTTCAAACACAAAAACAAATGCTTCAGTCCGCGGGCCTAGATCAGGATCCGGGCTACCACCGAAACTGTCTCCAGGACTCCATAATACTCCATCTCCGAGTGACTGGGAAATCTCTGGCTGTACAAATAAGCCTCCACCATTGTCAGGGGTTACACATCGCAAGCGTATGACATCAAATCAGTCTTCATCACCACCTGTCACTCAATGGGCCAGTCAAAGACCACAAAAGATATCCCGTATAGCAAGGAGGACGAATTTAGTCCCCATTGGTTCTAGTAAGGACGAAGTTCCCTACTCTGATAATCTATCAGATGCTGGTTGTACTGAAACTGGGTTTGGATTTCATAAACGGTCACCAGCTGCTTCTCCTCAATTGAAACTAAAAGGTGACAGCAGTTTCTCCACAGCAGCTTTATCAGAAAGTGAAGAATCTGGCCCCCCTGAGATCAAGTCTAGAGACAAAGGAAAACAGTCTGATGAGGTTGATGGGAAAGCTGCACAGAATATTCCTAAAGTGTCTATCCCTTCTTTACAATCAAGAAAAAGTAACAAGCCTGCTTCTGGTGAAGAGATTGGGGATGGTGTGAGAAGGCAAGGAAGGACGGGCCGTGGCTTTTCTTCTACGAGGTCTCTCAACCCGATGGGGATGGAGAAACTTAAGAATGTTGGAACAGCTAAACAGCTTCGCAGTGCAAGACCTAATTTTGACAAGAGTGAAAGGTAGACATTGTTGTTATTTTCTATGTACTCTTTTATTTTATGTCTTGTGTTATCTCATAGATTTCTTCATGAGTTCTTTGCAGTAAGGTGGGTCGTCCACCCACTAGGAAACTATCTGATCGCAAGGCTTACAAACGTCAGAGAGCTACAGCTACAAATGCTTCAGCACTAGATTTTCATGGTAAAAGAATTTCAATTTAATGAGAACTGCTCCTTTGACTGCATTTTGGTTTGTTTTATGCCTTTATTCATGGATCGGTTATTTTCTTAGTTGGTTCAGATGATGGCCACGAGGAGCTACTAGCGGCTGTCAACTCAGCTGTAAATTTTGGTAATATATCTTTCTCTCGTTCACTTTTATGTCGTATACCCAACCCCTGATTCTGGATTAACTGTATTGTCGTTGATGCAGCTCAGAAATGTCCCAGCTCTTTCTGGAAGCAAATGGAGCGCTACTTTTGCTTTATATCTGATGATCATATCAATTTCTTGAAACGCCAGGTAATACCTTTTGACTATTCACCCCCGAACTCCTGAAGTAATAGCCTGGTTGGGTTTTTTTTGGGGCTCAAGTCTAGTTGGTCAGGAATGTGCTACAAAGAAAGTTAGGGCTTAGATTTATGTTTAGGTGAGAGTAGCAATAACTTGACTATGCATTGCTCTCAAGAACCTACTTATGTAAAGGTAAAGGGAAAAGGGAAAGGAGAAACCCCAAGGAAGTAGAATAATGGTGTCAAGAGTCTGTAATGTTCGGTGTTAACTTCAACACTTTTTAGCTACTCAGTAATGTATTGCTTTTTTACCCTTTCTTTCAGGGAGAACTCTCCTCCATGGGGCATACACCCATTCTGACATCCTCTGGCTTTGATAGCCGTGATTTATATCCCGAGGAACTTGCAATTAGCAGGGTGGATTCCAAGGCTTCTCCACTTTACCAGAGATTGCTATCAGCTTTGATTTCTGAGGACTCGATGAGTGTAAATGAAGATTTACAAGTTGATGGATTTGGGGCCATGCATGATCATGACGATGACTCAGAATTCAGTGTTCTGAATAATATGGTGGAATTCAATGGGTTTAGGAACAATGAAAGGCTGGATCTTGATGAGTTAGAAGATGATGGGTCTGCAATTCTGTGCAACGGTGTTTATAAGTCAGCTCACCTCTGCAATGGAAAATTTTCAGATCATTCACCTATTGACTTCTCAGACATTCAGTATGATAAATTGGGGCTAGATGAAAAGATTTATTTGGAAGCCCAGTCTATTGGAATATCTTTAGAACCAATGGTATACAGTCTAGTATCTTAGTTATTTAGAAACTTGTTACTGTCATGTACTTTTGGCTCTTATTGCTGAAGTTTCTTGCGACTTGATATGTTATTATTGTGTTTCCTTATAGCCTAGCATCTCAAACGTGGAGGAGGATGATGGAATTGTTGACGAAATTAAAAAGCTGGAAGAGGCTATCTGCAAGGAGGTTTTTTTCTCATTCAATACTATATTGATTTATTATGGTTTTCTTGTCTCCCTTGCGAGTTATTAAATACTTCAATCCTCGTAAAAGGACAAAACCAATATTTATGTGTCCCATGTTTACTTTCTCCAGAGAAAAACATCTTTTGATGGCCTCTGTAATTTTTTTTTTTTTTTTCAGGGTTCTAAGGAGAAAGAGATGGTGGATAGGCTACTGAAGCCTGTCATAGAGATTAAAGAACTTCAGGAGAAGTATGAATTTCCTCTTACTCCGCTTTTTATGTACGCATTTGTGATCTGGATTATTGATCTGACTGTTTTGATCTACATTTTTTCCCTTTACATAGGGAGTTTGATCAGCTTAGTTATGATAAACTAATCGAAATGGCATATGAAAAAAGCAAGGTAAACTAATTGTCCCAAACTTGGCTTCTATTCAGCTTTTTTGTTGTTTCCCAATTTGCTTAACTCCAAGGTTCTTTGTTGATAACTCTGTCTTGTTTCTTTTACAGGCAAGTCGGCGTCATCACACCGCTGCTGGAAAGAATTCCAATAACAAGATATCAAAGCAGGCTGCATTGGCTTTTGTTAAAAGGACGCTTGAACGATGCCATCAATTTGAAGAGACAGGCAAAAGCTGCTTCAGTGAGCCTGAATTTAAGGATATGTTCATTGTCGGGTTGGCAACAACCGAAGATACTCTTACAGACAAGGAGTATAATCCGTCGACTTCAAGTACGATATATATTCTATATAAATAACGAAATCTCTTTTTAAGTCCATATTCCCTCTGCTAATTTGTATCTCTCTTTCTTTCGCCTGACAGCACCCATGGGCTCACAGCCAAGCTCTTCGTTGGCACGCATTGGGCAGAACTTGGAGAGCTATGCCAATTCTTCTGATGTTCGACCATCTGAAAATGCTTTACTAGAACAAACGACGGGGAAAGAAGATACAGCATGGTCCAATAGGGTCAAGAAGAGAGAGTTGCTGCTTGATGATGTTGGTATTGGGACACAACTCTCAAGTAGTACAAAGGGAAAGAGAAGTGAGAGGGAAAGAGACGGGAAAGGGCAGGCTTCATCTAGAAGCGGAACCAATAAGATCGGTCGGCCTTCCCTGTCCAGTGCCAAGGGTGAAAGAAAACCGAAAGCTAAACTGAAGCACAAAACAAGTCAGATATCTTCATCTGTTAGGATCCCGGAGCAACCAAAAGCACCATTACCCAAACCGATTGAAGCAAACAGCGAGTATAATAACTTGGAGGCACTGGAAGAGACAGAGCCAATTCTCGACTTGTCTCAGCTACAAATACCTGACTGCTTGGGAGGTCCAGACGATTTTGATGCGCAACCAGGTGATATTAGTTCATGGTTTAACATGGATGACGAAGAAGATTTCGATATCCAGGAGCTTGGAATACCAATGGATGATCTCTCAGAGCTGAATATAAAGTTATGAGGTTAACTACCGCTCTCACGCTATCTGTATATCTGTATAGTCTTGTTGGTTATACTAGTTAACAACAAAAGAAAAGCATAAAGGTAAAGAAAAGTTTTGCTTCCTTGAACGAATAACCAGTTACCGGGAATGGGTTATTCGGATCTTAGCTCCAGAAAATGAGCCCATACAGATTATTTTCTTCTTCATCTTCTTCTTCGTAGGCTTCGTTTTTTCATCCTCTTATAACTCTAATTTCTCGGGTGAAATTCTCTTTTACTTTCTTGGATCCGGCAGGTAAGGTAGGCTGGTAGTTAACTTCCGGATGATGATGGTGATGTTGTAGTGATATATAATTGGAGGATCTTCTTGTTCTTCTTCTTTGATCTCTAGGTTTTATGTTTTTGTAGTTCTCATAATCTCAGAACCTATCTCTGTGTACATACATTTTATGTTTCTTAATAAAATTCAGTTTCTCCCTCCATTAACAGGTCACTTTTGGATAAATTCAGTTTCTCTTTCTCTAACAGAGTCAATCTTCATCTCCCAAAGTTGGGTTATTAAGAGATTAGATGAAGTTGACTATCATGTTTTTGGGATGTATGAGGGAGGTCTGAATCATTTCGGAGGGGCGTGTTTTGCCGACGACTTGTTTCTTCTCCTTTGAGATTTCTCTCTAGTAATTCTGGTGATTATGGTTCTTCTATCCAAGACTATTAGATGGTTGTTGAGAAAGGAAGCTTATCGGGTACTAGGAGCTTGGGCCGAAAATTGAAGCTGATTATCATCGGATTTGGTTTGGTTCGATGCTCTCCGGCGGCGAAGGATGGTCGGCGGCAGCTTCGTAACAATCATCTTTAGCTGGACACGTGTTCTAGCGTTAGGTCTTCTGCTAACGCGTGTCATCATATGTTCTTATCTTAATTGTTGTAATTGGGCTTATTGAAACAGTTTTAAAGAAGTGCTCCATGTACCTTGTAATTGCCCATTTGGGCTTGATAATAATATAAAGCTATGGTCGACAAAAAATAAATAAATAAATACTTGGTATATTGTCATAGACCTAGCTTTTGATTCCATTTGTGTTAGGCTTGTTCGATTTGGGTTATAGATTTTTAATTTGATTAGGGTTGATTTCAATATGAACCTAGATCTAAAATCTAGTGTTTGTTTTGTTTTGGTTTATTTTGTTCTTGATTTTGATAACAATCAGGTTGGTTTTGTAATTGATTTCAATCTGGATTTGATTTCAATATGGATTAATTTTGTTTTTGGTGTTTTTCTGACTCATCTAGGATTTTGACGTTTTTTGTTAAACTTCTTAAACTATTTATCTCTCTATAAACAGTTTATAAATTTTTGAAATAGTTAATAAATTTTTGAAATAATTTTATAAGATGAATTATATAACTTTATCCTAATGTTTGTGTCTTTAAAATGATTTGAACAGTTTTATAAGGTGAATTAACTTAATCTGTTTCCGATTTTAAACAGTTTATGATGTTTTTAAACAATTTATAAACTGTTTTATTATGCTTTTAAACAATTTTATAAAGAGAGTTATATAACATGATCCTTATGTCTATGTCTTTAAACAATTGTAAAATATTTTTAAAAAGTTTTATAAGATAGTTTTAAATGTTTTATACCGTAAATAAAAACCCTAAACCCTATCCCTAAAACTATACCATAAATGTAAAATAATTAACCCGAAAACCCTAAACTCTACCGCTAACACTATACCATAAATGTAAAATAGTTAATCAAAATCCAAAAATTTAAAAGCGTTTGTGTGTTTGCGTCTGTATCTTCGTTTTCTTTGAGAATATTTTTTTTCTTATCAAATCCACCAGATCGAATCTCATATACATGTTTTTTTTTAAAACTTATCTAATATCAGTGTTCTTCCTCAACAACACTTTTTCTCCAATCTACTTAAAGGAGATCGCGACAGATCTGAAATCGGAGACGGAAAAAATGGCGACAGCGAGATCTAAGATCGGAGACAAAAATATTTGAGATTGGAAGACAAAATCTGAACTTTAGAACCCGATCAATAGTGGATACAACGATGACATTTGTAAAAAAGCAAAACGAAGATGGCGGTGATAGAGAGGAGAACAAAAGAAGAACAAGAGAAAATACATCAACGAAATTCAGAATCAATGAACATAAAAACAAAAGTTGCATTTTTAGATTTACCCAAAAACAAATGAAGAAGGAGATCGATTAATCAAAGATTATCACTTACAAAAAGATCGACTAGATAGAAATGTACAGAAGTAGAGAACAACGAAGACTACGATTTATAGTTACTTGCTTCCTTATTCTTTTTTGAGACACAGTGTTTCACTCTAAACAATGCATCTCTTTAAAAAAAAAAAATTGTATATAACAAAACAAAGTGAGAAATTATATGCACACATATTACCGCACAAAGACTTTGATTGTGACAGTTCTACACACACGAACAACTTTTATGTCAGACAATTAATTTACAGGAAACTAGAAAACCATTATTCATTTTTAGTGCCATTGGTCTATTATTTTTTAAAAGAAATTGTAAATATTACGAATGTATAGGGAACCAATCTTTTTGATGGATTGACCATTCTTCATTTTAAATTACTTTTTTGTAATTTAACCTCTAAAATAAAGTTGAATTTAAATTTCTTTTGTTTGTCAATTCTTTTTGAAAATTTAATATAAGCTTTTTTTTTTTTGTAATAGTCCGCTCATACGTGGGTTATAAACCTAGTTAAAAAAAAAAGCCATAATTAATCTCTCTGTCTAACGGAATTTTTCCATTAAATTCTCTCTCTTTCTTAGATTCTATGTATTTTGGTGTGTTCTTCAAGAAATCGCCGGCTAACAATGGCGGAAAACTCCAACGGAAAACTCCGATACACTGAAGCAACAATTGAAGACGATACTGTCGGAGAGTTTCTATAACCGACGAGGAAATAAATGTCAACGAAGTAGACAATGAGAGTTGTAGAGTCTTGAAAGCTATAGAAATCTTGATTTCGCTTAGGAAAGTTGAATCCGGTATTGAGGAAAACTCCAGTATACTGAGGAAAGCGTTAAAGAAGATTCTTGCGGAGAGTATTTACAAAATTGATCTAAATGTAACCAACGATGGAGGAAGTTGTCGAGTTCCCAAAGAAAAGATGGATGAAGCAACTGCGATCTTGACTCGCCTGAGGAGAAGAAGAATCCGAGCATCATGAGTCTGATTTTCATGTTGCCAAAAGACAAAAGAAAGAATCGCCCAAGGTCTTCGTTGTGCCGAACAAGTTTAAATGTCTCTTCACTAATCAGATTTTTATCGACCCGTAATCATTGCTTCTGGCGAGGTATGATTTTGAACATGTATCATTGCTTCTTAAACAACTTTTCATATTATATCATCCAAAAAGAAAAACAGTTTATTTACCAAATTTTCCAAATTTTCAAAAGATAGATACGGATGATTCTTGATACTTAGGATTCAAGTCACTGAATTTGTATCGATTTTGCTCTGTTTTCAGACGTATGAAAGAGCACGTATCACAGAGTGGCTGACTTATGAAGCTATATGTCCCAAAACCAAAAAAGTCCTCTCTAACCGGAATCTTGGACATTTTTTGTGCAATACATAATCACATTGCTTGTAACTATAGAGTTGGGTCGTTGATATTTGCGTTTTTTACTCAGTTTTGGAAAAGGTAATGATCCAACTTTAGAACCATGTCTTTCTTTATCCTAGATAGTCTAAAGAATCAATTGTAATGTTATGTTGAATTTTACTTAGAAATAGTTTTGTCGTGGATATTGGAGTATCAATTTTTCTTGGTTGAAAGAAAAATCATTAATTTTTGTTTTTTTTTTCTGTCACTCTTTCAGCATTCTCAATGCATGAAACCATATCATCAAAAGCTGCCATAAAATCTAAACATGAAGATTGTTAAGAATATATATAACTAAAAATCCTAGAATCATATAAGCCCTTCAAGACTACTACACAACATGAGTGTGGGTGGCTTCAAAAGAACACAAGCATTTTTGGATGGTTAATTTTTCTCTTCTAGCCAACGCACAAACTTCTCGGCTTCTCTATCGAATCTGTTGTGGATCCACAAAAAACAGAGGAAATGAACAATAGACTCGAACTTGCGAATGCCACTAGTTTCATTTCGTAGCTATTTTTGCTTGCTCAATATGCACGTTGTTTGGGCTGGAAATTATTTCTTCAATATATCCACGTTATTCGCCCACTGTATAAACACTTATAACATTTTTTCTTTGGTCAAAAAACACTTATAATATTTATTAGAACAAATTACAAATGTAATTGTAACATTCGTTGATTGACATATCTTTACTTGGTATTTTTTTTGTCCCCTTTGAGTGTCCTTATTTTCTTCTATTAGTGTCCTCATTTTCTTCTTTTATTTATCCATCAGTTAGAATTACCATAGAGCTGGTTAAGCTTTTGGCTTAGATCATACTCTATTTTTCGATAAAAATAATTATATATTTTATATACACAAATTTACATAAAAATTACATAAATGTACACAAGACATTGTAATTTGTTGGAATTAATTTACATAAAAACTAACTATGAAGAATTTAATAAAATGTTAAAAGTCTAAATTTCTCCAATCAGACTTTAGTCCTAAAATCATTGTTTAGTCCTAAAAAAAATGTCTTAAATCATCTTTTTTTTTGTTCATTTTATATTTTTTTATTAAAACTTATCTTTTGTGATTTTTGTTTTAAAATCACAATTACCTATATAAAAAGCAAAATTTTAATTTTTAAACGTTTTTTGAATGGTATACTATTTAATTTGGTAAATTAAATATATATTTTATCTACATAAAATTTAATAAAATACATTTAATTTTCATTTTCTCTTCAATAAATTAATTAAAAAGCCAAATGTCAAAAAATTAGATAACACATGACAGTCTTACATTACAATATTATACTCCCTCCGTTGTTTTGGAGGTTTTTTTGTTTCAAAATGAAAGTTGTTTTGACAATCCTATGTACATTTTAACTTTATTGAATATTGTGTGACCAATAGTATTTTGCAGTCTTTTATATGATTGGTCAAATTATTTTTAATAAATATATTAAATGATGCTTTTTAGTAGAAAAGTGGTTTCTTAATATTCGCGATTTTACCTAAAACAACTTATATTTTGAAACAGAGAGAGTATAAGATGTCTTAAAAAAGAACAACACACCACGATGGCCATGTAGACTTCTTCTTCCTCGCCTAGTAGTTCATGTCCTCCTCTAGATGCTCATTCGTTCATCTTCAATATTCCATATCAAATCCTTCAATGTTTTATATTTAGCATAAACCAATGTCACTAAATCAAAATCATGCTTTCTATTGAACATTTGGAGTCTAGTTCATCAAAATTCTAAAAAAACAACTCGAGTTATTAAAACTTGCCTTTGTATTCTTGTTAATGTATTCGTCAATGTATTTAGAAACATTAAAGGTCGGCTTCACCAGCTTCCTCTTGAAATTGAGTGGAGGCCATCCCGCCTTGCCCACCTCCTGCTTGAAAAAAAAAAAAAAGATAACATGGGGTCAAATTTGATATATATGTTTTCTTTGAAAGGCAAACATAAGTTGGAAGAAGTAAGAAAGGGAAAGAGTTAGACAATGACAAATGTAGTAGATACATTAATATATTTAGAGGAGGCAAGGATGATGCTTACACGCACTAAATGATCTCTACTCTTGAGATGAGTCGTGAAATCTTCAAAGCTTTGGCCAACGAATTTGCATATCTCGCAAAAAAACCTGCAGGGAGATTCACCCGTTTCACAGATCTTCTCCTCAAGCCCATGTCTACTTGTATCCCCTGAATCTATTGCAAAACAAACTAGTTCAGAAACAACAACTCTGCTGGTTATGTGAGAGAGAGAGAGAGAGGACAAACAAATACACCTTTCAGTAAGGTTTACCATATACTCTTTTTAGAACGGACCAGAGAAAACTCTTTAGAATTGATTGATTGAGGATATGCATGAAGAAGGGTGTGTCAGACGACGAGATAAGCGTTTCACTTCCTTAACCTCACTGGTTATGAGCATTAAAGTATCCGGAGTTCGATTTTTACATGTCCACTGCATGACGTCCGTAAAAATGCCTCTAGAACCTGTTTTCAGTGAAAGAAAGCAACTCAATCGTAAAAAGAAAAAAACCAATTAGGGAGATTAACCGCAGTTGAATCCAAACCCTAATTTGTACTTTTTCACAAAATATTGAAACAGAGAAGAGTATTAACCTTCCACGTTGTGATTAAGAAGGATTCCAGTGGAAGAGATCGCCGGAAGAACATCAGGGGTTCGTTTTAAGGTGTGGCTAAGGCGGCCAGTGGCAGTGATGGTGAGAGGACCAGAGTAGCCTGCCTTGTTCAAGGCCGATTCTATACAGTTACGAACCATACGAGCATCATAACCATCGGGAACTGGACAAGTGTTGATGTCCCACCACACCATTGTTTTTGGCTCCTGCTTCGCCATCAACTCCTTCGTGTTTATTGAATCCATGGCTTTTAACATACACAAAGAAGTAGAAGAACTCAATCGGATCCAAAAATCGTATTTAGGTCTTTACTTTTGGGGTTTCGATGTCCAATCTTCTAGGGCAAACTATACATGTTGACGGTTTCTTGTGGCTGGTTTATATGGGTCGACATTAATTAAAATTGATAAAAAAATTTAACTTAGCAATTTAACTTCTCAAATTGAACCACATACCACCAAACAAATTTGTTTAACCGAAGTAAGCCGTTCTGAACCGAATCGAATAACGTATTATTTTGTTCGGGTTCGGATATCCTAAACGGACATATTTCTGGACTTGATCGGTGTTCGGTTTAGAATGTATATCGAAAATCAGATTATCCGATTAGGGCTGTAGTGATCCTCTTTCACATGTGTAAAAGAAACATTGCTAGACTCAGTGTGCTCACAGGAGAGGAGTATCAATACGAAGCTTGCGCAGCAAGGAACACATCTTGATGTGCAAAAAGCAAAAGCGATTTATTTTACAGTCGTTCAAGATATTCAGACAGATCCGCTAAAAGATGAATATTCTCTAAAAGGCTGAGATGTCTTTACTTGTTACCTAAGTTTCCTCATTGGTCTGCACAGATTCTTTAGTTTCTTCTTTTAGTTCTAAAGCAATTTACTTCTCACTAGATGTTATTGTGAAGAAATGTTTTTTTTTTTTAAATATCTATATATATAATTGTGAGGTCAAAAATCCTATGTGGCGGGCTCACAGCGAGTTTAAGACTTGCTTTGCCAAAAATACCATTAATGATCGATTTATTTTACATCTTTTGTGATTGAGTTATTTTTTGGGTCCAAAATAACACTAAAACGTTTTTGTTATTATTGGATTTGGGAATTTTTTATAAAAAAATAATAAATTACGAAAATAATATTTTTTTAAAGGTCCATTACTTTAGTAAATATTTGTTAATATATTATTATATGATATAATAAAAATTTATGGTAATTTTCAGTTAATATCTAATCATATATATGAAATATTTTTTCATTTTATTAGTGGTTGGGTTTTTTTTTTAATAAAAAAAATGAATTACGAAAATAATATTTTTGTAAGGCCCATTACTTTAGTAAATATTTGTTAATATATTATTATATGATCCAATCAATTTTTATGATAATTTTCAGTTAATATCTAATCATATATAGAAAATATTTTTTATTTTTTTAGTGGATGAGATATCATTCTTAAATTGAGATTCTAACTTTTTTTTTTTATCTTATTCTATAATTGTGGGGTGAAAAATCATATGTGAGGGCTTGAGAGCTATTTTTGAAATTTTTTTTTTATTTAAAGAAAAACGAATTTATATTTATAAGGGCCTTATATATTTATTAAATAAATATATATTCAAAATTTAGCGGTAATCTTCCATTATAAATTTTTGAATGGAAATCTTCCATATTTAGATATAGCCAAATTTACGGGTGAAAATCTTTCATAACTATAAATATGTGTAGTTTTTTAAGGGTAGTGCTTTTCTGGGGTTAAGACTCCTCACTCTTAAGGTTTAATTCTTTTCGAAAGAGAAGTGCGACGTGAGTATAAAACCAGTCGTCGACTAATCGAACACTACATATACGAGCTAGATTTAACTATAACTGAGCTAAATCGAACCATAGTTTTGTTTAATTTGTTAGGGTTAAAGCTTCTGTAGGGTTAAGACTCTCCAATCTTAGGGTTTAGTTATTTTTGAAAGAAAAATGAGACGTGTAATGTGTTTAACTACCTTCCAAAACCTATCCGAACACTACATATACGAGGTAGATTTCACTATAGCTGAGCTACATCGAACAATAGTTTTGTTTTGTTTGTTAGGATTTAGGCTTCCCTACGGTTAAGGTTCCCCACCCTTAGAGTTTAGTTTTTTTATTAGTTTGCAAATTTGGTTTTTTGAAAAATTCATAATTTGCTAAAAAAATATAAATAGTATATGTATAAATTATAAAAAATATGATTGAAAACTTACTTTTTTTATGAAACCCAAATATTGATCGAAATAATTTAAAATAGTGATAAGCGATCATATGATAGAAATGCTGATAGAAAATTATATGAGAACGATAATTATGACATGAGCAAAAAACTATCCGTCAAAACTAACCAAACTCTACTTATACGAGTTAAGATTTCACTATAGGATTTTACAATATCTTAATTATATCGAACTATACTCTCTTAGAGTTTATTAATTTTTATTTGCTTAAAAAAAAGTATTTGTAATATATATATGTATAAATGTTTATAAAAATATATAAGGTATTAGCATATAAAGAGTTTGGTTTGTCACTTTTTATTTTTGTATGTAGTAATCATACCATGGTTATTGTAATAATTTTTATTAAAACCCGAATGAAACTAATACCTTCTTTTTTTTTCAGCGTTACATCCGAATAATTTCTTTTAATAGTCAAACTGAGTTTATAAAATTTGCCTCAGGTTAAGAATGGTGAATCTATAAAATTTGAATATAAAATCGTATAAATCAAAATAATGGTAGGCTATAACAAGATATAAATGATGGTACAAAGTTATATGATAAGGATAAACGCGACGTGATAATAAAAGAACACTTCAAAACTAGGGCACCATATGCTTAACCCTCATACCACAACATCAAAGTTAACCCAGATTTTACTATAGGTGAACTAGATAAAACCATAGTTTTGTTTAGTTTGTCAGAGTTAAGGCTCCCATATAGTTAAGGCTCTCATTTTAGGGTTCAATTCTTTTGAATTTGTAAAAAATAATTTTTGCAAGAGAGGTGAGTCTATAAATTTTGAATATAAGATCGTATAAATCAAAATATTGAACTATACAAAGAAGGATCAACTCTCATGTCGAAAGTTATATGAGAAGGATCAGTGCGACGTGAGTATAAAACTACCCGCCAAAACAAACCGAACATTAGATATACGAGCTAGATTTCACTATAGCTTAGCTGAATCAAACCAGTTTTTTGGTTTGTTACGGTTAAAGTTTTCCTAGGATTAAGGCTTTCCTGGGATTAAGACTCACTACATTTAGGACTAGGTTTAGTTCCTTTTAATTTGTAAAAAAAGAAAATTGATCTCTTGATTTTTTTTGAATATAGTTTTAATTGTTTAATCTCATATATTTATTTGTTGAATTTTTAATTTCCTACGAACATAAATGGTATATGTATACATTATTAAATATTTGACTCAAAACTTATTTTCTATGAAATGTTCTTATGGATAAGGGCTGGGACGGGTAAAACTGGGATGGGACGCGGGTAAGGGCTGGAGCTGGACGAGTAAGGGTTGGAACGGGATGAGTAAGGGTTGAGACGGGATGCGGATAAGAGAGACGCACATGGGCTGAGGAAACCAACCGTGCTTGTTAATTGAAATAAATAATTGATTGGATTAAGTTACAATCTTAAAATATTGTTATAGTTATTCATATCTCGCGCAAAGATAAAAAAATTTGGAGAAGAAAAAGAGAGACTGAGAGAAGATGAAAAAATTATATTGACTAGAAAAAAAATAAAGAGAAACATATAGAAAATCAAAAATATCGGGAAATTGAGATTAAATAACATGAGTATACAAGAGAAGAAAGCGAAAAGGGACATAGCTGGTTGTGAAACTACCAAAGAGGCACATGGAAAGAAATAGTCGAAAGAGAGCCTTAGCGACGCTCGAAAAGATGAGGAGATAGGAGAGAACTCCAGGCCAGAAATCTCATCTTGTATTACAAGGTTGTGCAGAAGATCTTGATCCATTGTTGTTTGCGGATAATCTTTCACATTCAATTATGTTTGTGAAGAGGTTTATTTAGAGTATTGCACCCCGTAAATTACATGTTAGAGTATTTCACCCCTTAAATTTCCAAAAATAATGATGGTGTAATGTTAATGAATAATTGCAAACGTTTGGCTAAAAAAAAGTAATGAAAATAATAAATAAATATTGATTTATTAAATGAGATCTAAAATTTTATTAATAAATTAAAAATTATTAATATGGTATAAGTGACATCATGTTCCTAATATGTAATATCGTTTACATGTTGTAACAACCTAAAACGCTTATAGTGACATGATTAGTTATATCAGTACGAAAAGTATATTAGACATGTGTCTACTATGATTTTAATTTCAATTTAAATAATACATATTTAAAAACCTAAATCATATTTTAATGACTATAAGTTTTGTAATAATAAATTATTAACAAAACTTATTCCCGCGCAAACCGCGGGTACTGGACTAGTAATAGTAGTAAACAGAGTGATGAGAAGTTAGTTGATATCTATTAATAATAACAATCCGAGAAAATGAATATTTTTTAGTTGTGTTTTTTCGAAAATAGCCGTTTAATGGTTAATTCTAAAAATTGCGTCTTTACAATATAACCAAATTTTCAAGGACTGTGTTTTTTCAAGGGTTGCGCTTTTTCGATTTAACTTCTTTATGGTTATTTTCAAAGGTTGCATCGTTTTGATATAACTGTTGTATGATTGTGCTTTATGGTTGTGTCATTTGAATCATTTGTTTTAACTACCAAGGAGAATTGCTTTTGTCATTTGAATCAGTTATAACTGGTTAGAAAAATGTAAGATTTGTTAAAAACACAATTTTCAACAAGATTATATAAGCGCATATTGAATATGATGTTTGTATATAAAGAATAAGTAAAAGGACAAAGTAAAAAAGAAAAAAAAAGGATTGAAACGTTAATATACCTTAATCGATGATTTGAAAATGAAAGAGAAATTTGCTAAATTGAGTCAGTTTGAATTAGCGTTTTGTAAATTAACCTTCTACCTATGATTGTTTGTCCCAATAACCTTTTATATTTCTAAATCCCAATTTTATCCTTCAAAATTAAGAAAAATTAATCTTTTACTAATATATAAAAATGATTTTCGTTTTTACAATTTATTTAAAATTTTTACAATAAATTTTTTCTTAAAAATAAGTATACAAATCATTAAAAAAAAAAAACTTTGTTTCGCAAAAGAGATCTCTATCTCTCTCCGCTTTTCCAATTAGAAGTAAATATCCGAAAAAAACATTTCACAAAAAAATAATTAGAAACAATTTATAAAAATAAATAAAGAAAAAACGTAATTGGAAGCAAATATCCGAAAAAATCATTTTATAGAAAGTAAATATTTAATTATCCTAGATTTAGGGGATTTAAACGACTTTTGGTAGTTTAGACTTTCTACCATTTGGTAGAACATAGAGAAAGAGGTAGATAGAAGGAGTAGAAAATGCATTCTGCCTGGTGTAGATGACAAAGACATTGGTAGAAATAACATTCTGCGACTGGTAGTACTGAAGCAAATGGTAGATTGTGCAATCTGCGATATGTAGAAATTGAGCAATTAGTAGAATACTTCATTCTACCACTCGTAGATTTATTCAAATTCGTAGAACACCTAATCTACTAGTAGATTCGACCATGGTAGAAGCAAAAATAAATAATTTTCTGTCATAGTTTAAAAAAAAAAATTATACATGAATCTATATATCTTGTGTATTACTCTTTTGTATTTTCTTAATTTTATAAAATTATAAAAACTATTTATTTGTAATTTTCGGAATTAATCAAAGGGTAATTTAGGGAAAAGTTGATAAAAATAAGGCAAAGATTATTTCGCAAAACACTAATTCAAACTGAGTCAATTTAGCAAATTTCCCAAAATGAAAAGTATTCAATTTATGTATTTCAATACTCTTCCGTTAGAAGCTCCCATTATCGCTGGAACTCAATGCTCCCTTTTTGATGGAGAAAACAACAGAATGGTTACTGATTAGTGGAAGACATCCCATAATTCTAGCCAGAGTGATTACTGATTAGAGACTTTAAATAAAACTTCATTTCTTTGGCAAAGCCAATGCATTACTGTTACGATTTGCCTTGACAGAATGAAAATTTTCAATTTAGGTTGGCATTTCGAAATCCCACCGGTTTGATTCTATATGTTTCGTTTTTCTGCGAGTTTTTTTTTTTAAAAGCTTTCAATTATTTCAGTAACTAGTTTCAAAAAAAATAAAATTATTTCAGTAACTTACGTCAATGTGAATTTCATTTTTATTGGGTTATTAGATTTTTGTCCCGCATCAAACACAGAATTAATATTTGAAAATAAAAAATCAAAGTTTTTTATAATATACGAGAAAAATTTTTATCAACAAAGATCTAATAGTATATCTCATATATATATATATATTTTATGTTACAAAATTTAACCTGCATGACATTGAAATGGAATATAAGCGTTTTTAATATAAATCAAATACGTTTGAGATTATGGGTTCGCTCACCAAATCCAGAAAAGTATCGCGTTAGTATGTAAAATTTTTTAACTAAAAATAAAAATAAAATATGAAAATGTTTATTTTCGAAATTCAAGCATTAATGTTTGATCTGTAAAACACAATTTTAATTAGAGTAATATGGATACAATTAAACGATATAAAATAAAATAATTGTATAATCAATCTTAGAGGGTATCGAAATGGATATAAATATAATTTTTATAAAGTAATTGACGGAAAGAAATGATTAATCATTAAAATATTATGTTATATAAAATTTAAAAATGTTATATTTTAATTAGATTTAAATTAGACATATGTATTTGTGAATTTATGTTAAAAGTTAATGTAAATATGTAGAGATTTCTAACATGACATATAAAATTAATTAAAATATTTTGATTGGTTAATTTAATTGATGTTTGGGTTAACTATGTTGTGTTAAAGTTTAGTTTTGAGGGTTATGTTTGGATTAACTATGTTGTATTTTAGTTTTTTATTATTAAATTTGCGATACAAATAATTATTTCAATGAACTATATTTATATAATTTTTTAGTTTTAAGATTTAATTTAGAATATGAAGAATGACTTTTCAAATTCTTTTCATATTGTTAGAACAAAATGTATAATTAATATGTGTATTAACCTTTTATTAATAAAAATTGTTTATTAAATTTGAAATTTTAAAAAAAGCATATGATGTGGATGAGGAGGTGATGCAAGGAGAAATGACAAAAGATTACTTTATAGATATAGATTCATATGTACGATATATACATTGAAAAGAAAGTAGAGCACAACAATTAAGCAATTGACACAAACGGTACGAACAACATGAAATAAGACGAACAAGTGAACAACACAAAAGAAAATTACAATTAAATTAATATTCAGAAAGATTTTTGGAGTTATCGTTGTTTAATCTTGGGTCAATTTGCTAACTAACCAAAAAAAAAGATTAAAACTAAAAAATAGCCAAAATTACTATATGTGGCAAAACATCAACCATTAGATCTAGATTATTTTGTTATAATTTTAGTGATAATTTTTTTTTATGGTTATTTAACCTAATTTCCCTTTAATCTTCTAGTTCACTATTTCGGACTAAAAAAAAAATTGATAGCAAAAAGACTTTTCAATTATCATGTAGCCATCTCTTTTGTTTCTTTACTAATTAGGGTATGTTAATAAATTGGGTTAAGTTGGGCCACAAAACAAATTAATCTTTAAAAGCCCAATAGTTAAGTTAAGTCATTCATCTTTTCTTGTATAAGAAGTTACGGCCACCATTGTCGGCGACGCTGCCAGTAAACACCCATCGACGGCGATTCCGTGCTTCTTAGCCTCTGGCTCCATATATCTAAGTACGGAGAGAAAAAAAATTGGAAGAATGATGATGCTTTTTGGCAAAAAAGAAAGAAAGATGATGAAAGTTTCTGATCTTCCAGGCGATTTGGTCGGGGAGATTTTCTCTAGGGTTCCATTGACATGTCTAACCTTAGTACGATCGACTTGTAAAACGTGGAACAATTTATCAAAAAATCATACCTTAGGTCAAAAAGCAGCAACGAGGAAGAATCGGTTTCTGGAATTCATGTTCATGCATGATAGGGTTTACTCATTGAGATTCGATCTCAAACACATCCGCAACGAAGAAGAAGAAGATGACTTGGTTGATTCATCTATGAGGCTAATAAGTATACCTAATAATCACGACGAGATATTTCCTGTCTTTCACTGCAACGGCTTATTGTTATGTGTAACCAATAAAAACACGAGGCTCGTGGTATGGAATCCATATTTGGGACAAACCAGATTGATTCAACCCAGAAAAATCAAATACTTTATAGCAGACATGTATGCTCTCGGATACGACAACAACAACGATAACTTCAAAATTTTGAGGGTTCTTTATAGAGCTAATGAAAGCAACGAAGGGGGTCCATACAAATTGCTCATTGATATCTATGATTTTAGATCTAACTCTTGGAGATTTATTGATGTCAATTCTGACTGGGAAGTACCGTGGCATCAGCACGGCGTATCTCTCAAGGGAAATACATACTTTTTTGATTATTTCTGTGATCAAGAGATAGCAACAATGGAGGGAGAAGAGGTAAAAAATTTCAAAGATTATTTAATCTGTTTTGATTTTACAAGAGAGAGATTTGGACCGCGTTTGTCTATGCCATTTCAACCTTACCCTTGTAATACCGATAATTGGATTCTATCTTGGGTTAGAGATGAGAAACTCGTTGTAGGATATAGCAATGACTACTCGAATAAGATTACATAGATATGGATTACGACTAAGATTGAGCCCAATGCAGTATCCTGGAGCAAGTTTATGACATTAGATATGAGACTAATCAAAGGTATACCGGATGGTAATTTTAAAATTCACTATAGAGCTAGGAGCTTCTTCATTGACGAGGAGAAGAAAATCGCTGTATTTTTGGATTTAGAAATATATGAAATGAGCCAGACATGTCGCTACCAAATGGCTTAGATCTATGGAGAAGATGGATACTTCAAATCTGTCAACATTGGAGAAATTCTGTATGACTGGGATTATAGCAAACTTGTGTCTTCCTCTTATGTTCCAAGTTTGGTGCAACTAGAAATCAACCAAGGGGACGAAAGGAAAGAGCAAATCAACCAACCATGCGAAAGGAAAGAGCAAATCAACCAACATGGGAAAAGGAACAGAAAAAACCAACCAGGCCGAAGGAAAGAGCAAAGGAAACGAAAAGAAAGAAACCAATCACGCGAATGGAGAGGAAAAGATGATGATGATGATGATGATGATGAGTTAGTTCAATTTCCAAAGCTTTATTTATTTCTTTCATTATTTATTTTGTCATTCCTAGGTTTTTATTTTCTTTTCAGTTTATCTATTAATTAATTGTTTATGCTATTTTTGAAGTTTGATTTTTCGATCCTAGTATCCTTAATAATAAAGTAATCTACATTACCAAAATATTATATATACTTATGTTATATAGAAATGATAAACTTAAGAAATATGGGAAGAGGAAGATTATTATTTGCAGGTTTGCACATATGCTACGTATGTGATTTATGTTGATCACTAATCCACAAGTATGAACATGTATGGTAGTTTTTGTCTCTTTCAATATGGGAAGAGAATCAAGTTGCAATGAACGCATGTGATTTATGTTGGTCAATAGTTATTTCCTCAGAAAGTCTTCTCTGCTCTTCTTTTCCGTTTCTCTCCTCTGCTTCTTCTATTGGATATATCCTATTAGAGTATATAGATTCTTAATGCTCTGCTTCTCTTATGGGATATATCCAAAGACGTCATTTTTCCATCATGAGTGTTAATGCTTGTAGGTTAAATTACAGAGCCGATATCATCATAAGGATGATTCACGATGTTCCCGAGGAATGAGAAGTCTGTTTAAGCTGCTTCCCTGTGAACATCAACTACTCGAGCAGACAAAAGAGATTGCTTGAGGATTACGGTTTCAGATGTGACTGTGATCGGTGCATAGTGGAATCTAGTTGGTCGAGGGAGATGAGAGCGAAGTCATGGAAAGAGATGGAAGATTCAGAAGGTGAAAAGGAAGAAGGAAAAAAAAGCTTGTGGAACCCAATTTCCTTCACGGTTACTCTTTGTGTGAGAAAGAGAATTACGTTGCACTCTTGGTCCGCATTTGCCTAAGACTCATGATGCTGCTTCGAGGGTTTCTTGAATGTAATGTTTGTGGGTCTCCTTAAGGAGGATGAATTTTGTCATGGCCACAACCCTAGTCTCCTTTATTCCCACTACTTCACCCACCCATTATTCCCACCACTTCACCCATCCATTATTACACCACTTCACCAACCCACTACCTCCACTACTCAATCAATGATCTGAATCACGTTGGTTTTGTGCCTATATAAGGACATTTGCTCTTCTTATGGATGTCTTGCAAAAACAAAAGAAAAGAAGAGCAAAGGAAATGGGTTCCGAGTAGTGACATTGCGGGGCTGATTGCCGGCGGCTCAGAAGGAATTAGATCGTGATTCTTATATCCGTGGAAAGATCACGGATTCTAGTTTCTGGAGCTTCTTTCGGATTCGCGATACGAGTGAAGTTTCGGGGTGATTTTTCGGCGATCCGTGAGGAGTTAGGTGACGAGTAATATACCTTTGGAAAGAGGATTCTTCTAAGATTCTGGGGCTCTTTTCCGATTTGGATTCCGATTGCTAACTTTGGAGGAAGGTGCATGCTGCTACAGAACGAGTTAGAGTACGATTTTGGTACTGTTGGAAAGCTGACGTTACAAGGATTTCAGATCAACTTTTGGCTTTCCAATCCGATATAAATTCGAATCCAACCGCCCAGAACGCACATTCACATCCTCCTAGGATCACTCCTTTGTTTTTGATCATCCAAAAGGCTAAGGTGAGGGTGTTGGCTAGATAACTCTAATACTAGTTAACGGTAGTTGTTCTTACACGTTAAGCTATGAATGTTTGATGCTTGCTGATTGATAGTAGTAATTCTTGATGTTGCAAACGGTTGGGATAAGAGAGAATGTTAGGATTAAAATTATTGCTTGAGATTGTAGAATAGATTATAGTTCTGGGAACGATCGCGTACGTAAGCCCGTTACAGAACTTTGCGTGTTGGACTACGAACGATCGCGTATGTAAGCCCGTTGTAGTCCATTAAGGCCATAAAAGGCCGACGGGGAGGACAGACCCAAAACGGTAGAAAGGGGTTGGCTCCGCCGTCGTACGTAATATATTAAGTAAAGGAAGAAAAAGTAATGTATGTGAAAAGGAAAGAAAGTAAAGAATGTAATAAGTAAAGAATGTGAAAGGTGAAATGTTTAAGTATGATAATGTATAAGTGAAAGAGATTATGGTCTGGAAATGTTAGGTATGAAGATTATGTTACTAGTAATAGGTTGAATGATACATGTTCTATTTCTGGTTTAATGTGTTTGAATGCTTATTGTCATCAAGTATCAGAGTGGTTGTGGGTAACAATCTCACTGAGTAATTTCTTTCCGGAATTACTCACCCCTCTTTTTCCCCCTTTCAGGTAATGATGAGTAGCGGCTCAAGGTGGTTGTTGTCCGGGTGCTGGTTTTAGCGGAATTATGTTTGTATTTCGTTTAAAACCATTTACTTAATATTTTCTACATTAGTTTCACGTGAAGGATTTTTAAGTTGGAATTATGGTTTTTGTGGAATGATTTAAGACGTGTGCTATGGAATAAAAATATGGATTTTCATAAAAGTATCTAATATAATTGATAGATTATTTTCATAACTGCCGTTTCGGCTAAGTTAATGAGGCGGGTGTCACAATTTGGTATCAGAGCCTAGGTTAGCCAAGCCGGTTCTGACCCGGAAGGCTGTCCTAGGTGACCATTGTTTCCAAAAAAAAAAAAATAAATAAAAAATAAATAAATGTTTTCGAAATTTGGGATGGGTTTTTATAAAAGTAAAAGAGCACCGGCAACACTACTCTTGAGCAAGTAAGTTGAGTTTCCTTTAGAATATTCTAAATTTTGATTGTCTGCACAGAATGGTTCGTGGAGGAGCACGTGCTGGAAGAGGGAGAGGAAGAGGAAGAGGACGTGGTCGTAATGGGCCTAATTCAGTTGAGACTGCATCAGATTCAGCAAGCACACACAGCAGTGGTCAGGCGTCAATACATGGAGTGGATCCTGAAATGCTGAGGAATCTCGTGAGGGACTCACTCAAAGAGGTATTGGCGCAGACACAAGGGGCAGGTCAGACTGGTGTACCACCTCCACCTCCTCCGCCTCCTCCACCGCCCCCTCAGGAGGATTTAAGGCAGGACTATTGGAGGATTCTAAAATTGATGAGGGATTTGGGTACTGTATCCTTCAGTGGTGGCACAGATCCGATGGCTGCAGACAATTGGAGAAAGCAATTGGAAAGGAACTTCGGTACGGTTCGTTGTCCGATAGGGTACCAGGTGGATATAGCTTCAAGTTTTCTGCTGGATGAAGCTCAAGTTTGGTGGGAGGGAGTAGAGAGAGAAGCCCCTCATGGTTATGTGATCCTGTGGAGTACCTTTCGTGAGGAGTTTACCAGGAAGTACTTTCCCTAGGAGACCATAAATGAGCTAAAGATGGAGTTTCTGACTCTGAGCCAAGATAATAAGACGGTGAGGGAGTATGAGCGGGAGTTTACTAGGTTGAGAAGGTTTGCTGTGGGGGTAACAGATGAGCAATCAATGATTCAGAAGTTCATGATGGGTTTGCGGCTAGATATCCGTAAGATTTGTCAGATTCGTGATTATGGGAGTCTCATCGAGCTTGTGGAGAGAGCTTCTATGACAGAGAAGACAAATGAGGCTGAGAGCAAGTTAGTCAAGAATGCTCCCCAGAGGACCACCAAAGCACCAGATCCGCCAAGACAGCAGCATGGTAATCAGGGTAGACAGCAGCATGGTAATCAGGGTAATCAGGCAAATGTCCCAATGTGTGGTAAGTGTGGCAAGAATCACAAAGGAGTTTGTTTGTACCAATCAGGAGCATGTTTTAAGTGTGGAAGAATGGGACATAGTGCGTGGGATTGCAATGGTTTTGGAGGAACTTGCCATACTTGCGGTAAGTATGGGCATCGTGCTAGAGACTGTAGAGTACGAACAGGAGGGCCATCACAAGGTTCACGCTTTTTGAGTCCCCTTATCTTTTAGTAGTTTCTTTCGTGGGTTGTCTTCTAAATCTATTTTGCTTTCAGTTTCATTTCATCGTCGAGATTCATGAACAAATCAATTCTTCATAGCTTGAAGACAAAAGAAAAAGATCCGCCGGAAAAAATCTTGTCTTCTTAACTCTAAGAAAGAGAAGCAAAAGATCCACCGGTGTTGAGGGTCGACACTTTTCTTCCTCGACGATTTAGCTCAACGCGACTGCTTAACCCATGATTCCGACACCGACGACGGAGATGTCGAAATCACCAACGACGGACGATGAAGATCCCACAATCAAAGGTTGTACCCTGACGGAGTTGTTGCCGACAACTGAAATTCTCCAGATTAATTTTTAGATCTGTAATATTTAGGATTTGTACAAAAAAGTAACTAAAAAGTCGATCTGAGAAAATAAATTTTTTTACACAAACTAAAATAAAAACTTCTAGTTACTGAGATGTTAAAAACTAGTCAAGAATAAGTAACTAGATATGTTACTTGAGGGATAGATTGGACAATTTACAAGGGGAAAATCACCTTGTTGTGCAAAGTGCCTTTTATTGTAAAGACTTTATACTAAAGTGCCTTATTCTGTAAACAACCCGTTAATTACTAGAACAACTTTTATTCAACCTTGAAACTCAACACAAGTTATAAAAGACAAATAAATCTTAGTAACAAGTTTTTATTATGAAAATGTCATTCATAATTTGCAAAAAAAAAAATCAAACATTTGTTTGAAACCGCGGCCGCGGAAACACCGGATCATGCTCGGCAGAGGTGTGGAGGCCGGGATCTAGGTAAAAAATCGGATTAAAAATCAAAAATTGGAAAAAACTCAAAATCTTTTGATTTTTTGTTAGAAAAAAGATATATGATGTTAGATCTACTAGTTTTAGACAAAATCTAGTTGAAAACGAGTTAAAATACAGTAAAAACGAGCTAAAAAATGGCTGGCCGCCATTGTTAGGGTTTGAGAAAAACTTGGTGTTTTGTGGAGAAGATGAAAGGTAAATTACGATTTTACCCTTTATTGAATAATTCTACCAGTACTATAAATAAGTCTACTACTATTATAAATAAGTCTACCACATATTATAAATCTACCACTACCACGAATATAAATAAGTCTACCACATATTATAAATCTACCACTACTATAAATAAATTTACAACTACTATAAATAAGTCTAAGGTTGTTTTAGTAAACAAGTGAAAAGATTGAATAAATTTACCATTACAATAAATAAGTCTACCACATATTATAACTCTACCACTAATATAAATAAGTCTACGATTGCGCGGACCATCAATAAGTCTACTGATCACAAAATAACCCTACCACAACTACTAATAAGTCTATCACTCAAAAATAAATCTACCACTACTATAAATAAGTCTACGATGGCGCGAACCATCAATAAATCTATCGATCACAAATTTAACTCTACCACCACTAGAAATAAGTCTACCAATCACAAAATTAACTCTACCACTACTACAAATATGTCTACCACATTTTATAAATCTACCACCACTATAAATAAGTCTACCATTGCGCGAACCATCAATAAGTCTACCGATCACAAAATTAACTCTACCACTACTACTAATAAGTCTATCACTCAACAATAAATCTACCACTACTATAAATAAGTCTACGATTGCGCGAACCACCAATAAGTCTACCGATCACAAAATTAACTCTACCACCACTAGAAATAAGTCTACCGATCACAAAATTAACTCTACCAATACTACAAATAAGTCTACCACATTTTATAAATCTACCACCACTATAAATAAGTCTACCATTCAGCGAACCATCAATAAGTCTACCGATCACAAAACTAACTCTACCACTACTACAAATAAGTCTACCACATTTTATAAATCTACCACCACTATAACTAAGTTTACCATTGCGCAAACCATCAATAAGTCTACCGATCACAAAATTAACTCTACCACTACTACTAATAAGTCTATCACTCAAAAATAAATCTACCACTACTATAAATAAATCTACGATTGCGCGAACCATCAATAAATATACCGATCACAAAATTAACTCTACCACAACTAGAAATAAGTCTACTGATCACAAAATTAACTATACCACTACGAGAAATAAGTCTACCACATATTATAAATCTACCACTACTATAAATAAGTCTACCATTGCGCGAACAATCAATAAGTCTACCAACCACTTAATAAATCTACCAATCGCAAATAAATCTACAATCACATGAACGGTAGACTTATTCGCTGACTCATTAATAACATTTTCGTAAATACGTTTTTTCTCTTTAAAGGAAGTAAGGTTAAAACGAGTATTAATAGTTTTTAAGGTTGTTTGAGTAATTTAAAAAAAAAAACATTATTTTTGTCAAAATCAACTTTGTAAAGTTGTTTTAGTAAAACTCCCTTAAAACATAACATTGATTAGAACAAATATACAGAGTTTTATAAATTAAAAATGTGCCTTAATTAAGCCTATACTACTCCCATTTCAGTTTTATGCATGGAAAATAACAGATTCTCATACAGAAAAAAAGGACAACATAAATCAAACCGTAGAATCTTCAACATCACTGTCTCCACCTGAATCATCACTTAATTCATTAGAACTAACCCTTGATTAGTTGCTGAACCAAACCGGTAACAGAAAGAACATACTTGACATACTTAACACTTCCCTTCCTCTTCTTCCCCCCATTCTCCGCAGATTTCATCGACCGTGCCGCACTTATCAATGCAGCATTCATCATTTCATCTATATCTTCAGACTGATTATTAGATTCAAGATCTTATTTCTCTTCACATTTATCATTAGAAAACAGCCTCTACAACATTGTCCTTTGCGTTCATTTGAACTCTTTCCTGAGAAGTCTCTTAATTTGAGCATCGGCAATGTTAAAGCAACGCATCATAAGTGCATTCGCGAATGATATTCCTCCTTATCTCTCAACGTTAGTTAAACGCTCTGCCAAAAAGAAGATAAACAACACTAGGGGACTAATTAGAGTTCCACAAGTGGGTCCCGCTTAGTGGAATATCCAACGGCTACGATCGGCTTCAGAATTTGACTATTTCAACCATTATCTTACAAGTTATTGGTCCGGAAACGTGGACCCTACCTCAAAAGAATGGCCAATCAGATTTCAGAAAATCAAGCAAGAAGAGAATCAAACCCAAATAAGGTGAAATTTTGTCTCTTTTTGATTTTGTTTTCAGTTTCTGGGTTCTTACTATGCGTGGGTGTTAGATCTTGGAGCATGAAATTATTGATTATGATTGAAAAAAGAGGAATCTGATTGCATTCTGAAGATTGATATTGAAGAAATAGGGGATAAGCTTGAGGTAAAAAAGAGTAGTTATATATAGTTTATGTTGAACCTCAATTCCTTTCATCTTCAAAGATTTTGAACTGGTTTAGTTTGTAGCTTGTTAAACAAGACCAAGAGGGCATTGCGATTCTGTGTGCAAGACCGTTGAGACTTCTTGTCAGAAGGTGATTCACTTTTGTGTTCTTTACATGGATCATATAAACCAGAATGACGATTTCTTTTAGCATAAGACTTTAACGCGAATGTGAATGTTTTTATCCTGTTTCTGTGTTCTCTAGGTCATTGGTAAACCAAGGAGATTGCTTGAGGATTACGGTTTCAAATGTGACTGTGATCGGTGCAAGGTGGAATCTAGCTGGTCGGAAGGTGAGAACGATGTCATGGACGAATTCAATTTCCCTCCAGCATAATTCTTTGTAAGATGTATGTGTGAGAAGGAGAATTGTTTTGCCTGTTGTTTGAGTGTTGCGTGATGTTCGCATTTTTTCTACTCAGTTTTGGAAAAGGTAATCCAACTTTAGAATTCTGTTTTGGAAGAATAAATTGAAATGTTATGTGGAATTTACTTGGAAACAGATTTTTTTATATAAAATGTGAATATTTATTACCAAATGGAACATTGAGTTTGATTACAAGAGCTTTTAGCAAACAGCTATTTTGGCAAAAAAAAATAAAAACCATTGGAGCTAAGTTGTGAAGATTTTGAGTCTTTAAGATCTTGAAAGCCAGAAAGGGAGTAGTTTACACCCTTTTATGCTTGTAATCTCTATAACTATTTGCTTGAAATCATCAAAAGCTGCTACAAACTCAAAACATATATAAATCAGGAGCAACATACTTAAAACATTCATTAGAACGAATGATACAAAAGTGTTTATTCATAAATTCGTCATCGACCTTATCTTCTTAATATGCGACTGGTGTCACACGAGGCAGAACAAAAGTATGAATCTACTCCGGCCTTAGAAACTCTTAGAACCGAAGGGAGTTTGCATCGACATTTGCACGTCGAGCAAATTATTCGACAAATAGATGTGTTGGGTACCACTTCTTTATCCCAACTTGTTAACGAATCTACTCGAACTGGCATGATGTACGAGAAGTCTCCCACAACGCAGTAAATATGCAACACGATCCCACAATCACTGCATGTATAGAACCATTCCTCTGGATCCAATTTTGTTTCACATGCTTCACACCAATATTCGCCGTCCACTCCGCTTTCACCATAAGACAAGAAGAGAGGATGGTCGTCGTACCTGTGCCTCATTATCTTTTGCGGTAACATAGCCTTCATGTCCAAGCTATAATCACACTCATCACAACTAAACATTCCTATGTCCATTCCTCCGTCGGTGTAGTATAAACGATGTGGATGGCTTTCGTGCTCAAAAGGCTCTGAAATTGAACCGCATCGTACATCTAGAATCTTGTGACTAGCAGACTTATACAGGAAACCAGTGAACTTTCTATGACAAAGAGCACAAATATTTCTTTTGGCTTCAAAATTTGTGTGTAGCGTGAAAGGTTGGTTGTGACAAACATGTCGTTTCTTTCGAGAGATATTAGCACATCTTTCGTGGAGAACGAAATCACATTCCTCACAACTGTAGAAAGGCTCTTCATATATTTGGAAGACACATGCTTCACAACGTCTGTTTTCTTCAGGAATCATCCTACCATCATCCTTGTTGAATCGTAAATAGTGATCATGGCTGAAATGTTTTATCGTAGTATCATCAACCACCTGGAATGGAGCAATCTCCACTTCTTCGGATGTTCCTTCTAGCTCGATCTTGTCCCATACATCTTTTCTTGTTGCGCATCTTGAATGAACGACATAAGTAGAACATTTTGAGCAATAATAAGCCCCGTAGAACCCATCCACCTTTTTACGACAAACTCCACAGGTCCAGTTTCCATGTCCGAGACGACAAGTGTAAGAGATGGGATGATCATGACGGTTGATGTTTATGAAGCAGGGTAAATCGATACAATCTCGATGAATCATGAAATTGCATTGAAAACAGAAATAAGGGCTGCGGTTACCTTGCGTCCCACAAGCATTGCAAGTAAAATCGATACATCTTGGAAAAAGGTTAAGGTGATGCTCGTGAGTCTTCAAGCTCATAACACTAAGTGGTGGTGGGTTTCCAGCACAACCTTTGCAAATGCTGAAGTTACAAACATCACAATGGTAAAGTTGTTGATTAAACTCCATCTCGCAAAGAAGACATTTCTTGTCTGCGTAATCGGGTACTTCTTCACCATTAAGAAACTTGAGTGGGTGTTTGGGATGAAAATTGTGGAACTCTTCTAGAGAGAGCTCGGTACATTCCACATGGAAGAACAATTCGCATTGGCGACACTCGTAATATTGCTCGAGTTTGTAAACTTCCGAGCTGCACACTTTGCAGTTTCTGGTACTTGAAGACAACTCAGACCCCACTCCATCTGAGAGTACAAGCGGATGCTCATGCGTGTTGGAATTTTCGAGAGTATGAGGTGGTGTTGGTCTCCTTGCACAACCCAAATCCAACTTGAAGTCGCATATGGAACAGAAATAACCTGTTGCAAACCAAGACTGACATACACTACAAATGGAAGATTGGAATCTTCTTACGAGCTTGAGAGGGTGGTCCGGATGAGAAGAGTGGTTGATTTCTGGTAAAGACTCGGCACATTCTTTATGAAATATAGTGTCACAACCCAACTCATTGCATCGATAGCCTCCATAAATGTAACCATGAGACCAGCAACCTTTACATTGACCAAGAGAAAAGCGAGTGAAAGGTAACAAAGGATGGTCATGAACTGGTAGCTCCACTTTTTCCATGCTGATTTTTGAACTTCCAAAATACAAATCAACGTCTAAGCTCTTCTCTTATGTGGTAATTTGAAAACTGGTTTCTTCTTTTTTTGGGATCTTTCAAAGTGTTTCGCAAAAGTCTCTTTTCTTTAGATCTGGGTGATTCACACGACCTTTAGAGACAGCTAAGTCAAACAATGTTTATTTCATTTTTAATTTGATTACCAATATGATAATATGCCAGATCTTATCTTACTGTCCCCTACGCACACTATTCATTGTTAAATGTTTACAAAAAAAATAGTCATGAAGTCAACGGAGCATGTTGTGTATTTTGGGTTTACCAAATTATTACCAATTTTCGGAAAGTGGATTTTGGAGTCTAACACGTTCGTCAAGAAAATACGATAGTTTAATGATAATCCAAATTTTGATACAGACAGTAATAAGTAATGGTTACGAATCACAAGGCAAAAATGTGAGGGGCAAATCCGATTTGAGTCGGGATATGTTAGCCGTTGCTTCTCTCAAGAATTATAATCAGTCTTTAGCGGCAAGTTTAACGTACTTCCCATCAACCGTGAATCTGGAGCTCGAGTTCACCTGCAAGAAAGAAAACAAGCAATAGGCTTCAATGTGAAAATATTTTTCTAAAGGGAGAACAAATTGTTCGTAATTAGGCAGATGAGATCCTCTGACCTTCAGCTCTAGCTCTGCCTTGAGCTCGGATTTGTCTTTAGTTATGCCTGAATCCACAAGAGATTCCAGAACCAGCTTCTTCAGTTTCTTCATCTTTAAAGTTTTATCTTCGTTCTGCATCAATACAAATTCATAGATGTGTTACATTATGTAGTCACATTCCATTGGCACTTATTGGATAATGCAAGCTGCAAAAGAGAAGTTAAATCGAAACCAAAAGTCGATAGCTACTTACAGATTTCAAAGCCGCTGTGATCAACTTCTTCCAATTGATTTTCTTCTCATGGTCCTGCTTCTTTGCTTTCTTTACTTCACCACCTCCTCTCGCTTCTTCGGCTTCAACTACCTCTCCGTTGTTCACAGTTTCATCCAAAGTCTCTAGCTTTCTCTTTTTCTCAACATTCGCAACCCCTGAGTCGACATGTAAATCTTCTTTCTTCTGTTCCAAATCACCATTAGAAGCATTTTCGCTCGCATCCTTCGTATCCACCATAGATTGTTCTGATTCTTGTTGTTTAGCATGGAAGCCTTTTGCTTTTCCTCGGTGTTTCTTCCCATCGGCATGGGCAAGCAACGTCTGCTGGCTAGTAGCCTTTGTGTTACACAAACTGCAACCAAATAGATAAATACTCAAAAGCATATCCTCATAAAACCTAACCACAAGACAACACAAACACACACAAACAAAAATACATTTT
Organism: Arabis hirsuta; assembly: GCA_964056655.1. Classification (NCBI taxonomy): domain Eukaryota; kingdom Viridiplantae; phylum Streptophyta; class Magnoliopsida; order Brassicales; family Brassicaceae; genus Arabis; species Arabis hirsuta. The sequence continues at coordinate 2,132,504 of OZ053306.1, forward strand.
CAATCACAACTCTACATTGGCTCTATCAATCCAAAGAAAAATAGATTTACTATACTCCTAAACAATGTAGACGAACCTCTATACATCAAACTGCATCCATGTCTAAAGCTGGAAATTGAAGGAAGGGTAGAAAGATGTGTATACCTACAAAACCATGGATATCGGTTCGATAAGCCGACAGTTATATCGAAATCGGGCTGTTGCTTGTCCTTTGGCTTTGCAGGTGTGCCATTAGATGCCTTTGACTGCCCTTTTGGACCATATTTCTCCTAAATACATTAAAACAAAAACAATTCTTCAATCTCTTAATCCAATACATAACCAAAACCTTTATAATCCAACTCAATTTGTTCCATAGAATGCATTAACCATAAGAGATGAACAAAACAGCATGAGAAATGGTAAAAATCACTTACAGCTTCGGTAATGCACTGGGTATGTCCTTGTGCACTATCTTTCCCAAACATTTCTCCACAATCGATGCACGATAACTATATGATTTGGCAACAAAAGCAAACAGATTTTTTAACAGAAGAATCATCAACACAGAGATTCAATTTTAAGAAGAAGAAATTATAAATCGAGACCTTTGTGGCACTGCACATTCTGAAGTGATTCGGGAGCTTTGGTTTCTTCAGATTATCTCCACAGTCCTCGCATTGAAACCAAACCATCGTCTTCCTCTTTCTGATTATCGAAGAGTGAAATTTGGGGGAAGGAGAGAAATCAAATTCTGGGGAATGTAGATCGGAGATGGGTTTAAGACCAGCACAAATTAGGGTTTAAAACATTGTTGATGAAGTGTTAAACAACGCGCTGTTTTGGAATACGAAAACCGACATGGTTTCTTAGTTTCTAACGATGAAACGGCCAGATTTTCTTATAGAGTTCGAGACAGATTTAATTTTGGTCTAACAGAAAAACCGAACCAAAGCCGAATTTACCATACCAAACTGAAGAACCTAAAAATTCAAGAGAAATTCAATCAAATTTTGCATTTTTAATCAAAATATATTCTGTTCTTCAGAGTACAGAAATATTTATTAATGTTGTAGAATTTTTTTTTTTTTTGTCGAATGTTATAGAAATTTAAAATTAGCTTTATGCTTTTAGTTTGTTTTTTATCCAACCAAACAAATTTTTTTGCCAAATCAACCCAAAAAAATGTCGGTTCTAGTTCGGTATATATTTCACACAACTCGCAAGCAAAAGGATTCAAAGCAATTTTGAAGCTTTAGAGGCAAGAAAAAATGTGGCCACAGAAACTAATAAAAGAGACTCAAAATGTATTAAGAAACCATCCTTGAATAAGAGTCATCTGGATAAATTAAACACCAGAAATTCTCAAAAATACCAGATTAATTAACACTTTTCCGAGAGAAATCTTCTTCATTGTTTAGAGAGAAATCTTCTTCACTGTTTCGAGATTCGAAGAACACTTTGCAGCCATGGCGAGCACCAAAGTTCAGAGGATTATGACCCAACCTATTGTAATTTTTTTGATTCGTTTCTTTTTTTTTTTTGTCTCTAGAGCTCTCTCTATTTCGTTTACTAACTCTTACTTTTTGGTTTCTTCGCTTTCTATCTCTGTGGCTTCGTGGGACGGTTTTTTCAGAATCTGATTTTCAGGTTTCTCCAAAGTGTAAGTGTTATCGATTACCAGTCATTTTCGTTCACTTCGATTATTTATATCGTTTGGTTCTGAATGGTATTCCGTTCGTGTGCAGAAAGCTCGGATCCAGATTTGTTCGCTAGACTAATTTGGAGAAGTGCACAAGATTAAGGAATTCAAACCTAACATGGTATGATTTCTAGATCTACCTCAGGCTTTCAATCTGGGTGGTAAAATTTGAAATTTGGTTATATGTTGACTCGTCTTGTGTGATTGAGCACTTTTCTCTTCGCACTTCTTTCTTCTCGTAGAAGGTTCACCTGAACCTACAAATGTTTTGCAGGAAGTTAGATTTTGATTTTGTGAATTCAAGCAAAGAAGCAAGGAGGTCTACAAGACTGAGACTCCATCCTTGGAGAAAGCCGAAGCCAAACCAGAAGAAGAAATCAGCTAGACTCCATGGTAAAATGCCCAAGAAACTTGCCACTGCCTTATTCTTTCTCTTATAAAGTATCCTCTTTGATATGATTGCATGTTGTTTCTGTAGTGCCTTTGTATATTTAGGCTCAGGTTATGCTCATACCCTACAGTTTCGGGTTCCATATAGTCAATGCAATTCATTTGATATTGAATTCTGTTTTACCAATGTAGTTGTGATCCTGTGTTCACCTTTACCTGACAATTTACATGTGTAGTTCTCTCGATCCCAAAATTACGACTTAATACGACATGATTCTATGGTTATGTTTTGTATGTATTGAACTTTTTTTCACGTCATAATCTAGGTTAAACTAAATAGGTTTTCATTCATTTAGTTTAAAACATTTTTTAAGTACATTTGTGATTCCGGGAATTTCTATTGTATAAATCTGAATTTGGCTCCAGCACATTGTGGTTGTGTATATACAGAGTTGTAAGTGTAAACGTATTGTTACTTTTCATGGAATTTGAAGCCTTCTGAAGCAACGTATTGTTACTTTTCATGGAATTTGAAGCCTTCTGAAGCTACCTAGGCATGCTAGATCTTTAGAGTTTTCATTACATGCTTATGATTCTCTGTTATTTATAAATCTTTTGATCAGAATTAGAAAGACTCTATTTGTTGAACATAATCATTTTGTTATCTACTAATGCCCGAGTTGTACTTGATTTGTTAATCAGACTCGATTAGTAGTTAGAAATATGTTCATTGATTCGTTGACATTTTTAAGGTTGCATTTCTAATGAGCAAACCAAACTTTTCGTTATTGTTTGTCCAACCAATGCAAATTTTATACTTTGGTTTGTTGTTTCAAAATTACGTGCATGTTGTTATAGTTTCTTTTTGTTTTTCACCATTTGCTGTTCCAGATTTGATCATTTAATGTTAAGCTTGTAGATTTCTATCGGAAATTTTGAAAAAAATCTTGATGATAAGTACTGGATTTATCTCTCTTGGCTTTGTATTTTGGTGTCTTTTAGATTATGGCATTATATAACTACCCCCATCTCAAGAACTGATTGCATTTATATATTATTTAGCCCTTGTCAAACAAGATTTGCTTCCCTATTTATAGGACCAGGAAACAAACGGCAAGAAACAATTTATCACACTCCAGCAAGAGCTGTATAAACATTTGTATCCCTGAAGATACACGTAGGATGGTAGAAGATGGTGAAACCATAACAAAGCTCTTATAACAAAAAGGCGGGGAGAAAGCAAGTCATATTCAAAGGCACTCGTGTGCAGGTGATTGGTTCAGCTTTCTCATTGATAATCAATTATAAGGGAACACGTTAAGTTGATGCTATGTTTTGAAGTAGAAGCCTTTTGCAATTTCTTTGTCTAATACAAACAAAAAACTTTAACCGTGTTCCTTGCTTGATGTTTTCATTGACTAATTTATTACCACACCACCACGGCATCCAATGCTGATCTTAGCTTAGCCTATATGGTTATGGTTTTTACCATTCTTCCGTTTTCTAGGTTTCTTTATGATACGTCTTTTCTTTGCGGTCCACCAGATAGTCATAGTTGATGAGAGGTTGAATGATACTTATTATGTGTGTTTTTTTTAATTATCTTTCTGATTACTGTTACAGATTTATACATCCTTGAAAGTAATCCTTAAAATGACAGTTAATTTTTGTAAACTTAATACGCGGAAAATCATATAGTATTCCATCAAGGTAAAAGCTATTATGCTATATAGAAATATGAAAATATTTTATATTATAAAACAAAACAAAAAAACGGAGGGAATATTACGCAGCCGGCAAGTGGCAATAAAAAAAAAAAAAAAACAGATTATAAACGGAGATTGAGGAACTGAGGCACGGCTTCGGCTTGCATCAAATAGATGAAATTATCGGCTAAATTATCGTCGCCGTCGTCGTATTGGCCGAGGCTATAACAATCATCAAGGCCAACACCAGAAGCCAAAGCCATCTTCTTCATCATTTTGTTCGAAGTTAAGAGTTTTGAAAACGCTGCTTTCTCAATTAAGGTCGATATGAATTGAATGAGAGAAGATTTTGATGTGTGTATCTTGTATAAACTAGATTGTTGTAAGTTGTTTGTTTTTATATAGAGATGGTACACCAAATCCTACACCAAACCTTTTTTTTGACGTAAAACCCTCTCTAACCCAACACTATTTTCAAACACCAAAATGGGTGAACTTTTTTATTTATAAAAAGGTTTTTTAAATTTTAATCAATTTTAAAATTAATGAAAAACATATACAAATTGTGATGATTAAATCCAAAATCTAATATGTTTGATAATAATTAAACAAAAACTTAATATATTTTGTTATTTTATATGTTATAATGTATTTTTTTATATAATAAATGTTAAATTAAAAAAATAAATGGGGTTGATTTGTAAATTTTAAAGAATTAGAAAAGATAATCTATTAAGAATATTTTATCTTGGTGTAAACCATTGGAACAAAACATAATACCATTTTGGTGTTACTCCATTTTTTGTGTAAAAAATGGTGTAAATCATTGTTGATGCTCTTAAAAACCATTACCTATCATTATCATATATTTGATTTATTTAATTATTTGTCCTCTCTTTCGGTTTGCCAGCTTAATCAAGAACGTGTTTCTTGATTATATATGGGTATGATTGGTGAGTATGGAGTAATTGAGAGGAATTGAAAAGAGTATAATTGAGAAGAAAAGAAAAGAGTGTAAGTAGAATAGTTGAAAAGAAAAAAAGAGATGAAAAATAAATTAACTTGATTGATAGTGAAAACAGTATTTGAGAGTAATTGTACAAAAATAAATAAAATTGTTATAAAAAGAGTAGAAATATTTATTATTTCGATAAATATAAATAAAGACGAAAAATTTATACCCGGTGGGAATAGTGTACTGAAAAATAGAAGGTAGAGAGCAAGAGAGATTTTCTTATTGTTCGTATGAAAAATGTTGTGTATGTTTTACAATCGATCAACTTCTTTATATAGGCGATGAAAAATAAGTTACTGTACATGTATAGTGACAGTGGGCTCTATACAAAATAAAACAGTGGGCTCTACACAAAATAAAGTCAAACCCTTTGTTTTGTTTGACTTTCATAACAAAAATATAATTTTTTAGTATATATTATTTGTATTGTTGTCTTCATACGTGTGTGATAGGTGAGAGTAGAATTTTTTTTACTTGTTTTATGTAGTGGGATGTTTTCTACTTTTTTCCACCAAAAACAGAGTATTTATTTTTCTTTTAGTTTTTTTCTTTTCTTTTTGATTGGTATAAATCAAGAAAAATTTGGTAGAAAAAAGTTTTTCTCTCTTTTATTTTCTTCTGCACGGTACTATCAGTCATAGCCTATGTTTGTTTTAACATATTTAATCATTGTCTCAATTATCAAAACGAATGATCAGATCTCATATAATAATTTTTTAAAACACGTGAAATTTTTAACTAATTTTTTAAAAACACTCCCATTACTTTAATAGGAAAAAACACAGACAGTTGTACTTTAGAAAAAAAAATACACATGGAAATATGTAATCCTTCTTTTATATAAAAAAAAATACAGCTGTAATCAATTAATCAAGAACGCGTTTCTTGATTATATATATGGAAGTCAAAATGGTGGTCAGTCCACCCCAACCCAAACAATCAATTATAAGACTAACTATGGGTTTTTTTATTAAACACCCACGTCACTACTTTTAACATTTCACGTTCCCTACTTTTAACACTCCACATCACTTTCTCTTTCTTCCACCTAATAATTTAATACATAATTCAATTTCAACCTCTACAATAGTTTTATTTAATAAAATTCAACACCTTGACCCACCATATATATATATATATATATATAATTTTGAAACTACATGTTTATCACAATTATTGATTGAAATTAAATTCAATTAATAAGTATTATCTAATTTAATTGTTTTATTTTATTTTATATTCTCTTAATCAGTATTTTTCAAATAACAAAAATAAAAATAATTTTTATTAAAAACCATAGAATACAAAAAAAACTTTAAATGCAATACAAATACAAATACATAACACAACTGATAAAACATACTTAACTTAATTAATACAATAGACTTAACGAAAAATAAATAAAACTTTAAAATCACACACAGAGACTTAAAAATCTCTTTAATCACGAAACATTCCGAATTTTGCCCATATGTGTTTGACTAGATCGACTTGTAATTCGTGATGCACATTTGAATCACGTAATTCAGATCTAGCACGTACATGATTTGCAAATGAAGGTAACACCTCGGTCGAGAATGGTTGTGGTGTACTTGAACCACATGCCTCCGATTGATCATAGTCGGTCCAATGTTGAACATATGTATCCCGTTCATCTTCAACAATCATATTATGCAATATGATACATGACCGCATGATGATAGCCAAATCGGTTATATCCCACATGCGAGCTGGTTCACGAATGATTTTAAATCGAGCTTGTAAGACTCCAAATGCACGTTCGATGTCCTTCCGACATCCTTCTTGATGTTGTGCAAATAACTTGTCTGGTTCACTTTGAGGAAGTCGAATTGATTTGACGAAAGTTGGATAAGAAGGATAGATACCATCAGCTAGATAGTATGCCATATTTGGAGTGTTTCCTTGTTCAATATCATCAAACACTGGTGAACGGTCTAGAACATTAATATCATTCAATGTGCCTGGACACCCGAAAAAAGCATGCCATATCCATAGATCATGAGACGCAACTGCTTCAAGAATAACAGTGGTGGTTCCTTTATCTCCCCTGGTAAATTGACCTTCCCACGCTGTAGGACAATTTTTCCATTCCCAGTGCATGCAATCAATACTTCCAATCATCCCCGGAAACCCCCGCATCTCGCTCACATGTAATATTATTTGCAGGTCATCTTGATTTGGAGTTCTGAGATACTCTTGCTCATACAACTGTATGATTCCTTTATAGAATCTACGCAAGCACTCCAATGTTGTAGTACCTCCAATTTTGATGTATTCATCGACCGCGTCTGCCGCCATACCATATGCTAACATTCGCATGGTCGTGGTACATTTTACTAGTGGAGATATACATTCTTTATTGGCTGCGTCAACTCGTTGGGTGAAGTAGTTGTCATTGCTTGTTAGGTCTCCAACGATCAGAAGGAAAACATGTTTTCGCATCCGGAATCTGCGGCGAAACATTGCATCATCATATATAGGTTGATTGGCAAAATAGTCATCAATCAGTCTTTGGTTTGCTGCTACATGATCTCTCTTGATGTATTTTCTCTGGTTACGACGTGGATACTCTTCCTCTATTTTGTTTTAACGCTCTTTAAACCGGTTGACGATATACCTCTCTTCAATCTCAGACTGCCTTTTGTAAGCTTCAATGTCAAAAGAAAATTCATTTGGATCCATTGAAGTGTTTTTTTAGTAAGATGAGATTTGTGATATTGGTTCATCAATGGAAGAATAAGTTCTCATTTATAAAAAAACATGTGGTTGAAATCGACGGAACTCAAATATGTATGTAATGCAGTTAACTAATAGATAAGAGATAAGATAATGATTTGATTAGTAGACAAAAATATAAAATTCATAGATTACATTATCGGAAAATAATAGAGTACTGACAAATGAACATTATTAAAGCGACAAATAACAAAGAAATATTAAAGCAGAAAGTGACAAACTGTAGACATAGACTTGACAACCACTAATTTCTGAATAAATCATTGCTCAACTTCTCCAACAGCTCTTTGCTTCGATCATCGAGATGCTCTTTTTCACTTAACTTCATAAACATCTTCATCTTCTTTGTTTGAGTCTTATCTTTCATCAGTTGGTTTGCCTCCTCTTGCCTCATAGCTATTTTTTCCAATCGTTCCAACTCTTGCTTCTTTAGTTGTTTGAATTCAGTCCACTCTTCGTTAACAACTTCCAAGACTGCACCCTTACCTTTTTTTTAGCCTTTTTTTTAGCAGCATCCCTCCCCGTTGGACGAACATTAGATCCTACAGAGTTGGAGTCACTTGCATCACTCTCGTGGGCTCTCTTAGATCCACTGCTTCCAGACCCATTATTTCCTCCGACCTGACTACCATAATGCGGTTGATCACGCACAGCGAGCCATTCTGACATTAAATTGAAATGCCCATTCTAACCACTTGAATATAGTTCATGTGCTTTCGCCAATACATCATTCTCTGACCACCCACTTTGTTGCATACGCTTGGCATTATCGTAAGCACCAATCCATTTGCCAATTTTTTTGTTAATGTAGCTGAAATGATTTCTGCATTTTCTCCATCACGCGGAGGATCAAATGAGCAATGTTCATTACAATACTCAGCAATCTTACCCCAATATGCCTCGCTTTTTTGATTTTTGCCAAGAATGTTGTTTGTTCCAAATTTAATCCATCCACTCAGTAGCACTAAATTTTCTTCAGTACTCCATTTGGGGCTTTTATGGCATGGAAGTGTTGAATTTTCTGCATTTGGAGTGGCTTCATTAACATCGTTCATCTCTCCGAGAGCTATTTGTGTAGAAAATTCGGGAAATTTAATTGGTCTACCACTCACAATATTTTCATTAGCCATGATATGGATGGTAGTTTTGAGCAGGTGATGGCATGAGAAAATTTGGTGGAAACCCAAAATTTGGTGGAAACCCATAATTTGGAACATTCTAGGATTGATTAAAAGAGGGATTTTGAAATTGATAATTATTGAGATTTGGGTATGGAAAAGGGTTATTAATAGAATTTTGTGTAGGATTATTGTTTGGATCCATTTCACAAAATTCTTTTGTAAAGAAGTAAACAAGAATTTACGAGAGAATACTTAGAAACTTATGATAGAAGTGGTGTTTTTTTTTTGGGTGTCCAAATGAAATGAAACAAGTCTTGATTTATAGAGTTTTTAAAATGATAAATTTTCATATAAAAATTTATTAAAAAAAATTATTTATGATATAATAATTGATTTTAAAAGATAAGATTTGATAAAAATCTTCAAAATATTGATAAATTAATTGATAAAAATCTTCACGCGCGTAGCGTGTGTCTTGCCAAGAATTTGTTCAGTATCATCCACTTAAAATTCACCACATCACTAATATGGACCCCATTATTTTTGTTTCAATCCGTTGAAACAATTCAACTTGTTGAAACCACCTTGGATTCTTTTTTTTTTCAACTCCCTCATTGTATTTGATTCACCAGTTAGATTATTTATTCAACACCCTCACTATATGTAGTCTAATGAGTTAAATATTTTAATTCTAATGGGTTAATGAACCTAATAGGTTAATGAGTAAAATGAATATGGTTGAAATGGGTTAAAAAAAAATAGATTAATGGATTGATAATGGTTGACCCAACAACACTTATTTAAACTAAAAATATGATTTCACAAATTTTCGGCCAAAAATATGATCTCTTAATTTTCCCATCAAAAATATGATTTCTCAAATTTTCCGCCAAAAACACGATTTCACAATTTTCCCGCCTAAAACACAATTACGTAAATAATTTTCCGCCAAAAACATGATTCTATATAAAAAAATTTTCGCCAAAAATGCAATTTCGTAAAATATTTTCCCGCCAAAAACGCAATTTCATTAAAGTTTCCCGCCAAAAACGAAATTACGTAAAATAATTTCTTGCCAAAAACGCATACAATAAAAGGATCCTGCCAAAAACGCGATTTCGTAAAAATTTCCCGCCAAAAACACGATTCCGTAAAACATTTTCCCGGAAAAACGAAATTTCGTAGAATTTTTCGGCCAAAGACACAATTCTGCAAAAAACATCCAGCAAAAACGCAATACAATAAAAATTTTCCGCCAAAAAAGCGATTCCATAAATTTTTCCGCTAAACGAAACTCCGTAAAATTTTCTCGCCAAAAACGCAATTCCGTAAATTGATTTCCCACCAAAAAAAGCGATTCCATAAAATAATTTCACGTCAAAAACGCGATTTCGTTAATTTTTTTCCGCCAAAAAGGAAGTTCCGTTAAAAATTCCGTCCGAAGACATGATTTCATATAGCAATTTTTCGCAAAAAAATATGATTTCTAATTTTTTTTTTGGTCAAATTTCACTATATATATATATATATATATATATAAATATATTTATTAATTAATTTATTAGTTGCTTGGGTCAAAGTCAATCTAATCCATTTAAATTTGATGGATTAATGGGTTGATTCAACCCAATTACTAAATGGGTTGGGTTGATCTATGACTCATTAATACTCAACCCATTAGGGTTATGGATTGGGTTGGGTTGAAATATTTATTTTGACATCCCTAATTATATATGTTTGTTTTAACATATTTTGATGATTTGCGGTGAAAGGAGGCCTCACGTCTAACCGTATACGCGGGAGTATAGGTGGGGTCTAGACGGATAATTATTTTTTAGATATATATAGATATAAAAATGATATATATATATATATATATAAAATATATTGTATATACAATGAATAAAATATGAATATATTTTATATTTAGAAATGAGAAGTCTCAAATATTAAATTTAGTAAGTTCTTATGTAGAAGAACATGTACTTTGTTTTAAATATACATATAAGTATATAACCTTAAAATGTAAATTAAAAATCTTATAAAATATATACAAATATAAAAGATATGATGTCTACATTTATTTCAAAATGAATTTAACTAATAGACTTAATCCTTAGAGGTTAAAAATAAATATTGATTATGATAAACAAATTTTATTTTACAATATAATAAAATAATTGTTATTTTAAAAAAAAAAATATATGACCGCCTAATATCCGCCTAGAGTGCGTAATCGTCCGCCTAAACCGCATAAATGCCTGTCTAGACTGCATAAACATCCGTATTTTTAAAAACCACATAAATCATCGAATAACCTAAAATCGATGCGCTCGGCATCCGCGTATCGCCAAGGCACCGTCTAGGCATCCGCCTAACTCGCGTTTTAGAACACTGATCATTTGTCTCGATCATTGTCTGAATTCAACAAACGTGAAGCGGATCAAAACGAATTATCAAATCTCATATAATAATTTCCGAATTTCTAACATTCACATATACTTTAATAGGAAAAAAATTGTTGTACTTTAAATTAGCAATCATTTCAAATAATCGAGGAACTAATTTTTCTAAGTAAAAACTCAAAAATAGTAAAAATGATGAAGAGAATAAGCAATATGTCTTTATATTTATTCAAGTTGCGAATCGCTTTCAAAGAAAATTACATCATATATTTATACCAATCTAAGTCGGTTGAATAAACTCTAAAGAAATATGGAAAACCTAATAATTCTAGATTATTTTTCATTATTCATATTGATATTTTCCTTTTTATTTAGAGTCCGCTAGGACGGTCGAATCGTCATGGGCCTGGGCCGAACTCGTCTGCTGGATCGAGGCTCCTTTGATGGGCCCTCCCGGTCGATTCGGATCTGGGTCGGGTCTTGGTGACGGATGCTAAACCCGGTACCATCAATAAGTCCTCCCTCAATTCGGTGGTCGACGCAGTAAGATCATCGAATTGTATTTGAAATAACTGATTCAATATGGATCTTGCATCGTCGCAAGTCTTGACACATGGTCTATTTTAAATCGCTTAATTCCGCGAGACACCGAAGAGTCATGTTAGTTTAATCCCAGCGTTTCATCTAGGGTTTAATCATTACCCTCAATTTTTGTATCCTGGTTATAATTATCGGGTCTTGTAAGATCTTCCATAATAATGTGTTTAAAAAGATCATTACTTTCTCTCTCTTCGTCTATCGAATCGTTCTTCCAATAATCATGCCTTCCGCTCGCGACCTTGTCTCGTCATCACATAAAGAACTTAGGACCTCCTTGGACTCTAATTAAAATGTGAATAAATTAAACAGAGGAGGACTCTTTTTCGTAGCCACGAACGAAATTGATGTAGCCATCGGAGTCTTGTCGTGTTTGTAGAAAGAAGCCGAGAATATCGATTCTGATGATGCGCACATAGACAAAAAACGGAGGAAAGAATCCGATACAACGAAATTGGTGGTTTAGGATAACTTCAAGTGTTTCTTGACGAACAGGATTATGATCGACTATGTCGTCATTGCTTCTGGTTTGTTTTCAATTTGTTCAAGATTATGAATTTTATCATTTATCATTCGATGACTGTAATAGTATAAGAAAGGTCTTGTTTCTGTTTTGATTTCAGACGTATGAAAGAAGACATATAGTGGATTGGTTGAACTGTGAAAACGCATGTCACAAAACGAAAGCATACCTCACGGACCTTACGGTGAGACCAAAACCCTATGTCGTTCACCAAGTTGATCAACTATTTGTACCAGTCCTGTACAGTGACGAATCTGTTCATCTGGATATGAACCGCATCTGAAGCTTCAATTTGATCTGAGTCGGAGGAGGCAACTGAAATCCGATTAAGCAATAACACTAATTCATCACTCTCCACCTCAGTGATCTTATCTTCATATCTACGGTCATAGTTGTTGAGTCCACACCAGTCGTCAATCATATCTTTTACGAAAACATTTGGTCTCACCATGAGGTATGCTTTCGTTTTGGGACATGCGTTTTCACATTTCAACCAAACCACTATACGTCTTCTTTCATATGTCTCTGAAATCAAAACAGAAACAAGACCTTTCTTAGTCTATTACAGTCATAGAAAGATAAAATTCACATCAACTATTCAGTATTCACTTCCCCAAAATCGATCATAATCTTGAACAAATTGAAAACAAAAAACAAACCTGCCCAGAAGCAATGACGACAAGGTCGATCATAATCTTGTTCGTCAAGAAACACTTGAAGTTATCTAGAACCACCAATTTCGTTGTATCGGATTCTTTCCTCCTTTTCTTGTCTATGTGTGCATCATCAAAATCGATATTCTCGGCTTCTTTCATCAAAGACGACAAGACTCCAATGGCTACATCAATTTCGTTCGTGGCTCCGAAAAAGAGTCTTCCTCTGTTTAATTTAGAGCTGTCAAAATGGGTTAATCGCGTCCAAATGGTCATGTCCAAGCGGACATTTTCTTTTGCGGACAAGTAATGACCATGACCAGTAACGACCATGACCAATAACGATCGTGACCAGTAATGACCATGTCCAAATGGTTTGTCCATCGGAATCCACTTGTATATGTTTTAGATAATTTGAATATGTTTCATTCACTTGAATATTTTTAATTCACTTGTATATGTTTCTTGATAATTAATCATCAAAAGACAAAAAAAAATACGCAATTCCCTAATTTTTTCGTCAAAACTAAACTTTCGTAAAATTTTCCCTGTATGTGGCGACGTTTATTCGCTTAAACTTTAATTTATTCACATTTTAATTAGAATTAATTTAAAATTAAGTTTAAAAGAGACTCAAAATGTATTAAAATGTATTAAGAACCATCCTTCAATTATGAGTCATCTGGATAAACTAAACACCAGAAGTTCCCAATAATACCAGATTAATTAATCATTAGCCAGCCTTATCTAAACTGGAGAATCTGATCAAAACAAGACAACATAATTAATAATCAGAGAACATAGCATTTACTAATTGATCTTAGCTACCTCTGATACCAATAAGTACGTTCCGGATCACCAAAATATTGCCTTGCCATGCCCACGTAATTCGATGGGGCCACGGATTCCTGGTTCATCAGACCCGAGCCAAACATACCATAGTTCGGTAGACCAGCAACCATTTGATTACCCCTTAATGATGCACCATACATAGGGTCGAAACCTGGAGGTTGAGAGTGTCCGAAAAAAGGCATGTTATGTCCAAACATCTCCATAGTCGGTTGCTGCTGCCTCTGCTCGAATCTCTGTCTTTGGGCCAGCTCAATCCCCGGCAAGGCAACATCACTCGGATTAGGTATCTGAGTTAGTGCAAATTTCACTGGTTCAACCATGTCATTCATCTTTCCAGCCCCACACGGCTTTGCTGATGCTAGATTACATACCACGATGCGGTTGTATATTCTTTTCTCCGGATTTTTTAGTGCCTCTCTTGATCTTCCTGTGTCCTTGTCCATGATCACCGAGCACTCCTCTATCTCCCCGTAAGACTCAAAAGCTGCCTTGAGGTACTCCTGCGTTGTGTCCCATCCAAAACCACGCACAAATATATTGCGCTCAGAGATGTCACGTTCCGCCGACTCAAGGATGGCCGACATCAGTCGAGAACCCTTCTCGGCAGTCTTGTATATGAGGTAAATAAGCTCTTCCTTCGAGTAAGATACCAATTGCAGCTTCATGTCTTCCTTGTCGTACTCAAAATCGGAGTCCAAGTCAGTCTGCTTCTTCTTTCCCTTCTTCTCATGGTCTTGCTTCTTGGCTTTCTTTGATCTGCTATTTTTTTCACCCCCTTCTTCCGCTTCCTCGGCCTGAACTACCTCCTTGTTCCCATCGAAAGTTTCTAGCTTTCTCTTTTTGTCAACCTGTGAATGATATCCATTTGCAACACCTGAGGAGACACGCAAATCTACTTTCTTCTGTTCTGAATCACCATCACCATTAGAAGCATTTTCATCTGTATCTTCTCATCCATCGTGGATTGTTCTGATTGTTGTTGTTTAGCATGAAACCCTTTTGCTTTTGCTCGGTGTTTCTTCCCATCGGCATGGACAAGCAAATCCTGCTGACTTGTAGCATTTGTGTTACACAAACTGCAACCAAATACATAACATTCAACGCATGTCCTCATAAAATCTCACCACAAGTGAACACACACAAACAACAATACATTTTTGAAAGAAGTCTCAGTTAGTTTTATCGAAATCCAAAGAAAGATAGATAAGGTTTCTTATAGGTCCAGTTTTTTTGTAGACCAACCATGGCTATTTTGGAACATTTAATTTGCTACAGAAAAAGGAACAAAAGGTGAAATAGGTGAGTACCTACAAAACCATGGATATCTCTTTGATAACCCGACAGTTATATCGAAGTCAGGCAGTTCGTACGAATTGTGGATCTTTTTTTGTTGGATTTAAGTGGATCTTTTTTTGTTGGATTTATGCTCTCTCTGTTTGAGTGTTTTGTCAATCTTAGGTCTCTTATGTGGTCTGTCCCTAAACTTAATCTCCAATGTTAGATATTGACATTGACCCAATTTACAAAAGCATCCGTATGCTTCTCCGTTCTAAAAAACGAATTCATAAATCACAATCATTATATCAGATAAAAGGAAAATAATGAAAACCAATAAAGCAGAAAAAAGGAAAAGGATACGTCTCTTTAACAAATATACCTTGTTGAAGAAAAAACCCAAATCAAAAGAACATGCTTTGAAAATACCTACAATAGCAAAACCAAACAAAAAACCACACTCCTCTGTACCAACTCTATATTGGTTGTGCTGTTCTGATTAATCTCCATGTGTTCCTCGTCACAAATTTTCTTTATAGCATCTCAAACATTATTCTTCTTTTGTCACATTTCTTTGTGTTATCCTTCTTCTCTTTGTTGTATTAGATTCATAATTCGATTGCTAATAGCCATGCCTGGATTTTCATCTTTCTGCAAAGTATCTTTCTCAAATCTAGTTTTTTTTTCATTGAAGTTTATCGGTACGATATTCTGAAGTTATGTGAGGATCAACTGATGCATAATGCGTTTGTGACTCCTAATGAACACTTGAATCAATCTCATACATGTTTTCTAGATCATTCACATATTCTTTCATTTGATTCTCCTCCAACTTTGTATGTACATGCATCAGTTCTATCACCTAATGCAACACCTTCCCCAAATATAATTTGTTCTGATGTGCCTATGAAAACAAAATAACACATTAACAACCTGTAATTACATATTAAAAAAAATGAGATACTCACGTTTAGATGGCCATCCCAAACTTTATTAGGTTCTGTAAATCTTTTTACTTTTTTAGGATCCTATCCAAAACCAGAAAATGGCGTTAAAACTCGATAGAAAAATGCTGTTAAACCAAAAAAATGTTGAGGTCCCCTTGGCCTAATGGTTTGACCACAAATTAGTTAATTTTTCTATATTCGGAGGTTTGGGGTTTGATTCCTAGACAATGCAATTTACAAACAAATATGCAGATTAATGGAGACAAACTTACAACATATCTCCAACGTTGTGGAATTAGAAACATTCGTCGTGATTCCACGCTTTAAAGGTAGATGGTGTTCATTATAAGCATGGAGCAGGAAGTGTCATCTATCTGTCGTTGATCTAATAAGATCCAAGTGAATTGTCCGTGATAGAATTGTCTTTGTAAAAGTTCTCATAAATGTAATAAAATAATAAATCAAGACGTTTTAGAAAAAAAGAAAAAACTCGATAGAATTTTGGTATCGTAGCTTTAAATACTTTTGTATTCTTAGATAATGCTTGTTAATTTTTTGGACGAAAAGTATCTTTGTTGAATTCTGATAATTTGTTTCGCTTCAATGGTTAATTTACTAAATGAATCATTGGAATCACGCCAATTATTGTTGATCCCTTCAACACGAAATTATACCAATGGCATAGTCTGATCGGGATTCCATGGGTTGTAGTCACCTTTTCCCTTTTTCTGTGAATCACCCATAACGATGTTTAGAGATAACTAATCATGCATCATATTTCAAAACAAACATAAGCTAAAAGTTTAACATAAAGAAATTACAAAAATAAAATAATGAGAAATATCGAAAGAGTTTACGTTGGAGAAGCACCGAGAAATCAACAAACTTTATGCATCAGAAAAGAGATGTACATGATACTTATATAAAGATAAACAATGGATTAATATTTCATAATAAAAAGAAGGTTTGTGATAATATTGTAATGTATGATATTATTATTATCTCGATCTTAGAATTTATCATTTTTAATCCGATGCTTACGCATGTAATATATTGTTTTTAATATTATGGTTTCCGTTTTGTATGACAATTACCACAACTTCGCAATTATTTTAGAGAAAATTATGAAATCTGCATTTTTGCAAATTTTTTTGTGAAATCTACTACAAATGTTTAATCTTATAAAATCTACTATAAGACCCAACCGAAATGATAAATTTATCTTCAAAATTCTCTTCTTCTTTTTTTCTCTCTCTCATAAATCTCTCACTTTCACTTTCACTCTCTATCTCTCACTCTTGTCTCTTCTTCTTCTACTAAATCTCTCATGTGTCATGATTTTAGTGGACAATTTCCACGCATAACACATTTGTCTGCTAAAATAACTTTCATTATTTTTCATGACTTTAGTGGCCAACTTCTACGCGTAACACAAGTTTAAAAAATTTCCACTTGGTCCTACGCATACATTTGGATGTGCACATCTTCTTCTACCTTGGCAACAAAAAGATTACTTAGTTTCAGATGCGTGGACAATAAATAATAGGTAAAGACAAATAAGAGTCTGAAAGTGTTGCGATATTCTCGTCCACCAATGGAACCTTCGAAAGTGTTACGATATTCTCATCCACCATATGTTAGACTCTAAATATTTTATCTGTCATTCTCGTCCACCGAACTAGTCAACAACAATCTACTACCATTTAATGTCAAGGGTAGATTCATCTTTTTCCTTCCATTGAACAGTGTTTTATGGTAGCGGTTATGAAAAATGGTAGATATCTTGAGAACAAAATGAAAAATTTGATAAAAAAATATTCCATTATTTTAACCATCGTCTACATGATACTTAGAGCATGAGTATTCGTGATACCATGGGGTATCATCAACATTAGTTTAATAATTTAGTCTGCCACATGGCTCATGATACGTTTCATCCATTTCAATCTATTGATACGTTTCACGCGAGAATCTCTTTTTTAATTAATTTTTTATTCAACTTTTTTTGATGATACTCCTTGTTGTAACTTAGCAACTTCTTTTTCTTACAAGTGTTTTTTGATATATATTTTTTTCTTTTTGAAACTTTGGTTTGGTTTTTTTCAAGAAGCTAAAAACAAAATGGTCACTGATTATGCAGAGCCCATGATTGTTGGATTCATTTCTTGTTACTCGTTTGAAGAAACATACGTCTCAAGATCTGTGTTCCTTCAAACGCTCCACTCTCTGTGTTACTTTGTCCTTTTAAAAACACAGACTCTCGCTCCATTTCGTCGAAGACATTTTTTGTCGGTTGGTAATTTAACTGTGACTTGTAAAAATGGATATGAGCCACTCTTAACTTTGAAATGCTTGCACCAACTTCACCTATCTTGTTGTTCTTTTTTTACCATGTTTAATACTCTCTATAGTCTAATAACCATGGTGCTTTCATAGTAGACTCAAGGTACTATAATTGATAAATCAAATCTTGATCAAAACGGTATTGGATTGCTTCATTTTGTGTTGGATTTGTTGCAGATTCTTGGATGGAAAAGTGGGACAAGAGACATTATCTCATTATTACGAGTTCTCTATTGGTAATTTTGTTCATCACACTCTTTTACCGACACTTTTTGCAGAAAAAATCCATTTGACCGACAAATTTTGCGTAGAACGTTATGTAATGCCGGACGCGAAAGCTATCTCTACTTGGGTCTCAAAAGTAAATGGTGGTGCAGATTTAAAAAAATTAAGAACCAAGATTTAAATATAGCGAAAATTCTCTCGATAACGGGTTTTTAAGGATGCACTGCGAAGATTGAACAATTCATTTGCTGGATCACGTCCTTCACCACGAAATTCTAGGAAATGATACCAAGTACTTCGTAGCAGAGCTAAGAAATTACGTCGATTTGCAAACCTTTCTACTATTCACTAAACACACCGGTACCTGGGATTAATTTGGTATATTTGTAACAAGGATGAAGTGGTATATATATTTATCCTAAACTAATTACGATCTAACATAGAGAATGAGATATCAAAAGAGATACATATCAAACATGGATCATTCAAGTCATGTAAAAATCACACAAGAGAGAAGAAGTCATTGCTTTCAAGCAATATAAAACCTCCCCCTCCGAAACAAAAAACCTATACATGGAGTGAGAGAGAAGAGACCGAGGTTCATCAGGGGTTAAACGGATGGTATGTTTGAGAAGGAGAAGCCTTTATATCCTTTGTAAGCGTAATATGCAATCCGTGTATAGTAAAACCCCGGGATAAACAGAAGACACCCCAGGACCATGAAGAAAATCCCTGTTTCACCACCAAGAATCAGACAACAAGAAGAAAAGTGAGTCTTCGGTAATCATCAGTCCGAATAAATTTTCTTGAAATAGAAAAAAAAAGGATGTGAATTGTTTCTACATTCTACAACCTACTTGGTGTATACTTCTCCAGTGTTTTCGTTTTAAGGAAAGAGATGTGAGAAAGAACCCAAGAACATGTTACATAGAAACGATCATTCATTGATCTGACAATGAGAAACAAGTGATTGTTTCTTGCAATGGTAATCAATATTATCTATTTTACTATTACTACGAATCTAACACAGATGCTTTGTTTAACATAGCGGTAAAGAGATGTGTAAAATGCATCAATGAGAAGTATCAGATAAGCAAAGAAGATCAGTATATAAACACATTTCTTAATTGGTAACAATCAAGATAAGATCAGAGGAATACATTCTACTGATTTTGACTCAAATCTGACAAGAAGAAAAGTTTAGGATCACCATACACAAGTTCTCTCTATCAAGCAAACTAACCAGGGGACATTTATCAGAGAGAGCAACCAACCAAATATCATGGCTTCTAGAGAATTGTTTGACAGAGTTCTACATGTTTCACTAGACAGTAGACACAAAGATCAACACCAAGTCCAACTACGCAACACAATGCTAACCAAATCAGTTAACCATTGAATTCCAGATACAGTTTCCTCAAAATATTCCCTAAATCTCCCTGAATATCACGTAGTTACTCAATCTAAGCTACTTTCGATTAGCGAAAACGTCTGAAAACCAGCTTAATGACGAACATAGTGAATCGTGCGAGTGGAAATTAGTAACTAATCTAATCATTGAAATTCTGATACAGTTTCCTCAAATTTTCTCAAGATATACCTTCAAAATTCCCTAAATCTCCCAAACTAGGTTTCTTCAAGAAACGAACAAGCCTATACATCAATCAAAACACACAAAAGCAAGCAGCAGGACTAAGAAATCACCTAGATTATCACCTGCTTAATCAATCTAAGCTACTTTTGATCAACAAAAAGCTTCGAGAAACAAGCTAATAACGAACATAGTGAATCGTACGAGCGAAAATTAGAAACAATCATACCATGACCTCGATCACCACCAACTCGGTTATACGCCATAAAGAAACCGGAGACGATTCCTAGGGTTCCGAACACGAGAAGAGCCACGGCGAGTGAGATCTCCTTCACCGGCGGTCGATTACTGACGGTATACGAAGTCCCAATCATTAGATCTTCGTCAGATATCGAGAACGCGTGGTCGACGTACGCCATTAGAAATTAGACCTCCGAATCAAGTTCACCGGAAAAACAATCGGAATCACAACGACGTTGAAGATATTCAAGCTCAAAGACGAAATCAAACTCTTTTTGCTTTTTAATGCGGAAGGTGACGGAAGTTAGATAAGTTTCAATTAAAGCAACTAAAAGTCTTGCCGGATTTTCTATCTAGAGAAGAACTACGTGTCGTTTAATACCATTTTCTTGAAACGGCAGAACGTGCGATTTAAGAAATTTAAAGAGAATATTACAATTAAAACCTTAATTTTGTATCAAAATTTTACAATAGTCTAGGTACTTTGAAATTTACAAAATTGTCTATTTCCAAATTTCAAACTCAAAATTTAAATGCTAATCTAATCTAATGCTTAAATTCTTAATCTTACAATTAAACATTAATATATTTTTAATTTTTGAAAGATTTAACTTCATTTTCTTATTTACATGATGTATGTTTTAGACCAATTTCTAAATGTTCTAAGTTTGGGAAAATCATGAACGTAACTTTGAATTTTTATATCAATTTTTTTTATAGTAAAAACAGAAACTTTTTTGGACGTTAAATTTGTAGTTCTAAAGGATCTCTTTGTACATTTAATATCTTTTGTGGAAAAATCGAAATAAGAAAATGATTATCACTTCAAAAAAATATTAAAATGAAATTAAAAATTGATATACATCTACCGGATAATTGTACTCTAGTTCCCAAACAAGCCTTAACTAGTTAACTCTGAAACTCTCTTAGTTCAGTATCCAATTACCAGTCGAGAGAGAGGAGAGAGATCCAAAAGGATCCAACAAAATGGTTATGGAATTAGTCTTGATCTCTTTCAAATAGAATGGGTCAACTCGGTCTCCAATAATCTTGATGGATGGTGGAGTGTCTTTGGAGAGAGCAGGAATATTCTTAAAACAAAGTGAAGCAGCTTGCATGACACTTGACACCACATCTTTTTTTTTTGCTGTAAAAGAAGATAAAAGTTTAAGCTTTTATACAAATAAAGTAAAAGATATTACCTGTGTGGTTGTAAATTAAATAATAAGAATACACGTGAATGTAAGACATGAATAACGTGTGAGAATGTGTTAGGTGTGGCATAAGTATCACGCGTAAGTTAGGTAAAAAATATCTAAAAGAATATGTTGTGTAATATTCCTTAGAAGTTGTAATAAAAATAGAGGTTTGTGAAAGCGTTGTAAATCAAGTCAAGTGTGAGAGAAAACATTAGAGTCTTTGTTGTAATCATTTGAGTGTTCTGATCAATAAAGCTTCTTCTTTTTATACATCCTTGTTCATAAACATTTATCTTTTGTCCCTTTGAACTTGCAAAAAACCTCCTACGTGATTGTACCCACTGTGTCTGTAAATTTGCTCAGTTTTTTATACAAGAAGAACAAATTTATATATAATTTTTTTTTTTCTAAAACTTGTGTTCTTTCTCAAATTTGATAGGGAATATATTTGTTCATATGCACTCACAAACGTTTCATGTCACCAAGTTAGGTTCCAAATTTATCATACTGGTAAAAGATTTTAGAAATAACATATACTTGTTTCTTTTGGATTTGATATATATCTGATATTCATTTTGAATGAATTGAACAAAAAGTGAACGAAATAAATCATCATATCAAACGTTATAACAAAAATACATCAATATTGGATTCAAAATCCCACCAGATATATGTATCGTCGTGATTCATGACCTAAAATGTACACATCAGAAGAGCAAACGAAATGATTAACTCTGCATGGTGATACCAAATTTTTGGGAAGGAAGAGATCACAAGAAGAATTTCAAGGTGAATTTGTAATTTCATTAACTTCTATTCCATTAACAACCGAACATGTTTGCTTCTCATTTTTGTTTTCTTCTTCCTAAATCGAAACCACAGACAATATCTACTCTTTTTCTACTTGCGAGACTGCAAATTTTCCAAAAAAATAATCTATAACAAATTGATGACGAAGCTAAGGTTTTGATTTTCTCTCTTGAATAACATGATTGATTCAACCAAGTCATTTTAGTCCATAATACACATTACATAACCGATATTCTAACCAAACAACTACTATGGTTATATACCATAAATTATTAAATTTTGATGGTTATATTTGCTAATTTACCTAATATCTCATGTGAAAAAAAAATCGAAAAAAAATGAATATCAATTCCAAAAATATCGTGTTTCAAAAAAAAAATTCCAAAAATATCAATTGGAATAACATCTGCCGGATAGTTGTATCCTAGTTCCCAAACTGAAACTCAGTTCTAATTACACAAACTCGAAAGATCCAAAGATCCGACAAAAAAAAATGGCTCCAAGATCCGATTCACAAACCCTAGCAACCGGCTCCAGCGTATCTGACGGTTCAGATCAATCCTCAATCGATCCAATCTTCCACCTTCTCCGACTCCTCCCGTTCTCTTTTCTCCGACCACCGCGTCTCCGTCTCAAGATCCCATCCTTCACACTTCCTTCTCCGATGACTGTATACGCACTGATTCTCCTCACTTACTTCCTCGTAGTATCCGGATTCGTCTACGACGTGATAGTCGAGCCTCCAGGTATCGGATCAACTCAGGATCCAGTCACCGGAACGGTACGACCCGTGGTGTTTATGTCGGGTCGGGTCAACGGTCAATACATCATTGAAGGTCTTTCCTCTGGATTTATGTTCGTTCTTGGTGGGATTGGGATCGTTATGCTTGATTTGGCTCTTGATAAGAACAGAGCAAAGAGTGTTAAAGCTTCTTATGCTACTGCTGGAATCTCCTCTATTGTGATTGCTTATGTTATGAGTATGCTCTTTGTCCGAATTAAGATCCCTGGTTATCTCCATTAGGGTTTTAGATTACTTCAATGTGTAAGATTGATCACTTGAAATGTTGTGTCCTTTTAGATTGAGTTTCTTCTTTGAATACATTATAAATTTGAAGCATTTCTGTTTGGTTTCATATCAAGTTCTTAGTAACTGTTTCAAATGATTTCGTTTGTATGAATCTTATAAGAGCACTAAGAGAAAAAGTATGATCTTTCAAGTGGCTTTGTTTGACACACATAACTCTTCCAAATGAAATTGGGAAGTGAATGTATCATCCTTTGGCTCTGATTTGGGTGTGTGATGTACATAATTTTGATTATGAAAGCAAATGTGAGACTGAAGAGAGAAAACAACAATTGTCAAAGAGTATGGAAATAGCTGAGAATTTCAGACAACTGAAGAATGTGAGGCCTTGTTTTTTAGTCAAAGTTTGCTAGTGTCTAAAGAATCAGGAAGAAGATTTTTTTTGTCATCTCGATTAATATTAAACATAAAGGGAAATCATACAAGAAATAAACGGTACATGGACAAACAACAAAACAAATTACCTCAATCCAAAACACTTACCCAAACCAACAAGACGCACTCACCACACAAATCGCAGGAATAAGTATACCTTACTAACCAATAGTGTAAAAACAGTTCAATACATAAAAGCTAACAATAGTGTCAAATCAATTAGGATAACAGTTTTTGTATAGCTAAAGAGATGTACAAGACAGACACAGAGACATTATTGTATCACTAGAATACTATATTGTATAATAATGTTTTACTATCTACTAATGAAATGCTTCCTATTTTTATTTTTAACAAATGTTTCCTATATTTATTGTTTAATTATTTCTCGTATTGTTTGCATATGGGTTCCATCCATTGTTATTTCTTTTTATGGCAACAAATTTATTTCTGCATCTTCTCGACCTTCGCCATTGTTATCAAATTGTTCTAGTGGAATTGTGTTAGTATGAAAAAAAATATATATATATTTATGGTATTATGAGAGAAGATCATTGAGAGAGGACACATGTTTGTGGTATCATCACATAAAAAAGATCACAATGACAAGATATGTTGTTTGTGTTTCTTAGGAGATCGATACCGTACACGAAGATGGTGGTTTTTTTGTGTCTCTTAGGAGATTGGTACCGTGCACGAGACGGTGGTAAATCACTGGTTTTAGGTATTGCGGAGATCCTCATATTCAAATCCATGTAATCGAAAATACATAAAATCGAAATGTGTTTGATTAATATGCATAAAGGAAATGTGTATTTACTTTCATGTTTTAGATGTTAATTCCATTTCTGGACTTGGTCCCGAAAAAGTAGGTAAACCGAACCCTTGTTAACAAACCTCATGTCTCTTATACTTTGCGCATTTATTTATTTCGTCCTTCACCATACAAACATATAATAAGTCCCGAATCACACTTACATGTTATGTGTAATACGGACACTGAAGAGTCTT
This sequence comes from Arabis hirsuta, assembly GCA_964056655.1. Classification (NCBI taxonomy): domain Eukaryota; kingdom Viridiplantae; phylum Streptophyta; class Magnoliopsida; order Brassicales; family Brassicaceae; genus Arabis; species Arabis hirsuta. The sequence continues at coordinate 2,157,307 of OZ053306.1, forward strand.
TTACTCAGGTCTTACTAGTCATATCAGATTGCAATAGAGGATTCTTCCGGCCAAAAGATATTTCATAGTTTTTAAGGTGTTTTAACTTATCAATGTGAAACGCATGTAAATTTTTCTATATATAAATATCAATATTTAAGAAAGTGCTAGACGCGAAACAGGTGACGATCCAACGCCTAGTATCTTGAATGCCTAATTGGGATCTAGGAGATTGAGGAGAGTAAACAACAATTGTTAAGAGAGTATGGGAGATATCTGAGAATTTCATACAACCGAAGAATGTGAGGCCTTGTTTGTTAGTCTTAAACATCTGTCAAAATTTTGAGGAAATATATCGTCATAAATCGAACCTTCTAGAGTCTTTAGCTAATGTTGAAAGGAGATACTTTATTCATGAACAAAAATTATGATATACATAAAAACAAGGATCTGTGCATGCATATGTAATGAAAAAAAAATGAATTCTAGATTCTAATGAACATACTGAGAGACTCTTTGTACAAAAAGTGATACTTAAATTAAAATGATAAAGAAAACTGGATTGTTTTGGGCATGATGATGTGCATAAGCTTGTAGGAATGTGGAACCTCTGTTTTATCTGCTGAAATAAGTTCTTGGAGAAAAGAGACGGCGAGGAGAGAACATTCCAGAATACCTAGGGGAAGCAAGACTGTCGATGGAACGGTACTCAGGCATGATGAACCCTTCACTCTCCTCTCTATTCCAGCTTCTTGATCCACCATTGAACGTCCCATACTTCACCAATTTACCGAACCCCCACGACTTCTTCTTGCTTGGACTCTTTGGTGAGCCACCACTCATCTTCTGAGTCAGATACTCTCTCACCACTTGCAAACTCTGTTCCATCACCTCAATGGGTGGGGAAACGAGCGGGTTTCCTTCAACGCTCAGCTTCCGTAACCTTCTCATGCAGCCAATAGACTCAGGCAAGGATGTGATCTTGTTGTAGCTAACATCGAGCTCGATGAGGTTCATGAGGAGGCCAATGGAAGATGGAAGTGCGGAAAGATATTGGAAGTTCTGGCTGACATTGAGGATCTCAAGGTTGATGAGATTCTCGAGATCTTCCGGGAGAATCATGAGGCAGTTGAGACGAGCGTCGAGGACGCGAAGAGAGGTAAGGTGAGTAATGGACACTGGGAGGCTAATTAGCTTGTTGGAATTGACAGAAAGCTTCCTTAGATTGGTGAGTTCAAATCCAATAGAATCTGGTAGTCTAATGAGTTTGTTGAAGTTTGCATTTAGTTCTTCCAAAGACCTGAAACATGAAAACCAAGACAAAAATGGGAATCATGTTTGGTTGGTGTTTTGTGAGAAGTTTTGGAGTGAAACCTGCAATGTTGGATAGATTTAGGGAGGGAAACAAGAAAGTTGCCGGAAACATTGAGAATCTTGAGCTTTGAGAGACAACCAATGGAGTTTGGAAGAGCTTTGATCTGATTTGAATGAACATCTAATGCTATCAAATTGAGTAGTCTCGCTGTAAGTGATTCTGGTATGGTCTATGTCACATACAAATTAAACCCAAAATATCAACAAAAAATGTAGTAATTGCTAGATGCTTGTAATCTGTATTGATTCATCCAAAAGAAATGAAGTAAATTTTCCCAATAATTATCCAAATAGACAAATTAATATTAGTTTGTGCACAAAAACATTATTATATGCTTTGAATCATGATTCTCACGTATAAATTCATATGTGTGTGTTTAGATATGAACCTGGAGATGATTGTTGGAGATATCAAGTTTGCAAATTTGAGCTAAATTGAGTGAAGGATTAGGGAGAGACTCTAATGCCATTCCACTCAAATTCACAACCTCTAACCTCTCTTCATCATTATTATTGAAGGATGGTGATTTAGGTGATGATGATGGTGATGATGGTGATGATGGCGATGATAATGGTGATTTTCTCCTTTGATGTTTGTTATGTTGATCCATCATCATCATCATTTGTTCCTTGATCGGTCCTTGTGGTTGTTGATGATACGTCTCCTCGCATATCATCTTTATATATATATATATATATGTATATGTGTTTATGTATATGCTTGAAGTTGAAGAAGAAGAAGAAGAAGAAGAAGAAGAAGAAGAAATAGAGAATGGTCAAATGATACAAGAAAGAGAATTAACGCTTTTATGGTAACAAATGTGTGAATGTGGGTACGGAGAGACTATAGAGGACGATGTACGGAGGATAAGTTTTGGAGGAATTAAAAAGGAAGTAAATCAATTGAAAATATTAAAGCCATAAATAAAATTCTCTAGATTAATTAGGCAATTAAATAACGATAAAAGCCTTTCTATTTTTATTGAGTGGTCAAGGTTTGATTAAAAAGTCAAACATTCCGCAAATCACTCCTATCTTTCCCTAAGTAAACTTTAAATCCTTTCTTATTCGTTGGCATCTTTTGACCACATCAAAAAGAATATTCAAAGAAACAAAAAAAAAAAAGCACATTGTGAGATTGTGTAAAAATCCGTATATTCCCATCAAAATGTACTTGACAGAGTAAGCAGTTATGTTAAGGTAGTAACTAGAGCTAGCAACTAAGTAATTGTAGTTAGCAGTCGTTAATATCTACAAAATATTTATATTCTAAAAATTCATCAAAAATTAATCTTTCGAAATGAATATCGATAAAAATCAAATCCAGAAAACAAGTTGATGCCCTATCCCAAATGTTTTAAATTTGGAACCTAAGTTGGTGACATGAAACGATTTGTGAGTGAATGTGGATGACGAATATAAGTGAAAAACTGAACCAATGTAAATTAAAAATTACAAAAAAAAAAAAAATTGAACAGAGAAATGTATTTCTTTTTTTAGTCAACTTTCACAAAAATTCATAACTTTTGAAGCAACGAGATTTCACTTTTTTGTTTGCTTTAGAATTAGATGAAACTCATTTCGAAAAATTCATGAATCGTTTAGAGGGGCTTTCTTGCAACATAACCCTCCACGAATCCGTCGGAAAGAACACCTTCACACCAAACACCGCCACGTAACCTGCCACGTGTCCTCGAATCTACAAGTGCATGTTACAAGTAAATCTTCCTGCGAGTAAGTGAGAGAGAGAGAAAGATGGAGGCAACGAAAGAGAGAATGGAGAAAGAACAGAACAAGAAGAAAGACGAATCTCCCCTCGTCGCCAATGAGGCGGGAAAGGCCGAAGACACGGTGAGAGCTATCGTTCGCGAATCTATAGTTGATGGCGGAGACGGTGACGGAGACGGCGGCAGAAAAAGAAACCGTGGTGCTCACAAGCCGGAGGACATTCTTGCTTTCTCAAGAACCGTACGGAATATCGATTCGTCGCTTGAGTAGTTAATGTTTTTTTTGCTTCGAAAATGTTTCTTTTATATATATATATATATATATCAATCGAGTGACGAAACGAATAAATCGTAAATTATCTTCAATCTACATTTGAATTTACCAGAAACAAAAACATCAAACACACACCAACATTTGTCTGAAAATTCCGGGAAGAAAAAGAAGAAAAGAAAAGAAATACTATTTTTGTCTCTTTCTTGTGAAAAGCCCATTGGGCTTTATATTTTGACGTTTAGGCCCAACCACTTCTTCAAGAACAATCGAGAACATCTTCTCTTATTAATATCTTTAGCATCTCCCTGTTACTCTCTCCGGAGTAGAATAAGAAGAAGAACATGTCGATAATTCCGATCAATAATCGCCGGAGTTTATCTTCCGGCGAGTCAATGTGGGAACCGTTTGAATTTATGAACACTTTCCTTGATTTCCCATCACCATCTCTTTTCCTTTCTCACCATTTTCCTTCACTTTCCGGTGAAATTTTCCCATCGTCAAGAGTTGAGACGCAGCTTAATTGGACGGAGACACCGACGGCTCACGTTTTTAAGGCGTATCTTCCGGGAACGAATCAGGAAGAAGCGATCGTGTTCGTAGACGATGAAGGATTTCTCCAGATCTGTACGGGAGACGACAAATTCATGAGCAGATTCAAGCTTCCCGAAAACGCTTTGACTGAACAGGTCACGGCGTGGATGGAGGATGAATTTCTCGTCGTGTTCGTCGCGAAAGATGGTTCGTATTCTTCGCCGCCGTCGCTTCCACCGGAGAATCGTAACGTGAGAGTCGTGGAAATTAGCGGCGACGATGAGTGATTTAAAGTGTTTTTACTTAAAAATCTGTGTACCAGATGAACAAATGAATCGTGCGACCGTCTCGTATGTAATTATTATTGTTATAAAAATAATAAAATTCTATTTCGTGTAATTTAAAATCCTTACAAGAGTTGAAAAGGATGTTATTACAGAATGATCTAGCTATGGTTCAAGTCGAATAATATGGCCAAAGAGTGCCATCTCTAGAGGGTGCGACTTGGTTAATGAAATAGTTTTCTAAACATTTAGAGGAGCATATATAATTCCCTGAGATATGTATGATACCTGATGGGTCTATGCAACGGCACGAGCACATGTAACAATTTGGTCGAGATGTAAAAACATTGGGAACAACTTTGGCCTCGACACGTGATGATACTACGGCCATATTCCCTGGTCTCCAGAATGTGAAATCCCCAATCACGCAATTGATATGAAGAGTGGAGCTGCATTTTTCACATGTATAGAATCTTGTATTTGGGTTGACTTTTTTCTCGCATGCCTCGCACCAGTATTGCCCACTCGTCTTTTCTCCAAAGCAGACAGAGAGAAAATGTGTGTCGCATTTGTGTTTTACCTTATTAGGCAAAGTGGCACAGTCAAAGCCTAAAGCGAAGTCACATCCACGATCAACGCAATTTAACACAGATGGTGCAATCTCATTACAAACACCACAAACCTTAGCTTCTGAGGAAGTAAGGAACAAGGAATGTTGCGGATGACTTTCATGGATAAACGGCTCCCGAATTTTACAACATCGTACATCTATCTCGACATCGCAAGATTCGCAACATACGTACTAGAAGCCACAGCAGAGCCGTTGACACACAGTACAATGGAATAAGTTATTACCATGCTCATCAGTAGTATTTGGTCGTAGAGTAAGCGTATGCTTGTGTAGCTCATGCCTTAACTTCCGGGGGAAATTAGCGCAGGTCTTGTGAAGAACAAAAGCACAACTCGAACATTCGTAATATGCATCCATGTAGACCGGTAGAGCGCAAGCACTGCATTGGATAGTTTCAAGACAAACAATACCACCTTCGTTGAGTTTGAGACAATGTTCATGACTGAAATGCTTAATTACATTCTTATCTACCACTTCTTCGAATGGCTCTTCGATATCATCTTCTTCTTCGGGTTTCCCCTCAAGTTCTATTCCATCCCACACATCATCTCTTGTTGCACATCTCAAATGGATGACATAATCAGGGCAACTGGAGCAGCGGAATCCTCCATATACCTCCAATCTAACTCAAGACGACAAACTCCACAAGTAAATTTCCCAGGGCCAATAAAGTAACTTCGAGAAATCCGGTGCTCGGTAAGAAAACGCAGTCTCTGTGGATCATGAAATTGCATTGATGACACACGTAAGGAGCTCCACGGATGTCTTCACCACAAGCACAAGGAAAGGAGACATTTTTGGCCAAGAGGTGAAGCCTATGCTCGTGGGCTCTCGGGTAGTCAATGCTTGGAATCTCGTGCTTCCTCGCGCAAGCCGTGTCCAAACTAAAGTTACAAGTGGAACAATGATAAACCAAAAGCCGAAGGGTTTCTCCACACAAGGAACAACTTCCATCACTATAATCAGGTGGTCCGCACCAACAGAGCTTGAGAGGGTGTGAATGAGAAGGGTGGTTGATCTCTGAGGGCGACTCGGCGCATTCCTTGTGAACATAGAAACTGCAATCAGGGCAATAGTACCCTTGTGCGTCATTCTTAGTTTCAGAGCAACCAGAGCAAATAAATGAAAACACTGAAGGTTCTAAGGAATGATGGTGAATATGCAATTTCTCTAGTTTAGAAACTCCATGACTTGGCTTAAAGATCCGCCATATGCTAGCCATATCAAATGTAGAAAACCGCTAGTGTTTCACAAGTAAGGAGAATCTGAAGAAGTTCGGCCAGAAACTGCTAGTGTTTGTAATTATTAAACGACCATGGCACACGTCTTGATGTCAATAAATGAGGCTATCCCACAAAAATTATTTAATTTCACTAAAGTGACAAAAGTCTCTCATTTCAAACTATCAATAATTGAGGCTATCCGACAAAAGTTATTTATTTTCACCAACACGTGTACGCTTTTTATGCCTCAGCTCAAACCTAACATTGTAAAAGGCAGATACATGTTAGCTAACTAGTGGTGGATCCTGCTAACGTGTAATTAATCTTTCATTTTTTAAGCTATAACATAGAGTAAGCTAGGGCCATGTCCATAATTATTCAAAGTCTTGAAATACTACTTCAGAAAAGAGTGTTTTCTGGTATATTGGTAACTAGTATGATGACCAGTCCTATTGCACGGGTATTAACAACTTCAAGAAACAAATCTGTCGCAAAAAAGAATTCAATAAATAAGTAATTCTAATATAAATTTTAAAAATTGTCTTTGATTAAGAAGAGAAACAGAGATTTCGCTTGCAAGTGTATAAAAATTAAACAGTGTAATTAAGAGTAACGAAAATAAAGATAAAAGTAGATGAGTGCTAAAGAAGCTGATCTTATAAACATTTGAAAATATTTTCTGCAGCCGTAACACAAAGTTCGTCGTTTATTTCTTCTTTTGGTCAATGTGGAGTATCCAACATAAAATTCAAAACTCTTTATGTTTTCTTCCAGACTATAGATCCTTCTACACTTCACACCAAACACCGCCACGTAATCATTTATAATGTGCCACGTGTCCTCTAATCTTACAAGAAATTCTTGTGAGAGCTGCGAGTGAGTGAGAGTGAAAAATGGAGGCAACGAAAGAGAGAATAGAGAAGGAACAGAACCAGAAGAAGATAGAGCAATCTTCCCTGGCCGCCAATGAGTCGGGAAAGTCCAACGACACGACGAGAGCTATCGTTCGCGAATCTATAGTTGAAGGCGGAGACGGTGACGGAGACGGCGGCAGCAACAGAAACGGTGGTGCACACAAGCCGGAGGACATTCTTGCTTTATCAAGAACCGTACGGAAGATCGATTCGTCGCTTGAGTAGTTTATGTATCATGTGTTTTTGCTTCGAAATGTTTTTTTATATATATATAAATCGAGTGATGAAAAATAAATCGTAAATTATCTTCAATCTACATTTGAATTTACCAGAAACAAAAACATCAAACACACCAACATTGACTGAAAATTCCGGGAAGAAAAAGAAGAAGAAAAAAAAGGGAAAGAAAATATTTTTGTCTCTTTCTTGTGCAGATTCAAGCTTCCAGAGAACGCTTTAACGGATCAGGTCACGGCGTGGATGGAGGATGAATTTCTCGTCGTGTTCGTCGCGAAAGATGGTTCGCATTCTTCGCCGCCGTCGCTTCCACCGGAGAATCGGAACGTGAGAGTCGTAGAAATTACCGGCGACGATGAGTGATTTAAAGTGTTTTACTTAAAAAAAATGTGTAGTACCATCTCGTGAGAAATACTATCAGAAATTTCAAAAAATTCCGCTTTTTAAAAATTATTTTTTTTATATTATTTATGTTTGGGTTAATTATATTCTATTAGGGTTTAATTTTGAGTGTTTAAGAGGTTTTAGGTGTCAAAACATTTTTTAGTGCTTATAATTTTAAAATATATGCTTTATAAATCTATAATCAATGACATTTTTGTAAATAGACACCCTTAAGTGGTAATTTGTAAATGTGTACATAAAAAGTGGTATTTTTTAATTATCCCTACTATTATTATCTACTATATAAAAATGGAATCTATATATTTATGAAAATAGAGGTATATATATATATATTTATTTTCTTATTGCATATGTAGTAGTCTAAATGACTATCGGTTTTTTTTTTTTAATGACTATCGGTTTTACTACTTAAACAACAACGCAAATACAAAATTACATAAAATAAAAAGTTTATATATGAATGGGAAAATACTTTTGGAAACAGAATGTAGGTGGGATAAATGTAGTTTTGTTCATCCTTCACTGTAATGTCATCACTTTTAGGTGAGAAAATACTTTTACCTTTGCAAGCCATTACTTGGTATATCAACCCTATCAAATGTCACTCTGTGTATGTGGGTGTTTCCATTTTCTTATGGTTAGTCTGATTTGTCATTTGTCATAATGCGTAATTTTTTAGAGTTAGAGAATGAGATTTTGATTACTTTTTGGCCAAAAGATTCACTATTCTGAATTTTGGTTACTTTGTTTTTCACCTTGTTGTTTAAATATCAATAATTATGGCAAAAGTTGTGCCGAAATTTTTTTTCTTCCTTTTCGACGTAAAAAAATTGGATCTGTTCTTATAGATGGACAGTTTGTTGTTGATTCGTTGTTTAAATACCAAACAGTACTAAAGTTATGGTAGCCTAGTGATAACACAAGGGAGTTGGTTCTCTTATGCCCCATATTTAAACCTCTTTTGGTACGGCGGATTATTTTTTAAATCGGAATATTTAAAGACTGTCTTTGGGTACCGAAGAGATTATGAGCCTAAACCATTTTACAATATCAAAACATTGAAAGAAGCCTTGAAACCAACATCTTACTTCATGTGCTGTTGTATTTAAGGGTTGTTAAATATCGAGATTTCGTATCAAAAGATTCACTATTCTGAATTTTGGTTACTTTGTTTTTCTAATGCTTGGATAAATCTTTGAGTAGATTGGGGATTGACCAAGACCATATGCGCTTCGAGTACAGCTTTAAGTTCCTCATACTTGTAAATTGAAGTTTCGTATCCTCCGGGAAAACCGAAGTTAAGAAATTTGGACACAAACAATTTTGCATGTCTCATATTGTCAATGTATCAACTCGCTTGCGGAGATCAGTTAACAGTGCACTTGTCATATTTTATGTGTGCAACACACAAACACATTGGGTGTGTACATGATTTTTTGTTTGCGTGCTCCCTTCGACACCCACACATTATGTGTGTTTTATAGTTTGAAAAAATGGCGATAATAAATAAATATAACAGAAATTAGTGTTTGATTAGAAATTAAGAAGAAAGAAGAGAAAAAAACTAAAAATGAAAGAACAAAAAAAGAGAAAAATATGGTTAGATTGAATTTTACGAACGTTGTTGTTTCCGCAGTTTTTCTGATCTGGCTTCATGTCTTCCAAGCACATACAAGTATGAAAATGTTTGCATTAGAACAGGGGATATGTTTACGCTTTATGTGCATAATCTTTTTTATTCTTCATTTTTTTAGTTTATGGAATAGTCAGAGTCCAACTGAAATCGCATCAGCTATCAACCAATAAAGACGAAATCATGCTACAAAATCACATTGGCCAAATCTACTACGCGGAGATACAAATGGAAACTCCCGGGCAGATGTTCACTGTTGTTTTTGATACATTACGGAAAATGTATCAACTCGCTTGCGGAGATCAGTTAATAGTGTGCACTTGTCATGTTTTTTGCTAGTGAGAAAATTAACTTTATCTAAAATTCTTGTGATGTTATTTTTTCAAATAAAAGAACTAGGCAAATAGCATATGTTTTGATAAATTAATATAATAAATTTTAAGCATTGTTTTTTGAAAAAGAATTTTAAGCTTTGTTACTACACAATAGACTCCGAAAAAAACCAAACTAATATATTTAGAAATAATTTGACCTACAAACTGTAATGTTTTTAAACTCTATACTAGATTTTGACCCTGCGGCGAACGCAAAATTAAATAATTAAATAAGTTGACTAATCGAATTTAATATATACTCCCTCCGTTTCTTATTATATGATGTTTTGGGTTAAAGCACAATTCAACCAATTAAAAAAAGTTTATAAAAAGGTTTATATTAAATAATTAAATATAAAGCGTAGGGTAAATTTTTTTTTATCAATATTAAATATAAACAATTCAACCAATTAAGAAAAAGACTGCATAATACTATTGGTTACACAGTTTTCAATAAAATAAAAAATACATAGAAATCTGAAAATATCTTATATTATGAAACAAAAAAAAATCTCTAAAACATCTTATAATAAGAAACGGAGGGAGTATAATTCTTTTTATTTAAACATATGACAAAGTATATAATTTATAATATCTATAAACTTAAAAATATGATATGTATTGTGCAGAAACATAATAAAATTAATACTTTTGATCAAAAATATGATAATGCAATTAGTTTAAATATTTTTATGTGTAATATTAATCAAAACATATGCAAACGTTTAAGTGTAAAATTGATTTTTATTATTCGTGTAAATTATAGATAATACGATAAATCTGATAAAATTTAGATTTATATGAATTTATTGGATACAACAAAAAAATAATAATATATGTTATCTAATATTGAAATGTTAGATATTTGTAAGTGTGATTAAATATATAGACTATATCATAATAACATTATTTGTATAGTGTACTAATCTAAATATATATGTACAATAGATAATATTGTTATAAATGTGATAATGAAAACTTGTTAATGTATAAAGAAAAAAAAATAGATGATAAGGTACGTCTAAAATATTACATTTAGTTGAATTTATATTTTTAAAACATGTATCAATAGGCTTATGTTAAAAAATTAATGAGAATATGTAAAGATTTCTACCATGTCATTAGTTTTAAATGAAATATTCTGATTGATTAATTTAAATGAAATGTTTTTTGAATTGGTCTTTGATCGATACATATAATTTTATTTTTACTGTCTCCTCAATTAATATATCAAAAATATTTTTGGATCGATCAGTCATACTGTACATGGATATTCTTCTCACATTTTTCGATGGGGAAGGGTTATACTGAAATTTTGGTTATTCTCAAGATTTTTGTAAAAAAAAATTCAAATTTTGTACAAATCTTGATTATCACTTGGTTCAATTGGTTTTATGGTTATTTGGGCTCTTTATCTTGGGCTTCTAATAGGATAGATAATATTAAATCTATTAGGCTTGACCCATAATCATTATGGCTTGGCATGTACTTTGTTTTTAATTCTCCTGCATTTTAATTTTAAAAAGATTATAAAAGAAAAAAGTCTCGTGACGTGGCGGTCTCGTATAGAGAAGCCTCTTCTTCAATTGGAGGGTCCACCGTAGTAATTAATGTCTTAACCCTAAATTAAATGCCAAAGACGGATCTTAAATTAAAAGATTCTTTCTTTATTATATTTGAGATCGAGTCCGACCCGGATCCGAATCTGTGTATTTGACCCAACGCCAGCTCAAGGCCGACTTCGATTCTTCTATTCGTATCTCCGTCAACATATTTTCTGTTGTTTACCGGAAACATCTAAAGACGTTCGACAAAAATTCGAACACGACACTAGAGATATATATATATCTCCCGACGATTTTTAATTTGTATGATTTTGTTGTCGGTGAAGCAATCCGAACCGGAACTGGAATCGGATTTCGTCAGGATTTTTGGAGTTTTCTTCAATCGGTCGAGGAGCAATTATGGAATTGGGGTTTTCTCGGTAGTGAAGGATGATCCAGAGAAGACTGGATTGATCCGATAATCATGTGGTTTTCCTTCTTAAGACCTAGAGATCGATTCTCCTTAGGCGAACTCAGGTTTGAAATTTTTTTTTTTTTTTTTTGTTTGATCGGGTTGATTTTGATGTTTGTTTTTTTTTTAATTTTCATGGGTTTTTGTTCATCATACACAGTGCCGTTTGCGATTGATCTCTGTTTCGTTTAGTTTCAGTTGTGACTGAGATTATCTTTGGTGTGTGTGTGAGTCTTTTGCGATATTGTGATTTCTGGTCTAAAATTGTGTCTTTTAAGGATTGTTGAGAGGTTTTGAGTCGTAATCTCTTCTATTTGGAATTAGAATTGGTAGTTTGTAGTTAGTTCCTAAGGTTTCAGGGAAGTTGAATGTTTGGTTTGAATGGTGCCATTGAAGAACACTTAACTAAGTTCATCTTCCTCAGTTTCGAATCAAGGGTCAGTTTTACAGAAACTGCAGCCAATCGGGTGGGTCAATGTACCATAGGAGAATGACTTGTTCTCAAAAGTTCAATGAGATCTTGGTGTTACGACATTATTTGTTTGTTGATTATACTAAGTGATGAGACGTAAGGAGTTGAAACTTTGGGTTTTCTTAGGTATCTGACTGAGCAGCTGAGGAAAATTCAGATAGTGAACGACACCAATAAAGTAAGTGGCATGAGTCTTTGCATTTTAGCAACTGTCTTGGCATTATTGTTTCGTTTTTTTGTTAGACTTTGATCTTTGTTTACCGGGTGCCATTATGAAGGATATTGTTGTCGAGGCACTGAGATCAATCGCGGAGATATTAACTTATGGAGATCAGCATGACCCCTTATTTTTTGAGTGAGTCTTTGTGCCGATGATTTAATCAGTCAACTCCCTTAGTTTCCATTTGGCATATGTTCATATTTGCGGTTTGTTGCAGATTTTTTATGGAGAAACAAATCATGGGAGAGTTTGTACGTATTTTGAGGGTTAGCAAGACGGTTACAGTTTCTGTTCAGTTGTTGCAAACCATGAGTATTATGATCCAAAACCTTAAAAGTGAACAAGCCATCTGTGAGTTCATGAGATGCAGTATATTTATCTTTGAGGATTCCTCATGATTATAGTCTATTTATGTTCTTTGAAACTCCTTGCAGACTACTTGTTCAGTAACGAATATGTAAATTATTTGATAACATATAAATTTGACTTCCAACACGAAGAGCTTCTATCTTACTACATATCCTTCTTAAGGTACATTTTTCTGCTGTTATCTCGGCTTTAGGAAGTACTCATTGACTGTGTCTGATAACTGTTATGTTTGCTTTATGTAGAGCTGTTAGTGGGAAACTAAACAAGCATACAATATCGTTGCTTTTGAAGACCGAGAACGTGAGTATTCTTTAAGTTGCATTTACCTTTTACTTTTGTAAGTCCTTTATGGATTTTTTTCTGCCATATTTTAATTCTGCATTTCTGCGTCTAGGATGTAGTAGTTTCTTTTCCCCTTTATGTCGAAGGCATACAATTTGCATTTCACGAAGAGAACATGATACGCACTGCAGTTCGTGCCCTGACTCTTAATGTATATCATGGTAAGTCATTTATAATAGTTCTTTTGGTGTTTCATTTGTAGGATGAAAAAAACCAGGGGATTTAGGAACGTTTCTGATGCCTTCTGTTTTTTTTTTGTTTTTTGCAGTTGGCGATGAATCTGTGAATGATTTTGTAGTTAGTCCACCGCACACCGAGTACTTTTCAAAATTAGTTTCATTTTTTGAAAAGCAATGCATGGATCTAAGCGCAATGGTGTTGAACACTCTCAAGTAAGATTTCAGTGCATTTTCATTGCCCAGGGTAATATTTGTAAAAGTGACCATTACTTATCACTAACCTTTTTTCATCTATTTAATTGTTATGTTTGTGTGTGATCTGGGTAAATTATGTTCTTCTAAAAGATTTTCATTTTATCCTTGCTTAAGGAGCCCATCCCTAGACTCGTGTGGAAAACTGTTTGCTGCCGTTGATGGGATCGAGGACACCTTGTACTATTTTAGTGATGTTATATCTGCTGGCATACCAGATATCGGGAGGCTGATAACAGATCACATTCTGCAGCATCTAACTCTCCCACTTCTTCTCCCGTCTTTATGCTCCGAGGCTGTAAATGTACAAAATAACACCTTTTCCTCTTAATTCCTTTTCAATGTTGATTTATTATTTCCTTGTTAGCTTTTACTATTTGCAAGAGTACCATTTCTAATATCCAGTAAAATATTGGTTGTGCGGTTATTTCAGGGTATATCAGTCGATCCTGTCACTTCTCTCTATCTGCTTTGTTGCATCCTGCGGATAGTTAAAATCAAAGATTTGGCAAATATGACTGCTGCTACCCTTTTCTGCCCTGTAAAAGCTTTCGTATCAAATTCCCTAGTGAAACCTAAAAGTAGCTTGGCTCCTGAACACCTTACGTGTGGAAATGGGCTTCTAGACAATGGTGTTACTGAGGAGGCAGATCGACAGTGCCCAAGCACCGCAGTCTCTGGTGAGGATGGAAATTCCCACGCTTGCAGTGAAGATACTACCAAAACTATCTTCAACAATTCGCATAGTACTTTTAGGTAACATGTTATCTATAAAAAGCTGGAGCGAAGTTGAGATAGTTGCTTTTCACAAAGCCGCATATGATGCTGCTTGAACATTTCCATTTTTCTATTAAGCTTATGTCTTTTTTTTTTTTTGTATATAGGGAGACATTACTTCAGTATATTTCTGAGGGAGATGATGTGCAAGCTCAGGGTTCCTTGTTTGTGCTAGCCACTTTGTTGCAGACGAAAGGTATTGGCAGTGGTGTTGTGCAGGTTTCTGTTCGCTTTTTTTCTTTCTGGTTTTGACGTCTTACGTTCTCTTTTTGGTAGAACTTGAAGAGTCGATGCTAGATGCTTTTGGCATTCTTCCGCAGCGTAAGCAGCACAAAAAACTTTTGCTGGTGAGTTTCTGTAATTATCATGTAACTTATGCCAGGGCAAATCGCATCTGCATGAATCCTGTTAATAATACCTTTTTACTGGATCATCTACCGTAGAAATTGACAAAAAAAGGCTTTACTTCTTAGACAGCCCTTTTTTTCTTTTTCAAAACTTAATTGGTAGTTATCGCTGACAGCAATCTTTGGTTGGGGAGGACTCTGGTGAAGAACAACTGTTTTCACCGCAGAATGGTTCTATGAGAGATGGCTTAAGTAGCGAACTTGATTGGTATCTAAAGAGGTTGGAGGTACTTCATTGGATCTCTCAAACTTTTTCAACACCTTCTCCTCCCTCCATCGTTTTGGTGTTGTGTTATTCTGTGATTTGACTTATTCGCTCATGTACCTTTAACAGGAGCAGTTTGGAGTATGCTGTTCATTGCCTGGGGCTACAATGTGCCCCCGTGTACATAGACATCAGGTAAATTATGAATCTGTATAAACCTATGTTATTAGCCTAGCTTCTTCCGAAATTCCACCTGCTAAAGCTAGTATTTTTTTCATCACAGTGCAAAAGTTCTTGTCTTGTTTTATTAATAACAAATGTGGTGTAGGTGGTGGATGCATTGGTCAGTCTCCTGTGCCGAGAAAACATGTCTGCGGAAACATTATGGGATGGAGGTTGGCTCCTACGCCAATTGCTTCCTTATAGCGAGGCAGAATTTAACCGTAAACATCTGAAGATGCTGAATGTATGTTGCTTTGAAGAACTTTCTTTTTGTTTGGTTCGACACTGTTTCTCTCTCCCCTCTCCTCACTATTAACCAGGTTCCTGCTGAACGCAGGTTTCGTATGAGAAGTGTACAAGTGCACTTATCCGGGAGATTAAAGGTACCTGGCCTGATCTACTCATAACAGTACTGCTTGATGAGTGGAAGAAGTGCAAAAGAGGCAAGTAAAGAAGCAAAATGTTGGATATGTTGGATTTTGATTGTAAGAATATATCAACGAATCTAATACCAAATCTCTTCTGACAGTGATCGAAGCTCCATGCCCTCAAAAGGAGCCTAAATCTGTTCTTCTCCAGCTGGATAGATCCTCTTCTAATGGTAGAATTTCTGTTTTACATCTTGCGTGGCTAGCTTATAATAAATGTGAATGATATGGACATTTCCTTGTTTAAATTCTGTTTATGCAAACCATTAACAACTGAATCTTGTACAGATAACGCTGTTAGCGAATCATCATTCACAGCAGGTGAAAAATTGTGCGAGGTGGTGAAGGTTCGTCCTTTGTGTTCCCTTTTATATTTCTAGGGAAGATTCTTATTGTTGATGTATGTGCTACAGACATCTGATAATCGAGCCTTTACTCAGGTTTTTGTTCTTCTTCATCAACTCCAAATCTTCTCGCTCGGTAGACCCTTGCCAGAGCAGCCACCAATTCATTCTCCTGCCGACAGATCTGGAACTTCTCGTGCCACAATTGCTGGTCTGAATCTTTCAGTCCCCAAACCTGGCACCGAATTGAAGCTAGGTTAGCACATGATGCTCTTATGCTTGCCGTAGTACAACATCTAGCAAATGTGCACCATGTCCATGATCGACTCTAATGTCTTTATTATAATTTCAGCTTGATTGATTTGTCTATCCATAGTTAATCTGATCTTTGAAATTTCCTGGTGCAGTTGATGCTGTCTCCTGTAGGATTGCCTTTGAAAGAGGCAAGGAGCGCACTTTCTCGTTTCTAGCATTATCATCTGGTGTGTCTGGGTGGATTGTCCTTGCTGAAGAATCACCTTCGAAGCCAGATTTCGGAATCGTCCGTGTTACCGCACCTTTAGCTGGCTGCAACGTACGTACTCACCTTCATTGTCCTCTTCTTAACGAAAATGCTTGTAAATATCACACACAAGGACAGAGATAATCATGATATTGGCGTAGAGAAATGATCTTTCTTTTGTTTGTTTTTCAGCCCCGAATAGATGAAAAGCACCCAAGATGGCTACACTTGAGAATCCGACCATCTACTTTACCGTTCTTGGATCCAACAAAGCGAGGAGTCTATGAGAAGCTCAAGGCCAAAGGTTTAGTAGATGGGAGATGGACATTAGCATTCAGGGACGATGATTCTTGTTACTCTGCTTACTCGATGGTTGTCCAGGAGATCGATCTACAATGCAGCGAGGTAGAAAGAAGGTTAACGCCATTGTTTGACCTTGAAAGATACCATCAGGATCAATCAAACCTTACTTCTGATGCCTTCTCTTCATCAACTTCGTCTTCTTCGGGTTAATACATTTTGTATTGCATTCAAAAAGAAGTTTGGCATTGATCCTGGATCCTTGAATATATATGAAACTCCAGGCACTTTAGATGCACGCTTAGAGCAGCTTCATGATTCTTTCAATGTACCCAGTTTTCAGGTGCCTCGTTTCGCAACTTTCATGCCCATTCATTAAGCAGCTCTATAGCTCCTCCCTTTCAGAGTTCTTTTTCTATCTCTGCATTTTTTGTTTGTTTGTTTTGTTTATTAATTTTTGTTTCTAATGTCTTAATGTAACATCATTGTATATTTGAAAGACGATCTATATGCAAAAAAGGTTTACATTTGTGTTCTCATGTTATAATGCTCCAACATGGTTACATAGATGAGACTATGAGACTTGTGTATTATGTAAGGACATGAGAGAGCAAATACTACATGGTAAAAAAAAGACATGAGTGTAAAAAAATGAAGACCGTTGTTTGTGTCTGTTCTTTTCGATAACACTAATGTTAGTCAGTACCATTTGCAACAAGAATTTCTTTAAGCAACATGGATGCATGCTTCTCTGAGTTTATAAACCTCTTACCTTCAAGCCCTACAACAAGTGCCAGATGAGTACTATCATTTGGAAGCATTCCTCTCTGAACCATCATACCAATCAACTCACATGCTTTCTCGATTTCCCCTATACCGCAATATCCGTGGATGAGAGTATTATACAAAATCACATCTGGTTTTAACCCAGCATCGAGCAACTTATTAAACAAAACAATAGCTTCGTTCATTCTCTGTGCTCTGCAATAGCCATGTAGTAACGCGCTGCACGTTACAACATCGGGTTTCACTCTAAGATCAGCCATGTAGAACCACAAAAGAAACGCTTCCTGAAAATCCCCCTTCTTCGAGAACCCACCAATCACATCAGTGAATGCTAATGCACTAGGAACAAATCCCCGTCGGATTAGCTCATTGATAATACCGTTTGCTTCATCGACGTATCCTCTAACGACCATGCTATGTATCAAGATATTGTAGGTTGCAACATCTGGAGAGATACCTGCAGATCTCATTCCATCCATAAGCTCAAAAACTTTATTCAGCTGATATGTCTTCCCATACCCATGCATTAGATTGTTATATGTTACAACATCGGGCACCAAACCCTCGCTTTTCATATTCTGAAACAAAGATTCTGCATCGCATACATTTCCAAACTTGCTGCAAGCACCAATAAGCAATGTATATGTTGTTAAGGATGGCGGGTTTCCGCTTTTCAACAACGCTCCAAAATATTGGAAAGCTTTATCTATGTTTCCTAATTCACAATACCCACCGATCATGGTAGTATAACAGACACAATCAGGAAGAAGTCCCAACTCAAATATCTCCTGAAATACGGTAGAAGCTTTAAGCATGTCTCCCGTGCTACATATATTTGACAGAAAGCTACTGTACACAAAAATGTTTGGTCTAAGACGAAAAGAATGAATGAGCTTAATGGCTTCCTCTGGTTTTCCTATCTTACAGAACCCATCAATAACCGAACTGATGGATACAGAGTCCTGAGAGAGACCAAAGAGTTTGAGATTAGACAATACCGAACTCGCTTCTTTTAGAAAGCCTGCCTTACATAGTCTATGAATGAAAACTGTAAACGCCACAATATCGGGCCTAATTCCATAGTGTTTCATCCCCATAAGCAATTCCCAACCTTTGTCAAAACAACCATCAGAGCAGTATCTGTTAATGAATAGGGTAAGCACAGCAGCATTTAGATGCCTCCCTCGACTAATCATGTGTTCAACAAATTCCCGAGCTAACTCCAAGCCGTGAATTCGTAGAATTTCCTTAAGCAACGAAATACAAACCCCTGGTGAAGGAAAAATGCCAAACTGATCCAATTTGTAAGTTAGTTTCAAGGCCATCTCTACTTTTCTCTCTTTAATGCAGCAATCAATCAGGATGGAAAGCACGGTCTCTAAAACCCGACGATCAATACGAGTTTCGAAAATATCATTCATAACTAAACACAAAGATCTCTCTTCTCCACCGTATTTCTTCACGAGATGTAAAACCATATCTACAGCTCTATAATTCATGTTTCCAGATACCAAAATATGAATCATTCGGCTAATAGACCTACTTGAATGCTCAGCACCGATCCACAACTCTGACCATCTAAAGAAGTATAGAGCAATAGATGCATCCGAAGTCTTTTTAAACAAATCATCCAAAATTCTGATAACTTTGTCTTGATCAAGCTCAATACTAAACCCACTCTCAAATCTATGTATCCAATTGTGCTTCACAAGCACATCTCTAATAGTTTCAACACAATTACTTGAGACTTTCACATTCTTAAGAATGATATTAATGTCTTCACCAAAAGGCAAACTGGAACAAATACTTGAATTTGAAACATAATTTCTTGATCCAAAATTACCAGAATCACTCTGAAATCTGGAGTAATCAGACAACGAAGGAAGAAAGAAGGTCCTAGACCAGAGATTTCTAAAAGCCTTAGTTCTTGTAAGCAAATGATTCAATCCAGAAGACTTCAGGTTAAGAACTGAGCTTGAAACCCACATAAACAAGAACTGTGTTCAGAAGTAATAATCTGAAGACAAAAAGGGGGAGAAGAAAAAAAGTGTCAATTTTCTAAAAAATTGGTCAGTGATTAAATAAACCCAAGTCGTCACTAAACGAAACCTACTGCTAACAGTTTCAGTAGCAGCACACAAGATACTTTGAACCATGAATCATGTCCGAATACTTTCACACACACAAAAAAAACATCAAAGTAAGGATAATGAAACAGTAAGCTTACATGTGTGTTCTTGTCTGTGAATGCCACGAAGAGAAACGCATTTAATGGCTTGTCTCCGGAGAAACAATGGTAGCGAAGAAGAGAGAGAGATAGGTAGAGACGAAGGTCTGGTGTGGTTTCGGTTTTCTCTTCCACGAATCAAACCGGGTTTATGGAAACCATTCTTATTGGTAAGGTGGGAAAACCGAAACGCTTACAAATCGATTGGTTTCACTCACTTCAAACCGAGATATTAAAACCGTATATGAACCGGCACTTTTTTATTAGAACCGGCGCTGTTTTATTAGTATAGCTGATCAACCCTGAATAAACCAAAATTTGTTATTTTTAATTATATACACATCATATTTAACATAAAATTAACCATAATAATTTGCCATTTTTTATACTTTAAATCGAACATAATTCATAATTCAAACTGAAAGGTAAACTGGAACAAATCGGAATTGTATTAAACCAAAGTAAATTATTGTACAGTTTTGATTCGATCGATTCCAAATTTAATAAAACCGAAAAAGAAAACAACAATATACTGATAACCGGATTATGCATATCATAATTATCTCCTTGTCCTTAATACAAACCCTAATTTTGTTTGACAAAACCCTGATTTAACGTGCTGAAATAATTAAGCCCATGCTTGGTCAAATAATTAGAAATGGGCCTCATCTTAAAGCCCAATAATGAAAACCCTAATTCAGCTACTAAGTCATATCAAAGCTTCTCCTCTTAGGACAAACCCTAAAAATCCATCCTCTTTGCGCCTCTTCTCTATCTCCTTTCGTTTCTCGCCTTTTAGCTCAACCGGAGAAAATGGTAAATCCGCGTAGCTCTTCTGATCTTACAGAGAGATCCCTTCGATTTCTTCGCCATTTTTGTTGACAGATTGTGCTTCGTTCCGTGCAGGTTTTCAAGAGATACGTCGAGATTGGACGAGTAGCTCTTGTCAACTTCGGAAAAGACTATGGGAAGCTCGTCGTCATCGTCGATGTCGTCGACCAAAACAGGGTAAGTCTTGATGTTTTTGTTCGACCCATTAGCTATTTGTAGAGAAAGTATTGATTTTGCTTTAGTAGAGAAGTGTGTAGATCTGATAAATTTTTGGACGTCTTTGTCTGAGTCATTTTACTTCTGAAACTTGTAGCTTTATTGCTCATGCATTTGTTTGTGTGCAAGTTTTAAGCTTTCACTGTATCAAGACTCCCTAATTCTGTGTGTAGTAGCATCTGATTGCCTTTGTCATTCTCATACTTTGCTCACTATTAAGTATCTGAAAATTTATAGCCTTTGTTGTTTGAGTAGTATCATGAGACCTTTGTTACTATTAAGAGCATTCACAAGCTTCATTTCTAAGAAATATGTTTGTTCATGAGTATTTGTTAGAGCGTTCGTGTATGTCTTTAGTGTTTGATTGTTTTTCATTGTTCTGTCTCTGTTTACTTTTAGGCTCTTGTGGATGCACCTGACATGGAGAGAATCCAGATGAATTTGAAGAGGCTGTCTCTTACCGACATTGTTATTGAGATCAACAGAGTTCCTAAGAAGAAGAATCTGATTGAAGCAATGGAGAAAGCTGGTGAGTTCTGTTTTACTACATACATACTTATGTCTGCATTTTGAAGTAGCGTCTCAGGTTATTGTTAACCTGTAAAACTTTTGTAGATGTGAAGGGCAAGTGGGAGAAGAGCTCATGGGGTAGGAAGTTGATAGTGCAGAAGAGAAGAGCTGCCCTCAATGACTTCGACAGGTTCAAGATCATGTTGGCCAAAATCAAGGTCAGTATCAAAATGCTTGTTTTACTGCAATTACTCAGTTCCTTGATTATTGATAGTTCTCAATTTCTCATCCTGCCATGTTTGTATTCGAAAGATAGATAGATATTATGTTAGGTCGATTTATGAGTTATATCTTAGAATATGTCAAATCTCAGGACCAGCTGCATGTCTCTAATGTTAATACTAATGCTAAACTCAATCATTTACTTGTCGTTATCCGTTAATTGAATGGCTTTTCTTGTGTTTTTTTTTTGTAGAGGGCTGGTGTGGTAAGGCAAGAGCTTGCAAAGCTCAAGAAAGAGAGCACTGCTTGATGTTGTTTCAAATTATTATTATCCTACGACTTGTTCAACTTCAGATTTATGAGTATCTGATTAATGATTTTGGTTATGTTACAAGTTTGGAGAATTTTGCAAATGTTAGTTCAGAAATTGAAACCTTTTTGCTGTTTAAGAGAAGACAATTATTGCCCTCTTTAACATTTGTTATCCGAATTGAAAACCCAAACTGAGCTATATTTACTACAAAGTATCAGTTGTTCTGAACACAAACTTATGAATCATTACATGAAGAAGATAAAAATTAGTGGCTACAAGAAATAACAATCAGTTGTTTTGTTTCATGTTACTCCTACAATCAATATTCCCAAGCTTTCATCTTCTTGCTCCCCTTTGGTTTTGCAATAAGAGCATCCATGCCTGCCATTCTCTTGTATTTTTCGCATAGAGGATCAATCAAAGTCCACTGGTTACCTTTACCTGTTGTATCCTCATTGAGAAGGCGAGTCCATTTAGTTCTTCCACTGTGACCAAACTTCTTGACCTGCAGGATTTTGTGCAGTTTCGATTTGTCCAATTTATCATCTCCAGTTGGAGCAGAGAAATCGCGCTGAAATATATCATCCTCTTGGAAGAAAGCACCCTTGTGGTAGTACCTTTGCATGAATTTCCATTTCTTTTTCGGTTGAGTTGATGATAAAGGTTTTGGATTCGGATTCTTCCCCTCTTCCTCTGTCATGTTCTTCAACTTGTCTATATCTTCCTTCTCTCTCAACATAACTTCCTTGGCATCTTTTTCTCTCTTGATCCTAGCAGTCTCTCTTGTTTTCCAAGCTTCATACTCCTCAGCTTCATCGATTTCGTCATCGGTTTCCAGATCTCTAAGGTTTGCTTCTCCCAATACCATGTTTTTCCTCATCTCTTGGTATTTCCTAACTTCCTCAACTACTATTTGCTTTGTCTCTGTTTTTCTCATCTCAAGTTTTCTCTTTGCTAATTCCTTAAGAGCTTCTTCTTCAGCCTCAATCTGCTCGCGCTCTGTTACCGTATCTCTCTCAGATCTCCGTACAAAAAAAGGCTTGGACATGGTAATAATACCGACAATCTCGTATTCTGAATCAGTCTCGTACTCCTCCTCCTCCTCCTCCTCTTCTTCATCTTGTATCTCTTCTTCTTCTACAGGAAGCAGATCAGCCTCTTCTTGAGTTCTTTTAAGATTCTTTTCTCTAATTCTTCTTCTTCTTCTTTCTTCCAAAGCATCTTCTCCTTCGTCTCTAGTTTCTTGATTCCTCGATTCTTCTTTTTCTTCTTCTGCGGATATAATCTCAGGCTTCTGTATAACTCGCTGATGATCGGATCTAACTTGTTCACGGTTTTCACTTCTGGTCTGAGCTAAACGGAGTAGCCTTGGATCATCCTTCCTACCAAACCCTAAATCATCATTCCTTTGAAAATTTTTATCCAAAGCATCAACATCTTTATCTCCTTCGCCTTCCTCTGCCCACTCGGGAGCTTTTCCAGGCCAATATCTTCTCACTTTAGTCAGTCCAATGCCACCCCGTAGCTTTTCTCTTGTAGCAATCGCAGCATAACTCACTCCCACTGTGACCGACATATTTGCACTTGCGATTTATATAATCAAACTCCAAGAGGATATACTGCAATTGCGATTCTGCAGAGCTTTGCGAAAGAAACCCTAAGAAGTCGAAGACGGTGGAGATTTTGAAACCGGGACGTTAACTCGCTATACAACAACAACTATTTATACACAACATAACTCGCTATTTCCTTTTGCTCTAACAAATAGGTTTAGGGCTTTTCCGTGTCTGCCAAAAAAATAGGAAACTTGCTATACACGTCACCGTAACTCCTTGCGATTAGCTGGTGCCTTTTTGATTGTTTTCACTAGGTGAGTATAAACCTCTCTTTGCTCAAAAAAAAAAACTCTCTAAATAAAGAGTAAAAAAGCAAGAATATTAGTTCTTTGTTTTATGGTTTCTTAAGTTTTGCTTATTTTGTGATGATTTATCAAAGCCTACGACCACTGGGTTGAACATCCAAATCGATACGCAAGAATCATACAAGAGAATTGATCAAATACTCGTAGAACAAGAACGTATTTACTCGTTCAATTTCGAAAAAAAAAAATAGTATAACATATTCAACGAATATGATTACAAAAAAATTGATATGCAAGGGTGGTAAATGTGCCTTATAAAGCTGTTGACAAAAACAAAAAATTGATATGCAAGAATCATACAAGAGAAAGAAAAATTAAAAAATTGATCAAATATTCGTCAAACTAGATTACAAAAAATTGTTCAAATATTCATCGAGAAACCAGCTTTGCGTGAGTTGCAAAAGAATCTCACATGTAGCGGTCATCCCAACCACGAAAACATTGTTTGATTCTCTGGCAAAGTGTAGTCGCCTTTCGACCATTCATGTTTATAAATTTGGAATCTACTACATAGTCTACAAAGGCATAAACTTTGCAATCAGTCTCAAACGCTTCGTGGTATTCTCCAACACCTCGGATTTCAACACTTTTGAAGAGTGTTCGTCTCAGGATTGAAGTACAAAACATAAAATGGTTTACATGTATACTTCTCCGACAAAACAATCTCACCAGTAGCCGTCATTCCAACGACGAAAACATTGTAGACACGGACTTGACTCTTCGGCAAAGTGTAGACGTATTAAGACCATTCTTGTCTCTCAACATCCTCTAGAACCCACACACACAACTCAATGGCATCACTATCATCATACGTCAAATCAATCCCACCTAATTTACCCTTATAGTTGATCAATTTAGTAGTATATGGATCACAAAAACATTCGGCATCAACAAACTCGAATTTGTGAGACCTAACATCAAAGCAAACTAACACATAATACACTCGATACGTTTTATCATTACCTTTAACCACTTCAGCTAAGTAATACAAAACCCCATTAATGCATATCCCTTCACACAAAGGCTCATGTGTTAAGCAACATGTGATCGACTTCCACTCTCTTTTCCAGTTCCACATGGAGGTTAATGCGAACCTGGGTTAGGGGGTCAATGGTAGATAATTTAACCATCAGAATTTCTCCATGATGAGTTAGATGATAAAGGTTGTAACAAATTACAGATGTATGTCCAGGTTAAGGTTATGGGTGCTTATCATGTGCATGGTAATTTTTTAAGGAAAAATCATTCTTAACTACACAAAGTATTAGCTAATATGTTACAAATCATCCCAAGTATAGAAATATATTCTAAACTATACAGACCATTATATAATACATGGTGACATACACCAAGTATATGTAAACATGTTAAACACTACAAATTGGTGTTTTTTATAAATATTTATTAATTTGGGGGTCAATTTATAATATTTTTCATTAAAAAAAAACAGTTTTTATGAAAATTCAAAAGAACATAAATCGAAAGAAAATCCATAAAATTTTGAAAATATATATTAAATTTTAGATAAAAATTAAAATTACAGTTTCAACTCTAATTTTTATAGAAAATTTAAATTTGTAAAATCCCAAAATTTTAAAAATTACAAAAATGTATTAACCTCTAAAAGGTAATTGAAAATTTAATGTATATAAAGTTCCAAAATTATATATTTTGAAACCATTGAATTTGTTAGACAAAAATAAACACAAGTTTTTAAAATATTGGTCAACAAATATAGTTTAAATTATATTGAATAAATTTCAATAATTTAGAATAAAATCCATAAACGACATATATATTACACTTTTTATTTGGAGAATATTTTTACTTGTGCTTTCGGTTCTATTCCAACATTAACTAGTGAATTTTAAATTTAGTTTAATTTTGATAATCTAACTTCCATCTTCACTATAAGTTGTTGTTTTAAAAAAAATAGTTTTTTTAGTTTTTTTAAAAAAATTTGTATTATTATAAATTTTGGTAATTTAAAAAATTAATTTGTTTCTGAAATTAAAATTGAAAATATAGCTAAATATTTATATTAACTTTCAATTTATTTATTTTTGTAATTTTTTTTTGATTTTTTTTGTTGTTTCTAAATTTTGTAGTTTTAGAAGCTTTCGGATTTTCCAAATTTAATTATTTATTTTCCTTATATTTTTGAAATTTTATGGATTTTCATTTAATTTGTTAAATTTTGCAAGTTTTAAATATTTGTAGATTTTTTCTTTTATGAAAATAATTACATATTGACCCTCAAATTGATAAATATTTATCAAAAGACACCAATTTGTAGTTTTTAACATGTTAACATATACTTGGTGTATGTCACCATGTATTATATAATAGTCTGTGTAACGCCCGTGAACCAAAATGTGGATTTTTGGTGTTGCGTCGATCGACGCAGGTGTGGTGCGTCGATCGATGCACGTGTTTGGACTTGCGAGAAGCCGAGTTCTGGGTGGTGCGCCGATCGACGCAGGTGGTGCATCGATCGACGCAGGTGTCGGCAAGAGTGTCGATCGACGCCGGTGCGTTGCGTCGATCGACGCAGGTGTCGGCAGGTTGGCTATTTAAGTCGAACAACGGGTTTTTGGGCAGAAAACAGAGAAAAATCTGAGTGAAAGAGAGAGGATTGAGAGGAGAAGGGATTATCATTGTTTTCCTTCGTGTTCTCGATCTTATAGGCTTGTATTGGTGATTGTGAGGCTGTGAGAACGAGAGAGGATCGTGCGAGAAGGATTTCGGATTTGGGATCCGTGTTCTTCGGGTTCATCGTGTTCTTCGTCGATTTCATAGCTTTTTCTATCCGAAATCGAGGTGAGTGCGTGACCATGGCTTATCTGGGTAAAGGATTTGATAGGATGCGATTGATTGTTGTTTGTGGTTGGATTTCATGTTGTATTGGTGGGTTTTATGCGACTGATTGTTGTTTGTGGTTGTATTTCATGTTGTATTGGTGGTTTTGTACCGGAGATCGATGGAAACGAGTTTCGGAATCGATCCATGAGAGGATAGGTTCGATTCTGGATTATGCGTTGTGTGCATCGATCGACGCAAGTGCTATGCGTCGATCGACACACGGGCACAACATCGATCGACGCCGGGGCTGTGTGTCGATCGACGCAGGTGCAGTGCATCGATCGACGCACGAGCGGATGTGCTGATTCGCGTTTGATTG
Source organism: Arabis hirsuta (assembly GCA_964056655.1). NCBI lineage: Eukaryota > Viridiplantae > Streptophyta > Magnoliopsida > Brassicales > Brassicaceae > Arabis > Arabis hirsuta. The sequence goes on from OZ053306.1 coordinate 2,184,135, forward strand.
TTCGTTGTGTTTTGCGTGTTGTTTGATAACCCTGGTATTGTATCTTTTTCTTATGCATGTGTGTATAGCCAGGTAGATGGGATGACCGTCTCACTGGGTATTTATGATAATACTCACGCATCTCGTATAACCATGTAATGCAGGTAAAGATAGGTTGTGATCGTGGAATCAAGGCGAGGAAGAGGAGATGATCTAGCGTCTCGATTGAGTGGTTTATGATGTTAGCATTGTTAAGTTGTCGATGTTGGAATTTGTTAATTCTGGAATTGGGATGTTTAGTTCAATAAAGTATGAAGTATTATTTAATGGTTAATTGCATAATTGATTTCTGCTGAATGTTTATTGTATTGAGAATTTTAACATGTTGAGGGTTAGCATTTATGGGGATGCTAATTCGGTGCTAATTTATATATAAAAAAAAAATACGGGTCGGGTTGTCACAGTCTGTGTAGTTTAGAATACATTTCTATACTTGGGATGGTTTGCAACATATTAGCCAATATTTCGTGTAGTTAAGAATGATTTTTCTTTTTTTTAATTGACTTTATATGATTTTTTTAATTGACCATATCAAAGCCTGCCTAATTTATTACTAAAAAATTAGGGTTTTCTGTATTTCACAGTATTAAATTGGTTTTTCTCAAAATATTAATTTACTATATTTTATATGGTCAAACTCATTTATCATTCGATTAAGCTAATTAGTTTAGAACAAAATGTTCTAGAGCGCGCATAACGCTCTTTTTGCTACTGTATCCACCACAACATTGGCCTCTCTAGAAATGTATAACAGAAAGAAATTGTGGTAAATAATAGGGATACAAATCAGATATCCTGAAGAGGTTTGTGGAGCTCAGTTGACATATCAACCGAATAAATTAGTTAAGCCTTTGAAAAGTATATCCTCGTGCCACTGCTTGGGACTTGGGAGAGACCCAACCTTATGGTCCACGCTTCAGCAGCCAAAGCAAAGGGTACATCTCACTTGTTGCCCTCGATCGCCTCCTCTTGTGGGTGGTTCGCATCGCAGTGGAAACACAACCTAAACCAGCGTTTAGGGACGAACTAAGCCAGGCTGCATCCATTATTTTGTGTTGGCGATTGATCATGTTTTGTGTTGGTAGTTTGGTGTGGAGCTCTAACTGGGCAGCTCTAAAGGCTTTAACGTCCATTATTGCTTTCGATACAAGTTACAACCTTTGGTCTCGGTTCTCAACCAATAATTTGTTTTTTTGCTCGTCCAAAAGCACCAACACAGCGACGGGTACAGAGGTAGGTTGCATCCTGTTGGTGGGAGATTCTTGAAGTGCTTCATTTTCTGTAGAAGGTCTTGCATAGAGTTTCGTTCATGTACTCCTTGGGGATGATAGAAAGGAGCTAGATCCCAGCATTACTTATGTGAAGGATGCTTTCCGGCTTCTGCCACATTCCGCGGGCATTAACCGGTTATGCATTTACTGTTGCCTTCCACATGAAGCTTCTCACCTTGGGAGATTAATTCACAGTTACGGGAGGATTTAAGGGTTCATAATTGTTGAAACCAAATTTGTTCTTTTTTTAAACTTATGGTTATCACTAATTAAAGCACATCAATAATTTAATTATGTAGCAGATGTTTATATATATGATAGCATGATGAAACACTTAAAAATAAAAAAGTTGAAGAAGGTACGTGATCAATTCATGGCACTTGAAGAGATAAATATGTGGACCTAGAAGGATGGGAATTCCACTTGAGGCTACTGTTTCAGAAGGAATTGGGGCTACGGGCTGGAGACTTCCTTCTCGGAGAACCAGAAACCATATGCTGCTTTCAGTCAGAAATGTTTAAACTCTTTAACCATTCCAACATGGTTCAGACTCATACACATGGGGTTCCGAAGGTACAAGATCAGGCTTCTTCAACACTAAGACAACTTGGAATCTGCTCAGGCCTTCCTCCGAGGTCAAGCGTTGGAGTAAGGCAGTCTGGTTTCCCATAAACGTACCTAGTGTTGGTTTGATAAAGATCTAGTAACTATTTCTTTCTTTTTACGGCTTTTTATTTTTTTTGGGCCTTAAAAAAACTTAATTAAAATTTTGTAAACCTCAAGTTCCTTTTGGTAATATAATTAACATTTTATCAAAAAAAAAAAGGGATAGTTGCACAAATAACCCACAATTTGTGGTCAATGTCAAACCTATACCCCTATATCCCCTCTATCTTATTTTGTCACTTTCTCCCTTCTTTATCCTTCTCCTCACCACTTATTCACGAAAATGCCATTATATTCTAATTTTTTTTTTTTTAATTTCCGAAATATTGGAAAATACACAAAAACCAAAAGATCTCAAAATATTTACGAAAATGCCATCTTGTTCAATTTTGCCAACCACCATGAACAACCGATTTTGAGCTCTAAATGCATCCCAACCGGTTTTTTTTAAGTGTAAATACTCAATATCTCATCTTATTACCTATTCTCTTCCTTTTCCTCACGAATTGCATCAAATAAACTCTCAACAAACCATTTCGTTTATAAACACACCGATTTTCGATGGTTCTTGCATAACAAGGACTTGGGTTCTTTGTTATCAGTGAGATTCAAAGTTAGAGGTGGTTGAAGAAGCTAAAAACGAGCTTTCGCGGCGAAAAAAGGTAAACTTAGTTGAATTTTTTGATTTTTCAGATCTCATTTGCGAATGTAGACTTCCATGGAAGTCTACAAGTCAACGGATAGGTTAGTTTTGACATTGACTTTTTTTGAAAATATTCAATGTAGACTTCCACGGAAGTCTACACATAATCCTTTGGAAACAAAAAAAACACGTTTGTAGACTTCCTGTCGAAGTCTACATAAAGTAGGTTAGTTTTGACATTGACTAAAACTTTGACTTTTTAGAGCAGAAATCTACAAAATTTTAGTAGACTTCGTCTGACATGGCAGGTTAGTTTTGCAATTGACTGGACTTTGACTTTGTTTGAAGACGTTCAAAGTAGACTTCGTCTGACGTGGCAGGTTAGTTTTGACATTGACTTAAGTTTTGACTTTAAAGTAGACTTCGTTTGTAGACTTCACACGTAGACTTCGTTTGTAGACTTCTATTTAATTTAATTAATTGTTTGGTCAAACCCAAAAACTAACCTCTTTTTTAGAAAATATGTCAAAACTAACCTACCACGTCAGACGAAGTCTACAAACGAAGTCTACTTTGAAGTCAAACCTTAAGTCAATTGCAAAACTAACCTGCCACGTCAGACGAAGTCTACATCCCATGTAGACTTCTTTGCGAAGTCTACTTGTTATGTAGACTTCGTTTGTAGACTTCTTTCAAAAGTCATACTTAAGTCAATTGCAAAACTAACCTTCCACGTCAGACGAAGTCTACAAACGAAGTCTACTTTAAAGTCAAAACTTAAGTCAATGTCAAAACTAACCTGCCACGTCTGACGAAGTCTACAAACGAAGTCTACACGAAAGTCAAACCTTTAGTCAATGTCAAAACTAACCTCCCACGTCAGACGAAGTCTACAAACGAAGTCTACGGAGATATTTTTGTGTAGACGTCCACGGAAGTCTACATTTTCGATTTTCAGTAATTAATTATTTTTAATTAATTAGTAATGAATTCTGTTGTTTTTGTTTTTTCTAAATGCGTGTTAATTCTGGTGTTAAATTGTATAAAAATTTTGTATGCAAATGTATAATATATAATTTATAAATTAATTTTCTTGTTTAATTGGTATCTAGCTCATATTTGTAGACTTCTCATGTAGACTTCCTAGGTAGACTTCCCAAGGAAGTCTACATTCTGATTTTCAGTAATAGTGCTTTTATAGTTCATTAGTAATGAATTTTGAGCTTTTTAATTTTTGTAAATGCGTGTTAATTATTGTGTTTTTATGTGTATAAGTTTCACATGTATATGTTTGATAGATTCGCTTTAACTTAATTTTCTTTTTTTATTATCATATTTGTAGACTTCCACGGGAAGTCTACTATGTAGACGTCCACGGGAAGTCTACATGTACGATTTCAGTAATTAATTTTTTATAATTAATTGGTAATGAATTTTGTGGTTTTTGTTTTTTCTAAATGCATGTAAATTATGGTGTTTTAATGTATAAAAATTTGGTATTCAAATGTATAGTCTATATTTTATAAATTAATTTTCTTGTTTGATTGGTATGTAGCTCATATTATGTAGACTTCTCCTGTAGACTTCCAATAACGATATCTAATGTGTTTTTTTGTCTCTTTGTCCACAGATAATGGTTCAGTTTCTGGCTATTTATGGAGAATGGTTTAAGGAAGATACATCATGGCAATTTACGGTTGATAATGAGAGAGGAGGGAGATTGTTCTTCTTGCATGATGGTTCTACTCATGCGGAACTTGTTAAAATGGTTCAAGATGAATATATGTTAGGCAAAAAACAGAGTTGGTGGAGATCACTTATTCGTTACCCGAGTCAATATTGGGACAGATGGATCCGGATACACCGCCTATACATGTTGCAAATGATAGACAAGTCCGGAATTTGATCGAGCTAGGTAAAACGCATGTTATACGCATTTGTGTCTCATGTCACTTCGACGAGGATAAAGCTAGTGATGAGGATGAGGATGACAATGACGGCAACTATGAAGATGAAGGTGTAGACGAAAATGAAGGGGAATTCAAGGATGAAGATGCTGAAGAAGATGAGCATGTTGATGAGGATGCCGGTGTTGGTGGTAATTTGGATGATGATGGGAATGGAGATGATGGTATTAAAACTGAAGATGCTGTTGATGAGGACTACAGTCTATTTGGAAAAGTCAAAGATGAGGATGAAGATGACATCTCATTTGATTTCATTGGTGGCCAAGGAGGATCAATACCAAATATGACATGGTCTGATAATATATTTGTCAAACAGAGTTTTGCTACCAAAGAAGAGTTGGTCTCAGCATTGCGACTGACGGCGATCAAGTCAAGATTTGCATTCAAGGTGTATAAGTCATCAAAAAAAATGTTCGTGGCTACTTGTATTGTGAAAGAATGCAAGTGGAGGCTCAGAGCGATTGTCACAAATAAACCAAACCGGTTTTGGGTGACGAAGTACTCGAAAGTCCATACATGTTCATTATCGGACCGAGTTTCGCACCGTCGGAATGCTACTCCCAAATATATTGGAAAGTTATTTATTGACCGCCTTGGAATTATCAATGGAATTACGCCGGAACACATCAAAGACTCAATGAAGAAGATGTTTGGTATGAATATCGATTATTTTACTTCATATAGATCGCTGAGGTGTGCCCAACAATTGGTTAGAGGAACAGCGGAAGATGGATATGAGAAATTGCCTTCTTATTTGCACCTACTCGAGAAAGCCAACCCCGGAACAGTTACGGGTATTGAGCTTGATGCTATGAATCGATTTAAATATCTATTTATAGCATTCGGAGTCTCCATAGCTGGTTTTCAGTATCTTAGACGTGTAATTGTTGTGGATGGGACTCATTTGACGGGTAAATACGAAGGGGTTTTGCTAGTGGCAGCCGCACAAGACGGTAATTTTCAGATATTTCCTTTGGCTTTCGGAATTGTTGATAGTGAGAATGATGCTTCATGGGAATGGTTTTTTACAAAACTCCGCGGTTGTATCTCAGATCAGTATCCTCTTGTGATAGTTTCTGACAGACACTTGTCTATTAAGAAGGCGTGCGACACGGTTTTCCCTTGGGCAACACGTGGTATATGTTACTATCATCTTCAATGTAACATTGTCACGAAATATAAGGGGAAACATCTAATGTATTTGGTCAAAGGCGCTGCATATGCCTATACGGAAGAAGATTATGACAGATACATGGCTTCGATCCGTAGCGTGAAGCCCGAACTTGCGGTCTATTTGGAGGAAGCAGACCCGAAGCTATGGTCACGTGTTCACTTCGAGGGAGATAGGTACAACATAAAAACGACCAATATTGCCGAATCTATCAATGCAGCAATTAAAAAGACGAAAGGATTTCCCATAGCATTCCTTTTGGAATTTATCCGGGAGAAGTTAGGAAGGTGGTTTTCTAAAAGGCGAGAAGATGCATTGAGTCTAACAACACACCACAGCCGAGGAGTTGAAACTTTGTTGGCCATTCGTGAAGATTACGCGTCCAGAATGACGGTGGAGAAAATCAATGAATGGGAATTTCATGTCAAGGGAGGAGCACGAGAAGCTCTTGTTCATTTGGGAAATAAAAAATGTTCTTGCGGTGTCTTTTATACTGAGAAGATACCTTGCTCCCATGCTATCGCGGCGTTGGCATCGGCTCGTCAACATGTCTCTACTGCTGTCTGCCCGTCCTATGGGAGGGATTATTTGTATGCCGCATACTCGCAAAACATTTATCACGCCAATGACGCCTTACAAGGAAGTGGAACAGCGTCATGTCTCCCTCCCGATGTTAGGCCTCGTGCTGGTAGAAAGAAGAAGTCGAGGTGGCAAACTTGGCTAGAAATCGCGAAGATGAAAGCCACAAAACCGCGGAAGCTTCACAATCAATACAATTGTTCAAAGTGCAAGCAAGGAGGACATACGAAGCCGAATTGTGTTACTTAATAGCTCAGCAGCAACTGCCCAGTACCATCTTTAGCAGCAACTGCCCGGTGGAAGCCTACCGGCGAAGTCTACTAGATAAGTCTACATGTGAAGTCTACGGAAGAAGAAGCCGATGTGAAGTTGATAATTCCATTTTTCTTGTTGAATGAGCTTCTGTGTAAAACTTGATAATCTTGTTTGAAAGTAGTATTTTTATTATGTATTTATGATGGAAGAAAAACTTGGTAATGTATCATTTTAAAGCTAATTAAATAAGCAAATAACTGAATATATTATCATCCAACACTACGAGTTTTGGCATTAGCCATACAATATAATAGTTACATCCCGCAATAGTAGCAAAAGAATAAAGGATGTGAGTTTGTCTTAAATCTAAAAAGGTTAGTAGTAAGAATCCTAAAAGTTAAGCGGGATTACAAAAGCATATTCCTCGGTGGACCAATATTAGGATTCATATAGGTCCAAGACGGAATAGTCCCGAAATTCAGTACCGCGTATTTCCGTCTCGTCGAATATCTCAGCAGCAAACTTTTCCCTAATAGCAAGAATGTTGGCATCGCACAAGCTCGAAGAACTAAATGGAAGCCCAAGAGCGTGGAGTTCGATATACTTCAAAGTGTACACTCCACAATCACCACTTTGTACGTTCTGTGGTACTCCGGCTTTAACCCGCTCATGAGTGTATGGCTCATATGTGTGCTTCCACCTGTCCTCCAACATGCATGTATCCCGGATTACATGAGGCATTATGACGCATATAGGCTCCACTAACTCGGCAATTTCTGCATCAGATGTGTAACTGTAAATACTATCCCACACAACAATGTGTCTCATTGGGATATTTATCCACAATGCCACCCAATGATCGCCTTTGATATGCAATGGGACGTATATATCATCAACTTCAACACCCCAGAGCTTCTTTATTCTGCCATAAGATGGTAGATCACCTTTTTGGTAATCCAACGCTCCACTAGGTAGGAGTTTACCACCACCATCTGCATTTGCAGAAGAAGGCAGAAACTCCTCCTTGTACTTGGCAGTCCACATCATGGTTAACATGCACTCAGCAAAGCACACTCTTTCACTCCTAAACCACTCCAGATGAACGTTGTGCCGAACTCTCAGTAGAGCTAATGCAGCATCCATGTGCTGCAATACATAGTAAGATACCAGGTCAGCAAAGACAGAACAAAAAAACAGAACAATAATGAAAGTCTACAGATGAAGTCTACAGATGAAGTCTACAGATGAAGTCTACAGATGAAGTCTACATATGAAGTCTACTGATGAAGTCTACTTACCGAATCTTTGAGAAACTCACGTTCGGTCCGACGAATCCAAAACCATTCTGAGGTTGTGCCAGATTGTATCTCCCTTCCAGTTCATCTTCACTCCACAGCGAAGATGAACCAGATCTGGGAAGAGAAGACGAAGATTAACTAAGTCGAAAACGGGAGAGATAGAAACGACGAACACGAAGTGAATAGAGAAACAATAGAAGAAGAGAAGAAGAGAAGAAGAGATGAAGAGAAGACGAGAAAAAGAGAGTACCTTCGGTGAAGAAGAGGAACGACGGTGGCGCCTCAGCGGTGGCTATGGTTTTCCGGTTGGAGAATGTCGGTAAAAAATAAAAAACAAGCAGATATTTATGTAGGGTAAATGAACAGTTAACCCACGGTTAAGGGAACAGTTAACTAACTGTTGGGTAAACTGAACAGTTGCGTCGGTTTACAAGAAAATTTTATAACATGTCATAGTAAACCGATAACGGTTTTATGGGTTTGGTAAATCAACGAAGTCTACATAGGAAGTCTACATGGGAAGTCTACATGGGAAGTCTACAGATCTTTCACTCGGTTATGTAATTGTAGACTTCACATGTAGACTTCTATTGTACACTTCGTATGTAGACTTCTTAAGCATAGTAAAAGTGTCGTATATAATTAATTAACTTTATAAGTATTTAATTTGAAATTGTATCCATTATGTGAGTTTGCGTCTTAATTTATTTTATTAATTTGATTTAAATTTAATTTAATTTCGACCTAACGTGAGTGCATGTTACTAGCCAAAAAAGGGAAAAAGAGAACCAAATAGCCTAAATATGTTACATACAGTACATGTTTAAACCCTATCGAATATACAAAATTAGAGGGTCGTCGAAAATTGTTTTTAATAACGCAGTACTTTAATTAAAAAGAAACTAAAATCTTGTCAAGCAAACACAAACACAACCGATCACACATACGAGGATTATACACGCTACCATCGCATTCCTCATCTCCAAGCAACTGTAACGAGTCTCAATAATCATCTCCTTCAGTTGGGCTAGCTCTATGTCTGTTTTCTCAATGCAACGCCGAATCGTTGGTTTATCAATACAATCTCTTAGGACCTGGCTCTCGTTACTTATGAAGTAACGAAATAAATCAGCTTGTTGTTCGACCACCATCTTCATCTCTTCAACCTCTTCCATTATAGCCTCATCCCACCACTTGAAAATATGGTACAACCCATCCTATACAAAAGATTTTGCTATTATATATTTATATATAAACGCCAATAGCAAACAAACAATAGTTAGAAAATTCATTACCGCATGGTTATGACAACCATAGAATCTCCGATCCGGATTATCGGCAGTAGTGGATGTTTGGAGAACTGGCACTAAACCGCAGTAACAGCGGTTGGGAAAACCAGAGGTTCTACCCGCTCGACGTCGAGCAGTTGAACTCTCGTTCCTTATGGAACTACTTGACGGTTGTGTGTAGCTGTATTGACCCATCCCTAATGACCATATAACAATAATTCAATAAATATGCATTTTCGTGCTATTCTATTGAAAAACAAGTCTACAATGTAGACTTCCAAAGAAGTCTACATTGTAGACTTCCAAAGAAGTCTACATTGTAGACTACATATTGTGACGAAGGTGTGACTTAGATCTGGAATAGTCAGAGAGAAACAAATGTCAATTTTATCGGCTATATGAGGACGACGAAGTTTACCGGCTATATGAGGACCTCCTAAAGGGTCAGATCTGCAACAAACCAAAAAGACATGTTAAAGAAAGATGGCGGGTCAGATAAAGTTTACCGGCTAGATGAGGACCTCCAAGAGTCAGATCTGCAACAAACCAAAAAGACATGTTAAAGAAAGATGGCGGGTCAGATAAAGTTTACCGGCTAGATGAGGACCTCCAAGAGTCAGATCTGCAACAAACCATAAAGAAGACCATAAAAGTGAGAAACAGATGAACATGATATATAAAATACATATAAGAAAGGAGGATGAGTTATAAATCAATGAAGAACAAATACTTACCCCTTCGAAAATCGGCAGCAACGGAGGAGAGGCGACCATAAAAGAGCGAGTGAAAGTTTTTTAACAAAACGATTAGGGTTGAGTTTATATAGGCAGGTAAAAAACATCCGGTTAGGTTAAATTTTCCGGTTTACTGTGAAGTCTACAAACGAAGTCTACGATTCCCTAAACCCTAAACCCTAAATGTAGACTTCCGGGAGAAGTCTACAGATTATATACATCAACTATTTTCGATGAAATATAACATATATACCTTCAAATGTAACATTCATAAATATAAATCCCTAAATCTAAGCCATTACAACATAAATTCATGAAACTATAAATATAAAAAAAAATAACTACCAACATGTAGATACATAAATATCAAAACATATGGGTTTAGTATTCATTTCATTATGAATGTATAACCTAATTTGTCTTTATTGGTTAATTTTGTGAAATTTTGTGAAATTTTATTTTTAATACTTCACAATTGTTTATACTTTCATCATGAATACAAATATTTAATCAAAATAATTTTTGCTAATTTATAAATTTAAATTTTGTAAATAATCCGTAAGTAGACTTCCCAGGGAAGTCTACACAAATATCTAAAGTATAGAATGTACCTAATTTGTCTTTATTGGTTACAATTGTGAAATTTTTTTAAATTTTATTTTTAATACTTCAAAATTGTTTATACTTTCATCATGAATACAAATATTTAATCAAAATAATTTTTGTTAATTTATAAATTTAAATTTTGTAAATAATCAGTAAGTAGACTTCCCTGGGAAGTCTACACAAATATCTAAAGTATAGAATGTACCTAATTTGTCTTTATTGGTTAATTTTGTGAAATTTTGTGAAATTTTATTTTTAATACTTCACAATTGTTTATACTTTCATCATGAATACAAATATTTAATCAAAATAATTTTTGCTAATTTATAAATTTAAATTTTGTAAATAATCGGTAAGTAGACTTCCCAGGAAAGTCTACATAAATATCTAAAGTATAGAATGTACCTAATTTGTCTTTATTGGTTACAATTGTGAAATTTTGTTAAATTTTATTTTTAATACTTCAAAATTGTTTATACTTTCATCACGAATACAAATATTTAATCAAAATAATTTTTGCTAATTTATAAATTTAAATTTTGTAAATAATCGGTAAGTAGACTCCCCAGGGAAGTCTACACAAATATCTAAAGTATAGAATGCACCTAATTTGTCTTTATTGGTTACAATTGTGAAATTTTTTGAAATTTTATTTTTAATACTTCACAATTGTTTATACTTTCATCATGAATACAAATATTTAATCAAAATAATTTTTGTTAATTTATAAATTTAAATTTTGTAAATAATCAGTTAGTAGACTTCTCTTGTAGACTTCTCATGTGGACTTCGCATGTAGACTTCGTATGTAGACTTCTATTTCACAATGTAGACTTCGTAAAGGGTAAAATGGTAACTGGGACATCCGTTTTTTTCTTTGGTCATACGGGGTCTAATTGTAATTCACTACCCCTTTGGGTTAGTTTTCGCAAATATAAAATGTGGGGTTTAGGTTTCACATATAAATGAATTTGTGGGTTATTTACAGCAATTTTCCCAAAAAAATATGTGGTTCTTCCCGTAGTCTTGGTTTTGGAGTTTTAGTTAGATCTTTATCCAAAGCTTGAAGCTTTGATCCTTTTCGTTGTAGGACATATTAGATTCATCATCATGAAAATTCTAGGTATTAGCCATCAGTTTCTTCTCCTCGCGTACGTTCTTTTTGATTCTCTTGCATTGAAATTATGAGATGAGAAAATAATAGAGATTGTATTACAAAGATATTATTTTTATTTTTCCACAAATATAAAATAAAAATTAATCAACTTTGGCTTAAAAATTAAAATCAGATAAAACATACACATATTTATTAATAGTAACTACCACAACCAAATAATTTTGATAATGAAAAATCCGGTGCAATTTTTCTAATGACGTGTAATAAATAGTGTGAAAAATAAATAAATAAATAATAATATGCACCGTAACAGAAAGTTGCAGGGGAAGTGAGATATTTTTAGTAGCAGAGCTTGAGGAACGAAAGAAGCAATGGCGGGAGTCGATACTCAGAAATAGCTTTTCTCTTTGATCGGCGACTTCATCTTCTTCGCTGATTAGTGTGCTCTCTCCAAAGCAAACGGTGACTGGAGAGTGAGAAATTTTCCGGTGGAGCTAAAGCGGAGGAAGAAAAAACCATGGCGCAGAAGGAGCATCTCTCTACGATCAGCGACTTGACCTCTGGAGGTAAGATCTTCCTGCATGGTTTTGAAAAACGATTGGGTAAATGCTTAGTTATGATGATCTGAAACGGTGAAGAGTACGTAATCGAAATTTGAAAAACGATTGGGCGTAAATGCTTAGTTATGATGATCGGAACTTGATTTGGTGGAGATTTAGGGATTACGACACGATTTGATCGTAATCAGAGATATATTTGTTCTGATTGTTGGTGGTTTTCTTCTCGTCTAGTGCCAAGTGTGGCTGGGTTGAAGAAGAAAATCGAGTATCTCGAATCGGAACTTGATGCAGCGAAATTAGCTCTCGACGAACTAGAGCATGCTAACGAAGAAGAGCAGAATGATCCCGATGACGACCAAATTGAAGCATCTTCTAACGAAATAAAGGTTTCATGACTTCAGATTTACTTCCTCATATCTATTTGTGTTCACAGAGCTTGTCTTTGTGCTTGCTCTCTTAAGGAACTTCAGGAGAGCTTCGTGAAGAGAATCAAAGACTCGAGAAAACCCACGAGCAGAGACAGGATCAAGTGCAGAGGGATGTGCAAGAGATGGATCAGAAAATTCAGGAGCTTCAGAAAGAGAATGTGTTGGGCATGGGTTTAGTTCAACCCATTTATTTGTCCAAAATTGAGGCCAACTCCAAGGCCCACTAGGAAAGGAAGCCCACAAGATTTGGCCACTTGACTCACCTTCTCTATAAATAGAGGAGGCACTCCACCAGAACCGGGGAGCGCTCTCTCTCTCTCTCTCTCTCTCCCTCTCTCTCTCTCTTTCTCTCTCTAGCTCTACTGCTACCCTCAGCACGGCCCGACCTACCCTTAGCATGGCCTGACCTACCCTCAGCTCGGCCCGACCTACCCGCAGCTCGGCCCGACCTACCCGCAACTCGCTCCGACCTACCCGCAACTCGCTCGTTCTACCCGCAGCTCGTTCGTGCTACCCGCAGTACGCTCGTGCCACCAGCTCCCCGTCACTGCTACCCCGCATCTCCACCTTACGAACTACGAATGGCTTGATCCCTTTTCTGAGGGTACGTAGGCAACCTCTCACGAGGTTCAGCTATAAATACAAACCACCTCAACTCTTGCCCATCTACAAAGCAAACGCCGAGCTCCGACTTATATATCGAGAATCTCCGAACCCTTTACCATTTCATAAATGTATTGTCGATCTCTTGTATCAACAGAATGTTCACAATGAGCTGGCACAGAATCGACAGGAATGTAATATGCTTCAGAAGGAACTGGAGGGGCTTCGTGAAGAGAATCAAAGACTGAAGATATCCATTGAGCAGACAGAGGAACAAGTGCAGAGGGATGTGAAAGATATGGATCAGAAACTCAAGGAGCTTCATGAAGAGAATCAAAGACTGAAGAAATCCATTGAGCAGACAGAGGAACAAGTGCAGAGGGATGTGCAAGATGTGGATCAGAAACTCAAGGAGCTTCGTGAAAAGAATCAAAGACTGGAGAAATCCAACAAGGAGAGTGTTAGTTGTGAGCAAAATTTGCTGAGAGATGTGTAAGAGAAGGGTGAGCAACTGAATGTGCTTGTGGAACGGAATAAGAAACTGATGCTATCCAACCAGAACAACAAGGAGAGACAAAACCAATTGGAGTGAGAAGTGCAAGAGAAGGGTGAGCAACTGAATGTGCTTGTGGAACGGAATAAGAAACTGATGCTATCCAACCAGAACAACAAGGAGAGACGAAACCAATTGGAGTGAGAAGTGCAAGAGAAGGGTGAGCAACTGAATGTGCTTGTGGAACGGAATAAGAAACTGATGATATCCAACTAGAACAACAAGGAGAGACAAAACCAATTGGAGTGAGAAGTGCAAGAGAAGGGTGAGCAACTGAATGTGCTTGTGGAACGGAATAAGAAACTGATGCTATCCAACTAGAACAACAAGGAGAGACAAAACCAATTGGAGAGAGAAGTGCAAAAACCGATGAGATTTCACGAGAAGGCTAAGGAGGAGACGGATGGTAAAGAGAAGGAAAGAGCGAGACTTGAGAAGAAACTTGAGGAGATTGAGAAAGAGAAGGAGGATGTCCTCAATCACCTGACACATAATCTACAAGAGTCTATGAAGCAGACATATACTCTTCAGAAGCAATTGCAGGAGCTTCGTGAAGAGAATCAAAATCTGGAGCAATCCAATAAACAGAGAGATAACCAATTGCAGGGACTTGTGCAAGAGAAGGATCAGCTACTGATGACTTTACAAGAGGATAAATATAATCTTGAGAAGCAGATTTGGCAGGCACAACAAGAGACCAATGTTAAGGAGATTGCAAGATCTACTTTGGCGAAGGAGATTGAGGACATTAAGCAAAAGAAGGTTAGTGATGATAGCAACAACATCCTTTCAAATTCGCCATTACAGAAGATGGTCAAAGCTATTCAATTTCCGTGGATTCGTTCGATCTTAGCACCAAAAGGTGATATTACCGGTGATGAACTAGGTACCTTTATGGGAGCCCTAGTAGCAGTAACCTCATTTGTCGTTAGCTATTCAAACAAAGATGGGAGGAAGATGTTCTTAAGCGCAGGTGTGTCGCTATTGGGAGTGTTGTGTGGGAAAGTTTTCAACAACCTACTGACGTACATCTCAATGGTAAGCTCTCAAACCCAAGCTACATATTTAATGTTAACATGTTTATAACCATTATAAGTTTTTATAACATAGGACAAAGACGCTACCATCGGATCGAGTTTGTTAAAATCTCTCACTTCAGTGCCATGGATCTTGATGGGTGGATTCACTCCTCTTCTATGTGGATTGATCGCCCCATGGTGGATACGCATTCTTGTTACTTCTATCCTAGTCTTGCAGGAGAAGGTATTTCTTGCCATAATTTGGAGCTACTCATATGACGTACCTAAGAGACAAGCATCATCCATTGTTGTTTTAGGCATATTTGGGATTGTGATTGCTGCGGGACTTCCTCATGGTCTCAAGCGAATCGTCGGTTAAGAGTTTTTGTTTTGCTTTGTTTTGTTTTGCAGAACACACAAATCCCTTTTACGTTAAATTTGCTTGAATATTTGTTATACAAGTTGTAATATTCTTTAATATTTTGAGTGATTGTTATTTCATATTTTAAGGGAGTGTTATACAAGTTGGAATATTCTTATAACACAGTTTCCTTGAAAAAAGGCAAGAAGGTACTACTAACCGCAGATAGACGTAGTGAAATCTACAAATACACTTGCGTTATTCCCAAGTTTTTCAAAGTATTTAGTTATTTACCTCAAAAATCATTTGGAAGAGTTTTAGCAAAAAAAAAAGATCATTGCAGCTATTTCTGACTAATACTTGACCAAAATCACTACAAGAAAACATTCTCAAATACTCTTGGTCAAAAATTGGTAAAAAATTGATATGTTTTCTTGTAGTGGAAGGTACTACTAACCGCAGCTAGACGTAGTGAAATCTACAAATACTCTTGCGTTATTCCCAAGTTTTTCAAAGTATTTAGTTATTTACCTCAAAGATCATTTGGAAGAGTTTTAGCAAAAAAAAGATCATTTGGAAGAAAAGGACAATAATATCTGTGGATACCACATGAATGTCAATTTTAAGCTCTAATATTATGTCACTAGACAAAATTAACGAATTGTAGGATTTGATGAGAAGCTTAAACACCAAGGCACAATAGTACATATAAGCAAAAGATAAGGCAGAAGCAGAACAAAAACAGATGATTTTCAGACGATTTGTTCGAGTTATATGTAAAATCAAAATGGTTATTACTCAAGGATGACATGTGGCTCGAAAGGATGTTTGATTCCACATGTATGGTATAGGTGGAAGATAGGTAGATGCTCTACGATAGTGGTTCAACAATAGTTTCTGCTTCACTTAATTCCATTATGTACTTTTATGTACCTAATAGGCTTAAATGGATAATTTATATTGCATAGCAAAATATTATATCATGAGCAGGACGAGTTATGTAAATGTGTTTATTGTGTCCGTAGGCAATATAGTTAGCTATGTAATGAATATTGTATTTATATAGCTAAGTATGTAACACATATAGCTAACTATCCATTAACAATGGATAATATAGTTAGCTATGTCATGAGTATTTTGTAAATATAGTTAACTATGCGTAACACGTATAGGTAACTATCAATTATTAATAGACAATATAATTAGGTATGTTATAAGTACTGTGTAAATATAGTTATCCATGTAACGCATAACTATCCGGAAAATTGCATTTTTTAACCTTGAAAGTAAGATAAACTAGCACTTTAAACCCTTGTAGAATTATACTCTCATTATAAACCTTCAAACCAAGAAACATCCATTAAAAAGGTAAAGAAACTATTCAACAGCTTCCATTAAAAATAATGTCATCATTTTTAACGAAAGTTGAATAGTTTCATCATTTTTTTTTCCGGAGCAAACTTGGAAGCTAGGTTGGGAGTTTAAAGTGTTAGGTTTTCAGGTTTCTAGGTTCAATATGTATGTAATATATGCATAGTTGTTGAGACAATATAATGTAGTCGATTAGTTAAATACCACTTACAGCAATCTGAAACACATAAAAAAGAATAACTTTTTTGTTTTCAAATTTTGTCTTCTAATAAAGAGTAGAAAGAGATAAACTATGCTTCTCCAACTATTAGAGAATGAATATTATAGAAAAACGATAAAATATTATGTAAAATAATTAAAACATTACAAAGTAAGTTGCTTACAAAACATTTTTAATGTTTTTGCTTTGTACAACACTATCTTGTGCTAAGAAAATTAAAAGAATACATATATTATTTTCTAAATTTGAGATAAAATCTCTTTTCAGAATTTGGTAGGTCTTTAGAAATAAATTTCAATAAACATATATTTGATATAAAGAAAGTCTCTAAAACTTTTATTGTGACAAAAATAAAATTTTAAAAATCTTTTAATTGAAAATTGAAAATCTATCTACTATATAACAGAAGAAAGACTCTCTCTATGAGATGCTACATCAGCAATTTAAACTCCTCTAAACATGCCACATTGACATGAGATGAAAAATTAATTGGATCTATCTTAAATTACGGTTTCACTTCTCGCATTCACGTTTTGGTCTCTTCGTGTTTCCAGGGTGTTGATGCTTCGGGTAATATACGAACCTCTCGGATAAATGCAATACTATTGTGATTTTCACTTTTTATTTATCCTTAAAATGCATGTTATTATCATATCATGGATTGGCTATATTCTAAGATGTGAGTGTAAGTTATTATCATGTCATGGATTGGCGGTCATGTTAGAAGCTAACACATTTACCCTTCCCTTTTTAGGCAATGCATCGCTCTCCAGATTTGAAATATCTTGCTTAAAGACTCCTCTTAAGGTAAGTTCTTTACCTAATTACCACAGCTTTAGTGACAAGTTATTATGCATCCTCTCCTTTATAAGTTTAGGGGTTCAAATATTTGTACATACCTTCTTGCAGGTAAACAAAATCGAAGTATAAGGATCTTGATAGTTGTTTGTGTGCGGGCCAAAAAGGTGGAAAGATGACAAGTATGAAACTTGATAAAGTATGTTGTTATCATCATTTCTTCATTTTTAATAATGCGTTCACTATTTCTCATATTTTCATATAGTTATGCAGTTTTTGAGCATAATTTAGAAAGAAATGTCTTTAAATTCACCCAAAGATATACGTCAGTTCTTATGGAGCTGGATGATTGGTGGTGATATTTAAGATATGAAAGCTTAACAATTTTATGAAGACAAAGTTGTTGTTCCAACAATAGGAAGCAATGCGTTTCTTAATTTCTCTTCGGCTTATCTAAATTTCATGGTCTATGCATTTAAAGTGTAATCAATTTTATAAATATAATGAATATGTCATGATTTAGTTTCATCTAGAAGACACTTGTTGAAATCTCAACATGGTTGTCACTTCTATTGATTGCATTCATCTGCTCTTGTGGCATAGTTTGGTATCTTAGAGGCTTTCCCATCTGGTCTGATTCATCTTATGAATTTCAGAAGCACAACACACATCATAACCCTCATGTTTTAGTTAGATTGGATTTGGTTCAAACGAAGTTGCTAGTGGGCCCCATGCCTACTCTTGGTCCGTAGGTCCATCCCTGTCCGACAGTCGATGTGTTAGTCCGGAAGGATAGAAAATCTTGTTTACTGACCTTGCAAATCACCACGTGATCTTTCTCCGTGTTTTGTCATCACTCACACGGTACTCGAAATGACTTCCTAGTAGGTCACCCATCCTTAAATTTCTCTAGCTCAAGCATGCTTAACTCTGGAGTTCTCTCAGGATGTGTGACGGAAATGATAAGTGCACTTTGGTGATAAAGGTAGCCAAATCAATTCCCTTAAGCCTCTCCGCATGAACCACATATATCTTGAACCCGAGATGTTATAATCACCCCACTAACTGATCGCAACATCCCCGTTGTGCACCAGGATTGTTACCTCTGACAGTGTGACTTACACACACTCGTCATGATTCGCTCTGATACAAATTGTAGCACCCCAACCGCCCTCGAAAGTCTTGTTTACTGACCTTGTAAATTACCACGTGATCTTTCCCCGTGTTTTGTCCTCACTCACACGGTACAGAAAATGACTTTCTAGTAGGTCACCCATCCTTAAATTGCTCGAGCTGAAGCACGCTTAACTCTGGAGTTCTTTTGGGATATGTGACGGAAAAGATAAGTGCACTTTGGTGATATAAGTAGCCAAATCAATTTTTTTAAATCTCTCCGCATGCACCACATATATCCTAAAACTGGGATGTTACATATGAGGTGTGTGATAAGATCCTTTTGAGTGTGTTTCAGAGGTTTCATTTTAAAAAAAAACATTTTTTAGTGGTTTCATAGTAGCAGCTTTGTTACATTACATGTTATTTCATGCGTTGGGAATTCACTAGATAGTCTAGTAATCACTCTTATAAGGGGAAGTAGCATGATTACATTTTCTTTGTAGAACATGGAAATAGAACGCCGATTATAGGACATTGTGTTTCTTTTTATTTCTCTCATTTTGATATATTTCTGTTATTATGCTGACATTTGTTGTCAGATGGATATGAAGATAATCCGAGGTCTGTAATTTCAATACTCCCAAGATGCTTCCAATGCTCTCTTATGTCTGCTACCATGAGGTAACACACCCCTGACACAATAAAATCACTTGTTTTGATTCTTTTTAATGAACATTTAATAATTTGTTAACAAAGGCTCTTCACACGTATGTTCATAATGATTGTTGTTGCTGTTGCTGTTGTTGTTGATATACTCACATATAAAATTTTCCGTGTGAGAATTTGATATGTATATGGATTTTTGACTTCATATTATATTTAAAAATTTTGGAGGTTTTAAAGTTACGTTCATTTTGAAAACTAAAAATATATGTAAATCTACTTTGCTAAGATATGCCAAAGAATTATACAACTTCTTTCTTAGAAAAATTGTGCCAAGAAATTGAGTTTTTATGTAGGAAAAGTGACATAAATTATTTTGGATCTTTGCAACCCCAAGTCAAGTAGAAAAATTGTGCCAAAAATCAGTGTAGTTAGTAAATGAGGACTAAATTCCTACAAACAACGTTGCAGTGATTAGCACTATAAACATAATTATTTTGGATCTTTGCAACCCCAAGTCAAGTATAACTTTTTCGAGGATTCAGTTTCTTAGAAACTCATGTCAAGGAAAACTTCTTCGAAATTTTCCTTAACTTGGAGGAATATATTTTTTTCAGTGATTGTACAAATTGACTATGTTCTAATACATTCTGGTTAATTTTTTTTTTTTTTTGCAAAATCTAATTTGCTCACATGGTTTTGCATTTAAAAAAAATGAGAAAAAAATTAAATTACAGTTTCTTGATCTTCTTTCTATGTTGTTTAATAACCATCATCATTTTACCAAAAAAAATGATGAAGAAGATTAAATAACAGTTGAAACTTATGACTACAATGATTCCAAAAACACTCGAAAAGAAAAAACAAAAACAAAAGCATGGAATCTTGACCAAATAAGAGATGCGAGCATACTAAAGGGGATACATGATGAATTTGATGAAGATGATACATGTTTTTTTCTCACAAACTAACATGAAAATTATAAGTAAAAACCTGAGTTAACCCTTTAAACATGAAATTAGAGGTAATAATTGTTTTTCTTTTACCGAGACGTGGTGTTGTATTTATGTCAACCCAAATTATAAATTTGATATCTCAAAATGAAAAATCACCTAAGAACCTAATCGTAATATTCATACTGTATATGATGGATCAAGACAAGAAAATCACAGAGATTACCGATGAAAATTGAAAATAATCGATCAAAATCTACACAGCTAATCATACTCATGAGAAGTACATTTCTGATCAAATTTGAAAATAATCCGATTGAAAGAAAAAACTCATGATATAATGGGCCTTTATCTTAAGATATATAACGCTTTTATATGGGCCTTAGAGATATATCAGAAAAGCCCATCTTTATACAATCAAATACTCCGACACATCTCCTCGACGGACTCTCTCTCTCTTTCTCTCTAATGGACTCTCTGGTCGCGAGCTACGCTTCGTCCGACGAAGAAGAAGAAGAAACTCTCACCGTCAAATCCTCACACCCATCTTCTTCTTCCTCTTCTTCTATATTCTCTGTTATTCCTCAACCTAAAGAATCCAAATCTTCTCCTTTTCTCTCCTCTCTTCCTCCTCCTAAATCCTCCATCTCTCGCCAACAACAAAACCCTAATCCGTCGGCGAACAAACGTGTCGTCCAGATCAGGCTTCCTGTAAACCCTAGACCAAGAAATCTCGATGATGATGAAGAAGATGAAGAAGAAGAGAAAGCGAGGAAGAAGCGTAAACAGATGGAATCTGCCGCACCACACGATTCGTCTGTGAAATCGTTCTTATCCGCAATGCCTGCACCTAAGAGCTCGCAAGCACTCGGTGCTCTTCCTTCATTGGGATCAGGATCAGGTCGAAGATCGAATCTTGAAACTGAAACACCTGCAATTACTCAAACGATTGAATCAGGTACTGATCAAAACCAAAGCTATGAATCGTTTAGTAGCCATAGTAGTGAAACGGAACAAATTGCTGGAGTAGAGAACTATTATGGTGGATATGAAACAAACCCTAGTGGTAGTGCGGGATATGATGGTAGTAGTAGCTATGGAGGTAATACTTGGAACGGTGGTGGGTTTGAGGGAACTACGGGATTGCCCGAGGCGATGATAGCGATGGACAGTGGTGCGAGGAGAGGAAGGAGAGGGAGGAAGGAAATTCCAACAGAGATTGTTGAGGTTAAGCAAGATGAGCTTATGAAGAATAGGCCAAGAGTTGATCAGGTTAAAGCTACCGGGATCGCCTTTGGACCTGCGTATCAGGTTTGTTTAGCTTCTTGACTCTTTATCTAATGCAAGAACTTGGGAGTTGTCTCTAGGGTCTGTTATTGCTCTGAGTTGGTTAATCAAAAGCCTTTTTTCTTCCATTAGATAGCTTATAGAATGATGAATATTTGAGAAAGCTCGAAATTTAACCTTACAATGAAATAGAATATGAATTGTATGTCATATCCGATAATTAGTATCTCTGAAATTCTAAACTGTTCTCTTCCTTTAGTTTATTTTTGAGGCAAGAACTTGCAAGTTGTTTGTGGCTTGGTCTGGTTCTATAAATTTAATGCCTTTGCTCGTAGGAGATAGAGAATTTGACATATTAGAGTAGGAGTTGTGAATTTATCTCCTGTTTGTGGCTGCCATTATAATGTTTGTAGTGTCTTGCTGCAAAACTTCTTTGTGGGGATGGCTACTTGATAATTAATATCATACCAAACATGAATTATTGAATTCTTTGTATTGCCTTTTAAATGTTGTCTTGTTTGGTTATGTATTTCAGCCTGCGACTTCATCTAAGGTCCAAGTGTCAAAGCTTCACAAGAGGAAGCATCAGATCACGTCGTTATTCATGGACATGAAGCACAAGGAGAGCGAGTTGGCAGAGAGACGTTCAAGAGGAATGCTCACAAAAGCCGAAACACAAGCTAAATACGGATGGTGATTTGCTCTTGTTTCTCCGAATCTGTAATATTGCCAACATATTTTCTGTAACTCACAAAATTTGAGTAACTTGGTTTTTTTCTTTTTCTTTTACTATCCTCCAAGTTCCAAGCTTTGAATGTAATACGCATTTTCTGATAATGAATCTACTCTCATCAGCAGAATGCTTTGATAGACCCACAAGCTGTTTATAGGCTTTTATAGCTTTGAAAACGATTCTCATTTAACTCAGAACCTGTCCCTGAAAACAGAAGATATATTCACAACTCCTGTTTTGGGGTCTAACAAAGACCTGAATCTAATAAATCTCTTGAATGGCATCTCAATATTCTAAGTTTCCCAAGTGGAACAAAACTCAGTGGCGTTCACAAAATTTTCTGATTACCTTCTCTATTTTCTAAGGTCTGATCCAAAAGCATATGCATTTAACGTGGCTAAGCTTGTCTATGAAGATTTTCCTTTGTTATGAGATCTGCTTCGGCCCTTGGGTGCTAGCTTTCGCCTTTTGACATCTGCACGAGGTCTAAGCTGCAGAGGGAAGTGAGTTGATGAGAATCTAGAAGGTAGAAAATACCGAACAGAAAGTTATGGCCGGGGAAGATCAAACAAGCAATGAGAAATATAACGAACCATCTCGATGTACTTGAGTTGTTTAAGGACCTCACTTGTCTCCAGTTCCTAAAGAAATGTACACAAGGTGAATTGTATTATTAACCTTTTTTTGGAGGTTGTCGAAATCTGTCTTAAGAGGCCAAATGACATGTTCACGGAGAAAGATGAAACTAGACTATACGGGAATTTTCACTGCTTCTACCGAGTACTAGCCACTCACGGATACTAACTTTTCATCCTTGAATGAATTCTTCTGGAGGAAAAGAAGATGATTGTAAAAAGAGTTTCTGACCTGAGGGACAGCACAGTCAGCACGCGATGGATCCCAAGAGACGCAGCAGAAGCATTCCCAGTCTTTGGTCTGTACCTCTGAACGAGGAGCCCTGTGCATATCCAGTCAAATTAAGCATATTGAGTAACTTATTTTACACCAATTGTTGAGTTATAGATATGAGATAAGGAAGAAGATAGTGTGGTAAGAAGCTCGATGAAAAGGCGATAGATAACAAGAGACATTCAAGACAAGAGTATGAGCCAAGAAATAGAACGTGCTAAATTATTAATGTTACCTACGCCACTTTCCGCATATGTCTCCATTATTATTCTCCTCTCTGCATTGGAGCCAATTCACTGGAGAATGTGGTTTCTTACCATTCTTGGCCTTCTTCAGATCCTGAAAATAAAGAAGAATTACAACTCTCTGAAATCCAATTAACTCTATGGCAACATAAAACATATGTTTATCCACTAAACTAAGAGCTTACATGCATATATTCTGACTGATCAATTTCCAAGGGTTCACCAACAAAAGAAGTATCACTGCATTGAGATCAAAATATTTTTGTAAGTCAACAAAATATCAAGTAAAGGCCACTCGTTTTGGTGAAAGGAACAACACTCATTTACCAGTAAACATCTTTGATATCACAATAGAACTCAGAAACACTGTTGATTGTTGAAGTGCATACCTCATGGTTGGACCTGACCAGTCTGGAACATCCGCTTGAAACTCTTTTCCTATTCGAATTCCTATTACAAAAGGTCCTCTAACTCTCAATTTCCGTTTGCGTGAAATTCTCGCCTTAATCTTTGTCTCCATTTTCAAACAGGATGGACAGAGCCAGTCATCAATCTCTGCAACTTCTTTCATTCGAATACCGCAGCAGCTTGGATGATATGCTTCTTCGCATCTATCACAAATTAGCATCTTTTCAATAGTAACTGGCTTATCACAATGTTTGCACGGTCTGAAGGGGCTGCTACTACCGTCTGTATCTGTCTCAGACACCCCATCATCAGAGGAATTGCAATCTGTAGCTTCATCTTCTCGAGTTTTACTGGGACCTGAAGCAATTTCAGAACTGGAACTCAATGAAGAGCAGCTGTTATTTGTTCCATCAGACGAACATGTCACGTCAGTAACTTGGGTATCATCTATAAGTTCTAGAGCACTGCTCTCTTGTTCAATATGAGAAACACTATTTGCGTACTTCCGAGGAACTGAAAGAGCATGAGCAGTGACGACAGAAAGTTGATCACCATTTTTCTTGGTTTCTCTTGGGTCATGTCCAGTAAAATTACCTCTGGATTTCGCTTTGAGCTTCTTCCGGGTATACACTAGAAAGCCATTAACCCGAACACCAATATCTTTCACTCTCTGCTTCCTCCGGCTATACATAAGCAAGGCATTAGACTTATCACCATTTATCTTGGTTTCCCCAATACGACTCTCAGTAAAACTGCCATTAGATTTCACTAACTGCTTGCTTTGGCTGTTAAAAGGGTGATCACCACACTTCTTAATTTTCCCAGGGCTAAGTCCGGTAAAAGCACCATCAGCTATAACTATCTGCATCTGCTCCCTTTGTTCATATGCAAAAGAGTCAGCTTGATCATCGCTTATCTTGGTTTCTCCGGAGACATGTTCGCTAAAGCTACAGCTATTAGATTTTACTCTACCTTTCTTTCTCCTATACACAAGACAGTTATCAAATCGATTGTTTCTTCTCTTGGTTTCCCCACAGTCATGTTCAGAGACAAAAGAATTATCAAGCCCATCACTCATTATCGCAGTTTCTCCAGTAAAATCACAAATGGATTTCCCTCTTCTTTTCTTTCTACTATAGACAAGACAGTTGTCGAAGCGATTTTTCCTTTTCATGCTATCTCCAGGGTCATGTACTGGGACAACAGAGTCATCAACTAAATCATCCCGTGTCTTGTCTTTTTGTGGGTTATTCTCCGCAGTTTCCCCAGGTTTCACGCTCCTCTTCCTTCGACTATACACAAGAGAAGTCAGGGACTTTTCTGATCCCTTACGCATTACACATTGCTCTGGACAACTTACTTGACGTTTTGGATGTGTTGCTTCACTCAGATTCATTGCATCAGGAACTGGAACAGCTTCAAGTAAGCTTACCTGAGACTGTTCGGGAAATTTGTGGATCATCTGATAAGTTTCAGCAAGTGACACCCAATCATATGCAGCATATGGGTCTTGATACTCGGATACATTCAGTAGACTAGTTTCAGCAGTAGCCGCGAACGAACTTTCAACCAACATCTTTGTCTAAGAAACCCAAAATGTATCTGAAAGCACATCACTCTCTAAATACCGATGAATCTGTTGGTCAACTTCTTCATGTAGTCTATGCTAGAGTTCATATCCTTCAGATCTCCTAATTGTCAGAGGAAAACAAAAAAACATGGAATAGAGTCAAGAAAACCAATTCCATGATTAACATAACTTAATCCTCAAAAAGTTACTAGTCCAGGATGTTCTTGGATGCTATTCAAATCCAAATCCAAACCCAGTGTCCAAGTCTAGAAAATCACAAAGATTCAGATCTAAACTTGACTCAAATCTGGAAACCCATGAACCTTTTAACCACTACCACATGGATTGATTCAAGCTAAAGCTTATTCTATAACATCATAAACCCAGATACACATAAAACGATTATGCCCCAGTAATCAAATTTCTCTTCTAGCTATAAAACTCCAGTTTCAATCTTAACCAATCTGAGTAAAATTTTCAATCTTTTAGCCAATTATGACACTGAGAAATTCACAACAACCCATAATTTGTTCTTCTGAAACCCTAGAAAACAATAAACAACCGGAGACAAAACACCAAAAATTGGATTCCAGTAATGCACACAAACGTTCATATATACCTCACATATCCCATTCAAATCATGTACAAAACAACAACCAATACAATGAGAAACGATAACACAAAACAGGATTCGTGCAAGAAGAACACAGGAACAATCGATTTTTTCTACCAGATTACTACGAAGAATCAAGACCAACGCTTTTTGGGCTTCTCCGAGTTGTTGTGTTCTTCTACACTTTGTCACACTCCTCCACTGATACAAGCTCTCTCTCTCTCTCTCTCTCTCTCTCTCTCCAAATTCTCTGTTTCTCTCTCTCTCTATCGCTCTCTCTGTTTCTCTCTCTCTATCTCTGTGGCAAAAACAAGTATTCTTTGATTTTTCCTGTGGGTTGCATATATAGCTTCAGAATCTGATTTATAATTTAACCGCTCATGTTTTCTTTTTTCTTTGTGTATAAAAGGGTCTCACTTTTTAATTTCTTGCATTCTAATCCCTGAATCTAAACTATAATTAGTAAGAAAAATTTACAGATTTTCAATATGGAGATGCACAAAATTTATTGTTATACATATACATTATACAGTGTTAAACAGTTTTAGTAAGTACAAAGCTACATGTGTGTCCTTGGACTTGTTAATTTCCAAGAGGATCAAACAATATAAAAACTACATTGGATTCTGCAACATAACAATGTTTTGCATATCTCCAAGAAGATGAAATTCTCTGCTATTATATGGGAACATACAACAACTAGTGTGAGTCCTCTTGGAGTAAAACAAGAAGACTTGCCTAAGTTTTTCATGGATTTTTCTTGGTTCTAATTCTCAGTAGCATGAGTGCTTCAGGTCCAAACGAAGCTTCTCTGTTACTACTTTGAAGTCGTCCTTCGCTTGTCTCTTTGTCTTCTAGAAAGTTGCTTTAAGCTCATCTATCGTTGCTTAAGCTCGTCAAGGGCCTGAACTCGACAATAACAAAGATGTGATCATTTAGAAGTTGCAAAACGAATGTGCCTACTAATGGCAATGGTCAGGCATTGCAGAAGTGATCAGAGCAGTACTAACTCATGATTTTTTAAGTAGACTTGCCTGCTGAGTGAAGCAGTCTTTATTCGCGTAATCTTGAAGTTGATAAGACTAACCATTGCTCTCGTTGACTACTAACAAGCCTGGAAATTCCACAGAGCGCCCTGGAACCATTATGTTGTTTCACTCTTTCTGTCAGGTATCAAATACAAAGTATCAGTTGTTTTGTTATGTTCTAACTTAGGTCCTGAATGCTGAAGATGGCTTGATTAGCCAGTGTTCTGGAGTCGAGCACCATATTATTCAAACGGAAATTCCATCATGACAGATAAACCACAAACCACTACCTTAGAAGCATCAGAAGAACACAATCTCAACTAATCTCCTAATCTTTAAACATTATACTACCTTAATATCTACTTCACTTCGGGGTTCATCCATGACATTAAGTGGTAACATTGTCTAGGAATTGTCGAGGCATATATTTTTCTCACTCGAATTTCAACCACAATA
Source organism: Arabis hirsuta (assembly GCA_964056655.1). NCBI lineage: Eukaryota > Viridiplantae > Streptophyta > Magnoliopsida > Brassicales > Brassicaceae > Arabis > Arabis hirsuta. Next base: position 2,211,664 of record OZ053306.1, read on the forward strand.
ACACTATTGATCCACACATGAGTTAATCTCTTTGATGTCACTAAATTCAGACACAAAGTTGGAGGACAAGAAAAGGAAGCCAACCTGCTGTGTCGTTCCGGTGAGAGGCTCCTCGAGGGGCAAGAGAAATTTAATAATGTTGAGGCCTATTTTGGCCTCGACCAATTGGTTGGCCACGCACTGCACCGAGGAACCACGATTAGCAATCATGGTGCAGTGGGTGCACAAGCATTTGGAGGAGACCAATTAAGCAAATTAGCAAGTCATCGTAGCACCTGTAAAACGAGAATCATCCTCAGGACAATCAGAATTCACAGCACAGTTGTACTGCTTTCAACTAATCTCCAAATCTTAAAACATTATACTACCTTACTATATCTATTTCACTTTGAGGATCATCCTCGACATTATGTGGTATTATCGTCTGAGGATTTTTCGAGGCAATACACCTTTCTATTTTTGAATGTCATTCTTGCACCATTTGCTGCCCTGAAAACGGAATTTAAGCATATGATACAATAGATAACAAAGAACCAATACCGACAAATCAAAGTCTATTAAGTATTTGAATGAGGATGTTATAGTGACATTATAATCCAACACATTCTAACATCTGATTATGGATTCCTATAATAATTGCAAACAATTGCTTTTCTCACATAACACATTCTACCTTCTCTGGTTCAAGACCCAACTCGGCAAAGCTTCTGATACATTATGCCAGCATTTAAAACATTGTAGATAAAGCAATCGGATATGTTTGAAAAGCTGCAGAAGAGATTAGAAAACAGGAACCAATTTATCCTCCTCCTCTGGCCTTCTCTCCATTCGGATCTCCCTAACAACTTGTTACAAGTGTGTTTCTGTTTCTTCTCATGCAAAAGACCATCCTTTCCAAATATTTCATGAGAAAAAAGAGGAAATCATAAGATGTGATACATAGCCACTAAACCAATCCTCCACAATCAATGGTGATGCAAACAAAAACCAATGAATAGGAATCTTGATATAACGAGAAGGTGGTTAATCTTATAAGTAGCATGAAAGAGTAAAACAACTTATCATTATCAGAGGCTTGCGAAATAAATTGAAGATAAACCATATGGTTCTTCATACCATCAGAAACTTCTAAATAAACAAACACACAGTCATACTACTCTATGTGAAATCATGGCCAATCTAAAAAAATGACTTTTTCTTTAGCCTGCATACCATCTTTCACTTTATTTCCACATGTATGAGTTTCAATTTGTGGTAAATCTGATTACTAACATTGGCATGCCCGGTGATTCTTTCCTCCCTCACTGTTCAATCCAATTCTTACACAAAGGAGTGTACACCGAGAACCGGACATCATAACTAAGGAACTCTCTGTAGAGCATATGCGCGACAACTTTCATCATTCCAGGGATTTCGAAGATTGTAGGATCATTCTCTTCGGCATATACCTCCATCTCTTCCAAACACAGGAAAAACTACATGAAATGCCTGATCATCCCCGACTCTTTCTGGTTCCTTTAAACCCTCTAGTCTACAACTTTTTCACCGGGCTTGATGAGAGCGAACAGCCTTTGTCTTCCCGAGAAACGCACTCACATGCATCCCCGCATTTATCTGTCTCAAAGTGTAAGAAACCCTGAAACCAGAAAGGAGACAATAAGGGATTTCAAAGGATAATCTTGGTCATCATAATGTTAATGTTTGTGTTCATAACTCAAGGACAAGAGTTTCTAAATGTGGCAGTTCCTCAAGAGAACCGGCATTGCTTGCCATCCTCGATCTTCGGCGCTGGTAATACGTAAAAACTTGAGGTTATTGAACACCAGCATCGATTCACAGCATAGAGAAAGCACCTGAAATAAGACAAAACCCAACTCAGCACTACCCAGATGCAACATTTGTTCCAGAGTATTGAAGCTTGCTTCACAATCTATCCAGTGACTTAGCATAAAATATTTGCATTCAGACTAACAATGAATTTCTCATGCTTCAGAGAATTAGATGAGGCTGTATGGTTCATTGGCTTTCCTTGTAAAAATATTTACATACAAAACAAAATAGATTAGCAACTGACCTCGAGAGTTTCTGCAGTTAAATAAAGTTTTTGAACATTTCTTATGCCACTAAAGAGCTTCCACACATTTCCTAGAATGTAAAAAACATCATTCTCATCATCTTCATTACGTGGCGCTCTCATTCGCTTGATTTCATCTTCACTTGCCACCAAAAGGTTGAGTTGAGCCTCAACTAAATTTGTCAAGTTAACATTTGGATAGTCCTCCGCAACAAAATCAGAATACTCGAGGTAAAGCAGAATTGGAGTATCAAAAGAAATGCTCTTTTGATTTACAAATCCTGAACAACTTGTGCTATATAGATAATTAGCTTCCTGAGGCTTGCACTTGACACAGTTTCATCAGGCTCTAGCTACTAACCTATAGCAATGACTAATTCCTCAAGCACAGGTAAAGAAGGAAGAATCCTCTCAAGCATACCACAACAAAGAAAGTCCGAGTTAATAGAGAGAGTTTTAAGCATCGGTAAGAAAATGCCTTCACCTCCTCGACGCCACTTCAAATTTACTTCGTAATTTCATCTTGATTAGTGTCCTACTGACAAATATCGACCTCAGATGCAGCACATTACATATCCAACGGTCCACACGAGCTGTATCAATACCAGTTTTACACTTGATGGAGAATTTATAGATGGGAGAATCACCCTGCAAAGCCAATGCTTTATCCACAAAATCCATGAAGCTCTTGGGGATGAAGAAAGACAGAGTCACAATGTCAAGCTTATGGATAAGTGTCTACAAATTGAGCTACCTCTTTGAGAGAACCGGTGTCAAAGCAAAGCAGCTTCCTTTGTGGTAAGAACGGACAAGATATGAAAAATAACCTCTCGTCATGTAAACTGCAGAACCGATCCACAGTCTCTGCAAGGTAACAAATTTGAGAATCAACTATAACCAAACAGTATAGAAACTGATTCAAGCACGAAATTGAGCACCTCTCCCCTAAAAGGAAACCCATATTGGAAAGCTAATTAATTTTGAAACTTTGAGCAAAATCAAGCTCAAACGGAGGATACAATCAGTACCAAGTACAAGTTTTGAGTTAACTTGGGCACCTACCTGACGCACGAAATCAAGGATCCAAATTGAGGGAAGATTTTTAGGGCTTTTCTAGAAGAGAGAGAAAGAGCTGTGATACTGGAAAATCGCAAGACCCTCCAACCGAACATTGCAATGAGGAAACGAAGCCTTCAGTGAATTGAATTCTACGGCTTGGTTTGATTGGGACCGGTTTTCCAAAGCAAATACGGTAAAACCTCTATAAATTAATAATGTTGGGACTTTGAAAATTTATTAATTTAGAAAAATATTAATTAATCGATAAATTAATTAATATTTATTAATCGATAAATTAATAAATATTAATAAATATTAATTTATATAGATATATCTATTTTAGGTACGATTTTTTTTTAACAAAATTCAAATGATATTCTGTTCAAGAATTTAATTAAATTCATTTGTAAAAATAATATGTATTAACTTGAGATTATGATTTATACTTTTATTATTGTAATAATAATATACTATCCATTTAAAATTAATACACATTATTAGTACCAAAATTTAGAAAAAACATAGTTATCGTTCTTAATGTGATGATAAAGTCAGCAACGATATATATTATGATACATTTGGAAAGAATTATGTATACAAAATCAATTATCGTGTCTATAACTTATCATGAGTTTTGGATACCGAAAAACAATCATAAAAGTTTGTTTGATATAGTAAGTAGAATAAAAAGGTAGTGAAGCAAAAAAAAAAATTATATATATATATATCCATAATTATACATGATTATTAATTTATGATATTATTGAGACTATATTTTTACATGGGAATTTCAAAAAAATTATTATCTTATCATGTTATCAAATTTCGTAAATTTTTACATTGGCCCGACTCAGGACCGAAATAATTTATTAATTTATGGTAATTATTAATTTATCAGTATTAATTTATAGAAGTTTTACTGTACACTACGATCGTCATTTTGATTTTGGTTCGGTTTTAAAATCAATTTACAATCTTCGGGTTTGTATCGAGAGAGGAGGGACTGAAAATCGGGTTTATTAAACCGACTTTAATTTTTAAACATATCAATCAATTTATAATTTAATTGTTTATTTCGTTTGTGATGGAAATAAACAAAAAAAAATGTTTTTATGAGTCGATTCGATCATGGGGTTTCTCGTTACTTTCTGTCTCCGATTGCCTTGGAATCGTTCATCTCCCGTGGAAATTCATATCCCAGTTCGAATTGAGGTTTTTTTTTTCTATCTCCGAAACTTCTCCCATAGCTCGAGGTTTTGTATGGTAGAAATTTCTTCATTTCAGGATAATGATGGATTCATGAAGAAGTTTGGGTTGGGTGAATATTAGATTTCAGAAACCATAACTTGAGAGTTTTAAGGGGGTATTTTTCTCCAGCCAAATCTTATTTTTCCGATGGTACTTTTCTGGATACATATATAGTTTTTTCATGAATTATATGAAACTACAGCCTATCAAAGTTAGCTTTGTGATTGTGAACAAATTCCTTGTTGAACTACATTTCACAATTTGGGATATTGTAGTCGCACATAACAACTGGCCAAAGTATCAAAGTTAGTTTTGTGATTGTTAACAAGGAGTCACTATGTTTATCATAAAGTTGTGACTCTTTTTTGGATTCTGTTTATCTCACTAGTTGGGTTTTTTTTCATGATGGAAAAGGGACAGTTGAGGAAGGATTCATCAAGAATTAGGTTGCATACGATCAGCTCATGGACTCAGACAAGAGAAGACAATATGATATGGATACCCGAGTGAAGAAGGTATATATGAGAATCACAACTTAAAATTTTCTTAACTCAAGTAGTAATTATCGCTCAAAGTGTTTGATCATTGTTATTTGATTCATGGAGACTATCTTATAGATTATGTGTTTGACGTTTAATTATCATATGCATAGGTTTAGAAATTTGTTTGTAAGCCTAAAACATTTTCATTTTTAATGAACTATTTACCATTTACCAAAAAGGAAAAAAAAAAAAAAAGATTTTTTCTAATCCAATGCATAATTTCCGTTACCGGTTTGTCCAACATATTATATTTGTCATAATATAAGGATAAAAGGAATTGTCATAATAATAAAAATAAAAATTTAAGGTATATTTGGAAAATGATTTTCAAAATAGACAATTTATCTCAAAACAAAAATTACTGATAATTTTTTTCTAAATTTTCTTATAAACAAATGGAAATAACAAAAAGAAGACAAATGGAAATAACAAAAAAAAAGACACGAAAAACCCTAATAGTTACACATAAAAACCTTCAAACTCCGATCCACCTCTAAAACTCCTCCAAAGAAAACTTGTAGAATTTTGCTATCCATCGATAAGAATTTCATAAAGTTGTATAAAAGCCGTATAAACGTCTTGTGTTGTTTGAGCTTACCGGTATCGACTCTGATCTACTAAAGTTGTGATTTTTGATTGATTTTTGTCGTAATCAATGTTTAAGAACAAGGGTTTAGCTGAACAAGATGTAAGTAAACTTGATGTAAGTTTACTCCATCCTCTGTCTCCTGAGGTCATCTCTCGCCAAGCAACCATAAACATAGGTAACTTCTCCTTACCAAGTGACGTGCATGTTTCTATATAATTCGATTGTGCACCAGAAGCTATAGAATGATAACTATTGTTGTATGTCTGATGATCAGGAACCATTGGTCATGTCGCACACGGCAAGTCAACTATTGTCAAAGCTATTTCTGGTGTGCAGGTAATGATGGACTATTCAGCTTGTGTATCTTATGAACTTGATTTTTTCTCACTAGATAAGGGTGCACGTGCAGACTGTTCGTTTCAAGAATGAAATGGAGCGTAACATTACCATTAAACTTGGATATGCAAATGCAAAGATTTACAAATGTGAGGATGATAAGTGCCCTAGACCAATGTGCTACAAGTAAGTGAATTCTTGTTTGCTTGCTTTTTAGATCTTCTTCTTATGATGATTCCCATAGCAAACATATATCTCTCTGAATTTCTAGGTCTTACGGGAGTGGAAAAGAAGACAAACCGGATTGTGATGTTCCTGGATTTGAGAAATGCAAGATGAAACTACTGAGGCATGTCTCTTTTGTCGATTGTCCGGTACGTATAATGAGTTTTTACACTTCTCTGTTCACTTCTCCTATAACCAATATATTGGCTTATGTCACAATGAGATGTTTTTGTTTTGATTTCATTAGGGACATGATATTCTGATGGCGACTATGCTTAATGGAGCAGCTATAATGGATGGTGCTCTACTTCTAATCGCTGCGAATGAGACTTGTCCGCAACCACAAACAGCTGAACATCTTGCTTCTGTCGATATGATGCACCTTAAGCATATCATTATCGTTCAGAACAAAGTTGATCTCATTCAAGAAAGCGCTGCAGTGAAACAACACGAGGACATTCAGAAATTCGTAATGGTTTGATTATCTGCCCATCTCTGTTTTGTTGCATTTTTTTTGTTTTGCTTCATCAGTTGGTTAATGAAGCTATATAAACCTTCTTGCAGAACACAAATGCAGAGGGTGCTCCTATAGTTCCTATCTCTGCGCAACTGAAATACAACATCGATGCTTTGTGCGAGTACATTGTCAAGAAGATTCCAATTCCTAAGAGGGATTTTGTGTCACCGCCAAAGATGATAATCGTGCGTTCATTTGATGTCAATAAACCTGGCTCCGCGGTTGATGATGTTAAAGGTGGAGTGGCTGGTGGTAGTATCCTCCGGGTATCGATTCTCGATCTCTTTACATTGGACTTGCTTGAAGTTACATATATTAGTCCCTATACTTGAGTAGCTTGGGTTGAAACAAAATTTGGTATATTTGTCATAACTTTGTTTTGTATGGTATATGGTCCAATTTGATCTTTGGTTTTATTTGCAGGGTGTTTTGAAAGTAAACCAATTTATCGAGATTCGACCTGGTATCGTTGGCAAAGATGAGGATGGAAACCATAAATGTACTCCCATTTACTCGCGAATCACTTCGTTGTTTGCGGAACAGAACGAGCTTCAGTTTGCTGTCCCGGGAGGTCTGATCGGGGTCGGGACAACGATGGATCCTACGCTAACGCGTGCTGACAGGTTGGTCGGTCAAGTCCTTGGTGAAATGGGTTCTCTTCCTGAGGTGTATGCTGAGCTTGAAGTGAGTTTCCAGCTTCTGACGCGTCTCATTGGAGTTAAGACAAAGGAAACAGAGAGGCAAATGAAAGTGTCAAAGCTAAGCAAAGGAGAGATACTGATGTTGAACATTGGTTCGACGTCGACAGGGGCCAAGGTTATTGGATTGAATAAAGATATGATTAAAGTGCAATTGACGGTTCCTGTTTGCACCACCATAGGAGAAAAGGTGGCTCTAAGCCGCCGTGTCGAAAGGCATTGGCGTTTGATCGGTTGTGGTCAGATTGAGGCAGGAACCACCGTTCTCATGCCCCCTCCTCCTAGTCTTTGATTATTTGTATCACATTATCAACAATTTGCATCCAGGTTTGCTAGAGAACTATATTTCAGGTGTTTGATGCTATTAATTTGAATTCTAACGAAACTTCAGAATCTGATTTATAATTTAACCGCCCATGGTTTTATTTCTTTGTGTATAAAGGGTCTCACTTTTTAATTTCTTGCATTCTAATCCCTGAATCTGAACTATAATTAGTAAGAAAAATTCACAGATTATATTCACAAAAACTACATTTGATTATGCAACATAACAATGTTTTACATATTCTCCAAGAAGCTCATAATTCTCTGCTATATGGGAACAACTAGTGAGTCCTCTTGGGGTAAAACAAGATGACTTGCCTAAGTTTTTCATGGATTTTCTTCGTTCTATAATACTCAGTAGCATGAGTGCTTCAGTTCCAAACGAAGCTTCTCTGTTACTACTTGTCTTCGCATTTCAGCTTTGGTTAATATTGTCCTTCGCTTGTCTCTTTGTCTTCTAGAAACTGGCTTTAAGCTCATATATCGTTGCTTAAGCTCGTCAAGGGCCTAAAATGACAAAGATGTGACAATTTAGAAGTTGCAAAAAGAATGTGCCTACTAATGGAAATGGTCAGGCATCGCAGAAATGATCAGAGCAGTACTAACTCATGTTTTTTAAGTAGACTTGCCTGCTGAGTGAAGCAGTCTCCATTCGCGTAATCTTGAAGTTGATAAGTCTAACCATTGCTCTCGTTGACTGCTAACAGGCCTGGAAATTCCAGAGAGCGCCTTAGAACCATTATGTTGTTTCACTCTCTGTCAGGTATCAAATACAAAGTATCAGTAGTTTTGTTATGTTCTAACTTGATCCTGAATGCTGAAGATGGCTTGATTAGCCAGCGTTCTGGAGTCGAGCACCATATTATTCAAACGGGTATTCCATCGTTCCATCATAACAGATAAACCACAAATCATTACCATAGAAGCATCAGAAGAACACAATCTCAACTAATTTCATAATCTTTAAACATTATACTACCTTAATAACTTCACTTTGGGGAGCATCCATGACATTAAGTGGTAACATCGTCGAGGCAGTACATTTTTCTCACTCGAATTTCAACCACAATAACACTATTGATTCACACATAAGTTAATCTCTTCGATGTCACTATAATATCAGACACAAAGTTGGAGGAGAAACAAAAAGGAAGCCAACCTGTTGTGTGGTTCCGGTGAGAGGCTCTTCGGGGGGCAAGAGAAATTAAATAATGTTGAGGCCTATTTTGGTCTCGACCAATTGGTTGGCCACGCACTGCACCGTGGAACCACGATTAGCAATCATGGTGCAGTGGGTGCACAAGCACTTGGAGGAGACCAAATCAGCAAATTAGCAACTCATCGTAGTACCTGGAAAACGAGAATCATCCTCAAGACAATCAGAATTTACAGCACAGTTGTACTGCTTTCAACATATCTCCAAATCTTAAAACATTATACTAGCTTACTATCTATTTCACTTTGAGGATCCTCCTCGACAATATGTGGTATTATCATCGAGGATTTTTCGAGGTAATGCACCTTTCCACTTTTGAGTGTCATTCTTGCACCATTTGCTGACCTGAAAACGAAATTTAAGAACCAATACCGACAAATCAAAGTTTATTAGCTATTTGGATGAGGATGTTATATTTTGACATTATAATCCAACACATTCTAACTTCTATTGATGGATTCCTATAGTAATTGCAAACAAATGGTTTTCTCACATAACACATTCTACCTTCTCTGGTTCAAGACCCAACTCGACCACGCTTCTGATACATTATGCCAACATTTAAAACATTGAAGATAAAGCAATCGGATATGTATAAAAAGCTGCAGAAGAGATTAGAAAACAGGATGAACCAATTTACAAGTTTCCACAGAGAGTCTGTTCCTCCTCTTCTGGTCTTTCTCCATTCGAATCTCCCTAACAACTTGTTAGAAGTGTGTTTCTGTTTCTTCTCATGCAAAAGATCATCTTTTCCAATTATTTCGTAAGAAAAAAGACGTAATCATAAGATGTGATACATAGCCACTAAACCAATCCTCCACAATCAACGGAGATGCAAACAAAAAACAATGAATAGGAATCGTGATATAAGGAGGAGCTGGTTAATCTTATAAGTAGCATGAAAGAGTAAAACAACTAAAAAATTGAAGATAAACCATATGGTTCTTCATACCATCAGTAACTTCTACATAAACAAACACACAGTCATGCTACTCTATGTGAAATTGTGGCGAATCTAAAAAATGCCTTCTTCTTCTCCAATTCCGTTCTCAAAGCAGATAAATAATTTCTTCTCCTATTCCGTTCTCGAGGCAGATCACAATATTTTCTTCCTTTAAACAGATAAAGGGATTACAAAAATCCATAGATACTACTCACATAGTATGATCAAGCTTTCCATTGTCTTAGCCTGCATACCATCTTTCACTTTATTTCCACATGTATGATTTTCAATTTGTGGTAAAACTGATTACTAACATTGGCATGCCCGGTGATTCTTTCCTCCCTCACTGTTCAATCCAATTCTTACACAAAGGAGTGTACACCGAGAACCGGACATCATAACTAAGGAACTCTTTGTAGAGCATATGCGCGACAACTTTCATCATTCCAGGGATCTTGAAGATTGTAGGATCATTCTCTTCGGCATATACATCCATCTCTTTCAAACACAGGAAAGACCCCATGAAATGCTTGATCATCCCCGGCTCTTTCATGGTTCCTTTGAACCCTCTAGTCTGCAACTTTTTCACCGGGCTTGATGAGAGCAAACAGCCTTTGTCTTCCCGAGAAACGCACTCACATGCATCCCCGCATTTATCTGTCTCAAAGTGTAAGAGACCCTGAAACCAGAAAGGAGACTATAGGGTATTTCAAAGGATAATCTCGGTCATTGTTAATGTTTGGGGAAATGAGTTGTGTTCATACCTCAAGGACAAGAGTTTCTAAATGTGGACAGTTCCTCAAGAGAACCAGCATTGCTTGCCATCCTCAATCCTTGGCGCTGGTAATACATAAAAACTTAAGGTCATTGAACACCGGCATCGATTCACAGCATATAGAAAGCACCTGAAATAAGACAAAGCCCAACTCAGCACAACAGTAGTGCCACTACTCTGATGCAACATTTGTTCCAGAGTATTGAAGCTTGCGTTAAAATCTATCCAGTGACTGAGCATAAAATATTTGCATTAGCAACTGACCTTGAGAGTTTCTGCAGTTGAGTAAAGTTTTTGAACATTTCTTATGCCATTAAAGAGCTTCCACACATTTCCAAGAACGATAAAAACATCATTCTCATCATCTTCATTATGTGGCGCTCTTATTCACTTCATCTCATCTTCACCTGCCACCAAAAGGTTGAGTTGAGCCTCAACTATAGTTGTCAAGTTAACTTTTGGATAGTCCTCCGCAACAAAATCAGAATACTCGAGGTAAAGCAGATTTGGAGTATCAAAAGAAAAGCTCTTTTGATTTACAAAGCCTAAACAACTTGTGCTATATAGATAGTTAGCTTCTTGAGGCTTGCACTTGACACGGTTTCATCAGGCTCTAGCCACTCATCAATAGCAATGAATTATTCCTCAAGCACACGTAAAGAAGGAAGAATTCTCACAACAAAGAAACTCCGAGTAAATAGCGAGAGATTTAAGCATCGGTAAGAAAGTGCCTTCACCTCCTCGACGCCACTTCAAAACACCATATTTACTTCTTAATTTCATCTTGACTAGTGTCCTACTGACAAACATTTCTTGAGGCAGCTCGTAGTAGATGAAGAAAGACATAGTCATCAATGTGAAGGATAAGTGTCCACAAATTGAGCCACCTCTTTGAGAGAACTGATGTCAAAGCAGCTTCCTTTGTGGTAAGAAAGGAGTTGATATGAAAAATAAGCTCGTCATGTAAACTGCAGAACCGATCCATAGCCTCTGCAAGCAAACAAAATCGAGAATCAACTATTACCAAACAGTATAGAAACTGATTCAATTAAGAGCGAGGAGATGCATATAAAGGAAACCCATATTGGAAAGCTAATTAAATCTTGAAACTTTGAGCAAAATCAAGCTCAAACGGAGGATACAATCAGTACCAAGTACAAGTTTTGAGTTAAATTGGGCACCTACCTGACGCACAAAATCAAAGATCCAATTGAGGGAAGATTTTTAGGGCTTTCCTCGAAGAGAAAGAGCTGTGATACTGGAAAACCGCAAGGAGATACCAAGACATTGCAGGACCCTTTTAGTGAGAGAAATTGCAAACCGCTTAATTCTACGAATCAATTGCCCAAATGGTTTTGAGAAGGAGAACAATGATCTCAGATGGTGTTGATATAAACAGAATTTATTTTTATTTTTTTTAATAATAAAAATCGAATGAAAACACAATTATGTCTTTACTAGTTCAACTTATTTACAAAAAAACCAGGCTCTAAACCAGACCGAAATGGTTTCGAATCAGTTATCCAAACCGAGACGGTTTCTTTCCCAAAACCGAATCGACGGTTCGAGATCATCTTCTTCTTCGAGAAACCAGTTTCTTTTTTTTCTTCTGAAAAAATTCGAAATTCTGCATCAATCCATTTTCTTCTACAACTGATTCCTCTTTTTTTCTTTTCTTCTCCAATTTCGATTGATTTCTCTCTTCTAATCCACTCAATTCTTCGATAACATGCAACCTAAAACCAAAAAGGGAAATCCCCATCGAAGACCGAGAGTTCGAAGTCCGACAAGAGACCTCGCTCTCCTCCTCCGGGGAAGAAAGGTCCGGCTGCGGCGGCGGATTCGACTTCTAAAGGAGGGAAAGGAGGTGAGTCGAGCGGGGACGGCCGCAATGTTCGAAGGAAGATAGGCACCAATCCTCCGTCGAGGACGGCGGCGGTTCCTTCTCCTCCGGTGCGCGCACAGTCGGGAACTTCTGGCTCTCCTCGGACTCGTGCGGCGGCACCAAGTTCGATGCAGACAGAGGAGAAAACTCAGACTCAGTCTTCAACGTTACAACCAGGGTTTCCAGATCCGACCGATGTGCCGCCTCCGCGGCCATCTCTTCAGCCTCCGGCGCCGGCCTCGGGTCAGGAAGGTTCAACTCTGGCTCCGCAAAGGGTAATAGGATTTTTGTGAATATTTGCTATATACACTAGTTGTACTGTGTTTGCTATTTATACTAGTTGTACTAGTTAGTATGATAGTTTCATTTGTAGTAATGACTTGAATTTGGCATAATGACTTGAATTTGGAGAGTAGAAACTTATGATTTGTTGAATTTGAGGTTGTTTAGGAGATAATAGGAGTCATAGTTGTTCTAGTTGTATCGGTTTTATCAGTAATACTAGTTGTTCCATTATTACTAGTATTACTAATAAAAACGGGACAACTAGCACAACTTAAGTCCTAGTATTCCAGTAGGTGTAGTTGTACTGATTTAAGTAGTAATACTAGTAATATTGGAACAACTAGAACAACTACTTCCTATTTGTGCTATTTGTTCCAATATTACTAGTAGTACTACTTAAATCAGTACAACTAGAACCCTATTTGTCCCAGTAGTTCTAGTAAGAGTAGTAATAGTAGTACAACTGGTCGTATTGAAGAAGTTCTAAAATTGTTTGTTTGATTTGTTTTCAGGTTGTTGACGCAATGAAACCTCAAAGCTTTGCCTTTCCACCCGAGGACTACTCTTGTTCGTTAAAGCTCGGTGCGAAATGCCATGTACACCGATTCCAAGAGTTGTTTAAAAGTTTGGGTTTGGAAGACTACGAGAAGAGGTGGTTTGAAGAGCACCCGCAGTTCAAGCACATCCTGCACATGCCTGCCCAGCAACATCGAAAGCTGCAGTCTGTTAACATGTTGGTTCAGAGGACAGCGAATACTGAGAAGAAGAACCAGGCATGGTTCGTGGTTAATGGAGTACCCATTCGATACTCCATCAGGAAGCATGCATTACTGTCTGGATTGTTCTGCCACATGTACCCGGCGAATAAGGAGAGGCTGGGAAAGATGAGGTTCGTGGAGAATCACTTTGGCGTGGCGAAAGCCAACAAATCCATTAATGCAGGAGATGTCCTTACTGCGCTTAGAGGGATGACAAGAGAACATGGTGATAATCGGCTCAGAATGTTGGTCCTCTACTTCCTAGCCACCGTATTAAAAGAGAGAACAAAGCATAATGGACCCATTGAGAAATTCCTTCTGAAAATTGTGGATGATCTCGATGCATGTAGAACGTTCCCATGGGGACGTTACACATTTGAAGACTGCATCTATCAGATACACGCCGTTCGGTCGCATCATAACGGAAGGATTCCAGACGGTGTGAGCTACACATTTCCTGGGTTTATCAACGGTCTGGAGGTAAAAATCGAATTATTTTTTGCAATTGTTATAATTGATATTATGGTACAACTGGTATAATTGGTTCAACAATGTGTGCAGATTTTGGCATTCGAATGTATCCCAGCTCTGGATGCTGTGTATCGAAAACCAGCAGATACATCATACGGTGAGGAGTGTCCCAGAATGTGCAAAAAGCAGTTCAAGAAGACTGGGACAGCTGATTTAAGTCTGGAGGCCATGTACCGCACGGTTGGAGATACAAAGGTATGTAAAAAGTTCCATTCGTACTAGTATTTCTAGTAATCCTAGTACGACTAGTGTTAGTAGTTCCATTCGTACTAGTATTTCTAGTAATCCTAGTACGACTAGTCTTAGTAGTTCCATTCGTACTAGTATTTCTAGTAATAGTGGTACGACCAGCTTTAGTAGTTGTATTTGTACTAGTATTTCTAGTAATAGTGGTACGACTAGCTTTAGTAGTTCTATTTGTATTAGTAATTGAAGTTGGTTTTTTTTTTCTATCAGGATATCACGAGTGTTTTGGTCCCCAACGACGCAGAGCAGAGGCTTCTGTCCAACCTCTTGGATGAAATGAACTTGTTCGACCATGAGCTCAAGGATGATAACGATAGGGATGACGCTGCTGTTGACAGTTGGAACAAGTTATTGATGAGGGACGAAGTGAAGATATGGTGGGAGGATCTCTATCGCAGGGACATTGAATGCCGAAGTAGACCAGTTGAAGAAGACCAAGAAGAAGGCGAAGAAGAAGCCCAAGAAGCAGGCCAACGGCGACTTGAGCCAATTGGCAGGGGACATCATCAAGGCGGATTGAAAGAAGAGATTAAGAAGATGATGGAGTCGATGATGAAACCAATTCAAGAAAATATGGAAACGATTAACAAGGCGGTTGAGGGAATGAACGAAAGGCTGACAATTATGGAAAATCAACTGAAACCGGTGGATTTTACCGATGATTACGTGCCTGGTAATCAATTTGAAACCGGTGGATCATCTTTCCAAGGTAAATCTCTTGTAAATACGTTTTTTGGTAATACTAGGTTTATTAGGACTACTTGCTCGGTAATACTAGGGCTACTAGAACTACTGTAGTAGGACTACTTGATTGGTAATAGTAGGACTACTCGAACGACTAGAACTACTTGATTAGTAATAGTAGGACTGCTAGAACTACTGCATGAGGACAACCAGGACTACTAGGGCTACTTGATTGGTAATAGTAGGACTACTCGAACGACTAGAACTACTTGATTAGTAATAGTAGGTCTGCTAGAACTACTGCATGAGGACAACCAGGACTACTAGGACTACTTTATTGGTAATAGTAGCACTACTATTACTACTTGTTAGTAATGAAACTTTCTGTGTGTAGGTAATGAAGATGCTGCCTTCAATGCTGCCGGGTCTTTGGCTGCATTGGCGGAGAAGGCTGCCGAGGAGAAGGCAGCCAAAGAGAAGAAGGCTGCCGAGGAGAAGGCAGCCAAAGAGAAGAAGGCTGCCGAGGAGAAGGCAGCCAAAGAGAAGAAGGCAGCCAAAGAGAAGGCAGCCAAAGAGAAAGAGGCTGCGAAGAGGGCTCAATGGGAGGAGGCGAAGAAGAAGAAAATTGCCAAGAAGAAGGAAGCTAAAGAGAAGAAGGCTGCCGAGGAGAAGGAGGCTGCGGACAAGGCTGCTGCGGAGAAGAAGGCAGCCGAGGAGGAGGCTGCGAAGATGAGTATGAGAAGGCTGGAGGAGGAGGAGGATTCGGATGAGGATGAAGAGGATGAGAAGAAGGATGAGGATGAGGAAGATGATGAGGAAGATGATGAGAAGAAGGATGAGGATGAGAATAAAGAGGATGAGAAGAAGGATGAGGATGAGGAAGATGATGATGCGACTCAACCTCCGAGTCAACCTCCATATACTCAAGAAGAAGCATTGCAGGTTAGTAATAGTAGGACAACTAGAGCTACTGTGTTTGTGATACTAGAACTACTGTGTTGGTAATATTAGTAGTACTCTTACGGTTTTGTATTTCTCTCAGGAGTCTATTCCGGAGACGCAAGCGAAGAAGCCTGCAGATGCTCTAGCTGAAGAGAAGAGGATTGCAGATGAAATCTTTGGTAAGAAATGGTTCGTTTTAACATTTTGATGTTTTTGTTACTTGACGTAAAACTTAATGTTTTTTTTTTTTTTTGTAAGGTCAGCCGAGTCAACCGGCTCCGGGAACTCCGGAGATCACGCCTAATATGAAAAAGCAATTGAAGAAATGGATTGAGAGGGCAAAAACTCCTAGGCCAAAGAGAGAATGCAAGCCTTCTCGTGCGAGGGTTTCCCCTTATGTTCGTAAGTGACTTTGTGAACTTTTTTTTTTTGGTATGACTTTATTAACTATTTATGTTTTTTTTTTGTTGAAATTCTGTTGTGTTGAATTTATGTTGCTATGAATTTTATTAAAATTATGTGTTGAATTTTATTTTCGGTTCAACTAGAAATACTGGTACAACTATCATAAAACAAATGAGCAATAATGAATTAAACATGTGACAGCCGACAAATGAATTAAAACACGTGCGCCGCCTTTTAAAAAACGTGCGCCGCCTTTTTATGGACAGCCGCCGCATTTTCATTTTGTAGTTGTACCAGTTTTCTAGTAGTACTATTTTCTGCTAGTTGTACTTTGGGTGTTTTTGAGTTTTATTAGTAGTACCATACTTTATATTTAAATTTTTTAGTAGTACCTCCAACATTTACTGTATAAACTACATTTACCATAATCCCAGGCCATAAAATTTATAAAAATACTATTTTCGATCATTGCTCATGTTAGTGTGGTTAAGTTTTTAAAACAAACCTTAGAAGTATAAGGCATTTCATGTACACATTAGATGATCATGTAACCAATTCCAAAAAATTAAGTTTATTTATGTAGTTTATGTAAATAATGATGTTTTAATGGCCTATTTGGTGTCGAATAATGTTTACAAATGTAATTTTACATCGTTTTACTAACAATACGGCAAATCGGAAATACTAGAACGACTAGTACTATTGTCTTGGTAAGACTAGGACAAATAGGACTACTTTACAGGTAATACTAGGACACCTAGAACTACTACAACCGTAATAAAAGGACTACTAGAACCACTGTTTGGGTAATACTAGGATCAATGGGACTACTTTGTAGGTACTTCTGCGACTACTAGTACTACTAAGTGGGTAATACTAGGACAAATAGGACTACTTTACAGGTAATACTAGGACACCTAGAACTACTACAACCGTAATAAAAGGACTACTAGGACCACTGTTTGGGTAATACTAGGATCAATGGGACTACTTTGTAGGTACTTCTGCGACTACTAGTACTACTAAGTGGGTAATAGTAGGACCAATGGGACTACTTTCCTGATACATGTGAACTAGTTTTTCCAACCTGTTCTTACAAACACAAATAGGTCTTACAAAGGTACAAAAGCACAAACAACATACGCAACAAGTAAAAAGTTACACAAAACACAAATAATCAGCATCTCGAGCTCTCACCTCCATCGGATGGTCTTGAACTCTTCTTCTTTTTACGAGGTTCTCCAACGGATGGCTGTCTTGTCGTTTCTAATCTACCTTTCTTTGGAGGATAATATTTAGGTAGGACGACCTTATCTAGAATCTCCTGTGGAATATCCCAAGTAGTATGATGTGGCACTGGATAAACAGTCCTGGAATACGCTAAGCTCCATTGCTCCATCCAGTAATATTTATGGCAATACTCACGTATATCAATCGGCACCCCTGTGTGTTCTGTAACCCAGTTGATAACAGCTATGGCATGTACACATGGGTATCTGTCAATGTCAAAATGGTTACAGCTGCAACTTTTCTTTTTCAAATCAACCAGATATCCTTTCCCATCAGCACCAGTCACTTTGTACTCAAGGAGAAAGCTATTCAGCTCAATGACACCTAACGACTTTGCTTCCATACACATGCTGTCCAATTCTTTATGAACATGCGGCACCAGTAGCTGTGCCTCTGGTACTGCTGCGGATTCCTTCCGATATCTGTTAAACCACTCAACAATCTTTCCCAAAATCACATCAAGCATTGCTAATAGCGGCAACTTCCTTGCCTCTAACAGAACATTGTTCATTGATTCAACACAATTAGTGGTGTCTATGTTGTACCTCTCTCCTGGAAAATGGCTTTTTGCCCATCTGCTCACGTGAAGACTCTCGTCTAGATACGCAGCACAACCAGGATACCTGTTTCTGAAATCAGCATAGTATTTCATGAACTCAGACTTTTCGTAAATCTGAGCCAAATGTCTAAACTTATTTGAACATGTGTCTTTCCTTTGGCCCTTGGTGACGTGCGCTTTAACATTCTGAGACAAATGAAATATGCAATAACCATGCGCGGACTCTGGATAGACCTCGTGTACATTCTTTATGATGCTTTGATGTCTATCAGAAACAAAAACAAGCTCTGGATGATCCGGAATTTGTTTTTTCAACTTTTTCAAAAACCACCTCCAACTAGCATCTTTCTCACCATCAACCACACCAAAAGCAAGAGGATAATGGTGTCGATCTGGATCTTGAGCACAAGCAATAATAAGCACTCCACCATATACAGTCTTCAGGTGAGTTCCATCAATAATGATGACTTTTCTCATGGCTTTAAACCCTTCAATGCAAGCTCCCACAGCGATGAAGAGATACAGAAACCTTTTCTGCTCATCCACTTTCACTTTTGTCTTTGTACCAGGATTCTTCGTCTTTAAAATGTGCAAGTAAGAAGGAAGCATAGAGAAACCCTCCTCTGGAGTGCCACGCACATCACTGAAAGCTTTCATTTTCCCTCTCCGAGCTGTAGAATATGAAACTTCAACGCCAACTTTTCGTTGCACCAAGCCTACGAGTTCTTTTGCAGTTGGCGTTTTGAATGAACCCGGGTACTCTTCATGCAGCACAGATGCAACCAAGCGTGGTGTGCCTCTCGATTTACTTTTCACTGTAACCATTTCCAACCGAGAGCATGTATGCATCTTCCGATATGTTGCAACCGAGAATATATTAGAATTCTTAGGAACTGAAGCTCTTAAGTACCAATTGCAACCAACAGAACGACATTTTACCGCATATACCGTAGGTCTCGTTTCCATAATACGAATCTGAAAACACTCTTTATGCATAGCTCTCTCCACTGCCTGCATCACTTCGTGCTTAGTACTAAATTCTTGACCTAGGGTCAGATTCAAACCATCTTCCCTTTCAGCACTTACATCCTCTACTCGTTCAATAGGTGTAATGTCAAGATCACCAGAGTTAAACATGAAAGAATTATCAATATCTGAACTCTGACGAATAGTAAGTGCAACAATACCATCATCATCTACTTTAACATGACTAGCTCCAACAATATCACCATCATTAAATCTGCCATCACTAAGAAGCTCCTCATTCGTAAGAAGATACTGATTACTCTGCTTTTCTGAGACAACTTCATCGAGTTCCACATGCAAAAGACTCCTACACTGATCCTAATTAACTTCCATCAAATATCCTAACACATCTTCATCATCCAAGATATATGATGGACTTCTATGATGCACGATCATTGGAATGTAACTCAGCCGAAGCTTCGTAGTACCTGCATCTACCATAAGCTTCCCACAAATTCTATTAACCAGCCGAGAATAACTGACGTCCTCCAGACTTCCTTTCATCACAATACTAAAAATCTTATCATCTTCATTATTCCATACCACTCCATCTGAATAATATCCCCCATAATCAAAATGTACGACCAAGCCACCACGATTACTATCCATTGTCCCCTGAAAACAAACAACAAACATCATTATCAAGATTCAGTTGTACCATTTATACTAGTTGTACCGTATTAGTCGTACTAGTTATACTAGTCGTCCCATTCTCACTACTCGTACTTCAGTTTAGTCGTACTAGTTATACTAGTCGTCCCATTCGCACTACTCGTACTTCATAAAAGTCGTACTAGTAATTCTATGTGTTCTAGTTTTTAGTTGGACCATTTATACTAGTTGAACCAAAGTAGTCGTACTAGTTATACTAGTCGTCCCATTCTCACTACTCGTACTTCAGATTAGTCGTACTAGTTATACTAGTCGTCCCATTCTCACTACATTTAGTTGGACCATTTATACTAGTTCAACCATCGACACTATTCGTTTCAGTATCGTATTAGTACTACCTTGCCTAGTTGTACCATCCCTCTCAACTTCGATTTCACAACTCTAGATAATATACAGTCTGTAGATTATCAATGTAACACGCTAGTGAATGCTATTACACTTCAAATACAAGTTAAATTAGCGAAAAACGGTTTCTTAAACAACAAATAAATGGTGAAGAGAAGGAAGAAGAAGAAAAAGGAGAAAGGAAGAACATTGAAGAGAAGGAAGAACAAACCTTAGCTGTGCCGTCGATGAAGAGGGGACAGAGCTGGTCGGTTTCGATTTTTCTTTTCCCTCAGAGATGGCCGGATTCGATGAAAAAGAAAAAGTTTCGATTTTTCTTCTGTCGGAAACGAGGAAACAAGAGGAGAGAGAGAGAGAGATCCGAAATTTAATGATTGGTGGTTGAGAATTGAATTGGTGGTTGAGGATTGAATTGAAGATTGGTTTGGTTTGATTTTGGGTTGGTTTGGAATTTGTTTGATTTTCAAATAAAACAAATTAGATTCATTAAAGGTAGAGTATACTTTTCCACCCCACCAACACCATTGAGAACAATTGAGCTCCATTGAGATTTTTGGTGTGCTTCTTAACACCATTTGAGCAATTTGCTCGAATTCTACGCCTGGTTTTGTTTCCCTGGCTTGGTTTGGTTTGGACCGGTTTTCAAAGCAAATAAATACACACTACAATCCTCAGTTTGATTTTGGTTCGGTTTGAAAAACGGACCAAACCAATCCATTTTCCAAAGGTAAAGTGTCGTCCTTAATCTAGTATTCAATAAGTACCAATGCAACGCGACTACATAATGTAACTTTTTTTTATCAAACCGATTTGTATTATATTTTTATACTCCAAACTAGGAGCAATCGTCCAAAGATACAATACCTAATTTAGCTAACGCGTCGGTTAAAACATTTTCCGAGCGAGGAATAAAAGCGAAAAAGATAGTATGAAACCCTCCCTAAGACAATGACTATCATAAAAGATCGATTTCAACTCGTTGATAACACTATTCGTGTTGACTAGTGTAACAAGCGAGAGAGAGTCCGAGAATACGTTGAGTATTCGGATACCCGCAGTTCTATCTGCAATTAAGGCAGCTTTCAAAGTTAAAGCTTCTTCAACCAAGGCCGAAGCCACATTACTCCTTGATATCGATGCTTGGTTTATGATCCTTAGGCTTACGTCTTTGAAGCACCAACCTAAACAGCATTCACGAGTTGCAGCAATCCAAGAAACATTAGAGAAACAAAGGACAGCCTGTGGTGGTAGAGACAGAGCTCGATGAGGCACTATGATAGGCCTAGTTTGATCTACACAAACATGTGCCTCTTGCCATGCTCTGGTCTCTTTCAGAGGTCGCAACATCACCTCATCCGCGGAGGTACGACGGTCTTCAAATAACAGTTGGTTCCGAGCTTTCCATAGATTCCATAAGAGCCATTCAAAATCACACAAAGCAAGTGGAAACAGGAGGCAATCAATCTCCATAAAAGCGAAAGGTGGACAGGGAGGAATAAAACTAGGGCGAACCGCTGTTCACATAATGTAACTATATTGTATTTTCTTAAAGAAAGAAAAATATTAGGCTCCAAAAGCAAGTTTTCGAAAGTTAAAACCAATTTTCATTACTGGCTTCTAACATGTATTTCCTGGTGAAATTTTAGGTGTTTGATGCTATTAATTTGAATTCTAATTAAACTTGATAAATTGCATCATATATACTTTACTAGGATAATACATGCGCTGTGCGCGGGTTAAAATGAATATGTTTGTGTATGTTCGAATTTGTGGAGGGTAAAAATGTGTATACATAAACAGAACATATTTCTAGGTAGTCCATATAGTTAAAAATTATCGAATACAATTTATATAGCAATCATTTGTAGTTGTAAGGAATCTCATATTTGCTTAAAATATGTGAATTTGCGATTGTTTTGTATAGAAATATGTTTCATTCGTGAAATAATTCAAAACAATAGTTCTTTGAATTTTTAGTTAGTAAAAAGTTATCATACCCATTTTAAGACCAATCATAATTTGTTCTACTTAAAATAATATAGAGTTTACGTGATTTATAAAAGTATTTAATTTACATTTAAAGGATTAGCACATATTTGAAAAAGAATTAGCCTACAAATTTCAAACGATATCATAAAGTATTCTCAAACCATATCTCTTAACTAAACTGAAAATTTAAATCATCCTAACTTATTCAAATTCAAAATAATTATAATAGATTACTCTCAAACAATATTTAGGTATTACAAAGATTGTTTTAATATAATGTTCTCAAAAAAATATTTAGGTAAAATTAAAATTCTAGAAAAAAAAATATGTGATCTTTTGAAGAGAATGATTAAAAATAGGAATAATAGACCAAAAATCTCTCTCAAAACAAAAAGATAATAAATCAAGAATAAACCAAAACCAATCTAGCAAAGTAATTTAATCGACATTACGTATTTAATTAAACCAACTGGTTATATCAAACTTTTATAGTTTTGACTTTTGACAACGCTTGCCCTAGCTTGACGGAACATAAAAATGGTTTCATCTTCAAACATTTACTCCACTTCTAGGTACTCTTTGAGCAATTCTTCGAAATCACGGTGGATTCTGACGGGGATGAACAATTATGTACACTAAATTACTATCACCAATAAAAACTCAAACAAAATATAAAAGATATAAGTAACAACAACGAAAAAGTTTATAAGATATAACCAGCCATGATTACAAAATTCAAATTTCTTTTCTCATTTTCCTCCAACGGTATCATATTCCAAATGGCATTTATCCACCTTGTCATGGTCAAATCACCCTCTTCATCTCCAACATCTTCAAGAGGTAGATGAACAAATTATTGTTGCATCTTTGTGAATTTCTACAATTTAACATTATATGTATAGGGAATTCATTTTAAACAATTTTATGTCTTTGTGAATCAAATCAAATCAAATCTTAACAGAATATCTACATTTTAATTTTCAAATTTTAAATATTTAATGCGACATATTTAAAAAACAAAACAAGAATGATGTTAAAATCTCGCTTAAATAGGATATAGAAATATTTATTATCCACTTTTTAACTGATTTGATACTGAATCGAATAACTAATGCACAAAATTAAAGAAAAAAAATGAAATAATTCAAAGAAAATAAAATGAAATAATTCAAAGGAAATATTCTAAAGTTAATTGATATCAAATCAAATTTAGAAAAAAAAAATTCACGTAATTAATTTAAATCAATTAGAAAAAATAAATCACTTAATTGATATATCATTTGGTTCAATTTACATGGTTTCCTTTCTAGAGATTCAATTTATGTATAAGTAGACTAACGACAAAACATGCTTTGATTTGAATCAAATTTAAAAACAATATATTTGATTAGTTAATGACATTGTTTACATTGATTGATGTGTATAATGAACTTTTATTTTTGTATGACGATGTTAAATGATTAATTTGTCCACTTTTTAATATTAACATAATTGGTGTTAATTTATTATGTGAATGTATATGCATAATATTTTTTTATCTAAGCTAATGTACTGTTACAATATGATTTACATTTTTTTGTTTTGTAGATTAATTTTACATGGTTTTAGGTAGAGTATAAGTTTTAATGATAATTTATTTAAAACCATAATTATTTGCATATTTTTGAAACATCGATGATAATAATTAGTCATATAAAAGATGTCAATTGCATATTATTTTTCCAATGGTTCAATTTTGATTAATGGTTTAGACTGATTCATTCAATAAAATATACTATCTAATTATGTTTGGAAGTAGACATAACTTGAACCATGTTAAAATAAATGACTAAAATTTGTGTTTGCTAATTAGAATAGTAGTAGTTTAAAATTAACAATTAATTAAATAAAGAATGCTGAAGAAAAATATGGTGATGACACATAAACAAAAGTGACTTTCCAATGCTTATATAGAAGATGTTGTTAAGATTGCTCTGTTTGTGGTGTTATCGGTAATATAAATCACTAATAAGCCTGGTTGGTACAAAAAGCAGAAGCCAATTTACATCATTGATTGACGAACCTAAATTTTGAAAGAAGAAAAAATATCATAATAGCACGTGGCCGATAAGGTTCGAACTCGCTCACTCACTATTCCGATTCCATTTTTCAGCAGCCAAGACTCTTCATTATCTCCTTTAGCTTCTCAATCACAGCCGTTGGATCCGCCAGATCCATTGCATGATACTCCAAACCTTCCACTTAGCTATAAGCTTAAAATGAGGTCTCTTAAAATCGACGCTCACAATCTCAAATATCGTTGTGTTTTATCGTTGTGTTTGGTGTTGCAGCCACAATGTGAGCCAGTCCTGCTCCGTGAGCTCCTATGATCACTGACGCGTCTTGTATGGTCCGGACTTGATCTTTCATCGACATGTGCGCAAACAATTTCACAATGTTAATCCCGCATTTCGTCACACCGGTAGAGCCAGATGCCACCCAATGGCGCAACGAGTCGAACACTTCTTCCTCATTGATTAGCCGAGACTGGACATTTTCTAACGACCGGTGTTGGTTGACCGGAAACTCGAAAGCTGATCTGATCTGATCATTTCGCCAAACTCTGATAGCCTTGCGGTTTTTTTATTGTCCGGATTTTGCCACAGATTGTGAGCTGGTTCTCCTTTGCAATCAAATTCTCCGGTCACGCCCTTGAAAGTCGCGGTTTCATATCCTAACGGTGAAAGAATGGCGTGGCGGAAAACAAAGCTCTCCATGTTTCTTCTAACTGCATCTGCAAAAACGTTCATGTTCATTTTCATTCATCGAATAGAGTTAAACTTAAACCATACAACACATGAAAATCCAAATCCAAATCCAAATCCAAATCATAGCGTACGATGCAGTGTCCATCAATGAAAACAACGTGTGGTCGATTAGGCAATCCGGCAACTCTAGATGAAACATAAGCGCTGTACCAATCTGTCACGGTATGGAAGAGATTTGTATACTCGAAACGAGTGACAAACAAAGTTGCTTCCTCCAACCACTGAAGCCAAGCAAAAGCAAATCAAACATCAATCCCACAAGACATAACATAACATATGTTTCAAGAATCACAGCCTAATAAAAACAGTGAAAGAGCTCAACATTTTCAATCCCACACACAGAAAGATGCACAAACCTCTTCACAGACGAAATCTTCATTGGCAACAACACGAATCGAAGCAACCAAATCCCTCATTGTATGTCTATCAACACCACCTTCTTGAATATATTCATCAAGCATCTCGTCATTCACCAGCCGCCGAGAAACCACGCCGCCAACTCGACGTGAAACCAAACCTCTTCGGCCACCTCAAACGCGCCTTCTCGAAACTCCGGAAGCTCATCCTCCTCATCCCTCCCCATGACTTCCTCTAGCTTCTCACCACCTTTCGACATTACGATCCGATCGGGAACCATTCTCAGATTCTTTCCTTCGCATATATCGAGCTATGTAGCGTCTCACCGTAGAAACATCGAAACCAGCTTCCGTTGGAAACATTGGCTCTGAGGAAATCAACTCTCTGAGTGAATCCATTCCCGAAGTAGCCTTCGCAGGAGCGAATGGGTAGATTCCTCTGCGGAGGCGTCCATGGAAGGTAGAAAGGTAAGATCGGCCACGGTTTTTGAATCGTTGACTGATTATTCACGGAGACATTGTTGGGCCTGGACGTGTGGCCCAACATTCTGAACAGTTCGCGAGAAGCCCGACGGGCTGCCAGATCGCCAGAAGCCCATTCCAAAGCTTTAACCACGGTCAGCTAAACTCGAGTTAAACTCAATGCCGTTCACTATAAATAGACGACACGGGACAGTACAGGAGGACATTCACTCTTCCCTCAAGAAATATTAGTATCATTACTCACCAGTCCGCTAGATTGTAATCTTTTATACTCAACATCTAATAGTTCGGGTTTCACCAGTTCGTCGCGATCTCCGACCTAGAGAACTGATTGCCCGGGGTCTGTCCGGACTATTTATAGCGACCTATTTTTACTTACCTTTCTTTGACTCAACTTTCTATACACGGAATTCTCCGACCTCCGATCTATTATAAATTCATTGTCGACCGTCTGGATTAACAATTGGCGCGCCAGGTAGGGGCATCAGGAGATTTTCTAACGCAAAGAAATATGAGCCGAACGTGTCCGCAAATCAACAACCCGGAGAAACATCAAATCAAGGAATCTTAGAGGCAACCCACGAAGCTCCGTTCATTACGATGGAGTCCGGCCCAATCGTCACTCCGACCGCCACAAACGAAGAGACGAACGCCACAGCCCGTGGCCCCGAAGCGACGACAAATGCGGGAGAACAGATCGATCTTGTTCGTGTTCTGGGAACCCTCATGAGACGCTTTGACCAACAAGACGACATGGTCCGTCAGACAAACGCCTGTCTAGATTCCCTCGCAACGGCTCAGAACGTCATACAAGAGCAGCTCGACTCCTCCCGGCCTGCAAACTTGCAACATCCCAGGGAAAACTCGTCTCCGTCTCTTGCGGAGGGAGGACGCCCAACCATCCAGCATCGGATTATCGACCTCAATACCCCGTCCCGAACTCCGATCAACATGCAGCTCGAGCATGCAACCCACTCGAGAGAACATTCTCCAGCCCAAGATTCTGAGCTCGAAAACATTAAGGCATCACTTCGAGAAATGCAGTCGAAGGTCCGTCAAGCCCTAAGCTCGGCGCCCGAGATCGACCGAGTCCTTGAAGAAACTCAGAGGACGCCGTTCACCGATCGAATCACTGCAGTCCCGATCCGCCAAACAACCAAGCTTCAAATCGAATCTTTCGGTGGGACCACGAACCCAAAACATTTTATGACCTCGTTCGCCATCGCCATGGGGCGAATACAGCTGTCTCCCGAAGAGCGGGAGGCGGCCTATTGCCAATTATTCGTCGAACATCTCGTTGGTTCTGCACTCGACTGGTTCTCTCGGCTTAGGCCGAGCTCGATCGAAAGCTTCGCACAGCTCTCGACTGCATTCTTCAAACATTACTCCATGTACATCCAGGACGGCGCCTCGGAAGCCGACCTGTGGGCTCTTGCCCAAGGACCAAGGGAATCCCTCAGGGATTATATGTGCCGCTTCAAAGCGATCCTCTCGACGATCGACGTCCAAGAGACCTCCGCAATCGGCGCCCCGAAAAACGGACTGTGGCACGAATCAGGATTCCGAGCTGATCTAATCCTCCATAAAGCTTTGACTCTTGCCGATGCTATGCACATGGCAACGAGCTTCGTTTTGCTCGAGGAAGACCGAGCAACCAATCTTAAGAAACATTCCCCGGCTAAACCGACACCCGCAAAGCTTAAAGCCAAAGATATATTAGAGATCGACCACAACGAACCATCCCAACATCTCGACCAAGAATTTAAGGAACTAAAGAAGAAGCTCCTGGCAGCAAACGTAATCCAGACGCCTCAG
Organism: Arabis hirsuta; assembly: GCA_964056655.1. Classification (NCBI taxonomy): domain Eukaryota; kingdom Viridiplantae; phylum Streptophyta; class Magnoliopsida; order Brassicales; family Brassicaceae; genus Arabis; species Arabis hirsuta. Next base: position 2,239,288 of record OZ053306.1, read on the forward strand.
CCCGCTCCCGCTAAGCAACAGCAGAATCAAGGCCAGCAACAAAACAAAAAATGGCCATTTAAATTTGTTCGTGGTGAAGAAAAATAAGAAGACGTCAGGTCGTTCTGCGACTACCATCAGAAGTTCGGTCACGCGACCCACCAATGCCGACAGTTGCAGGCAAAACTGATGGCAAAATATAGCAGTGGAGAAGTCCACATCGACCTACCCCCAAAACGGCAACCCGAAAACGAACAGAAGTCCGACGGGCAAATCATCCTCCCATCTCCTCCGAAGCGACCTGCAGACGACGGCGGTCCCGGATCACACTGGCCTGCTTCGAAGAAGAAGATCTTCATGATCATTGGAGGCTTTAAAACAGCTTCAAACTCAGTCAGATCTCTCAGAAAGCACGAAAATGCGGTCTCCCAACAAATCGAGTGCAGTGCTCAGGCCGCAGTCGACGCTAAATCGACGCAAATTAGCATCTTCTCTGAGGCAGATACCAAAAACGTGGCAATACCGCACAACGACCCCTTGGTCATCGAGCTGGGCATCGAAGACTGCGACGTCACCCGCGTGCTAGTCGATACAGGGAGCTCAGTCAACCTCATCTTCCTGGAAACTCTACGGAAGATGGACATCAATGACGACAAGATCAAGCCAAGCGTCAAACCACTGACCGGTTTTGACGGCGTAACGTCTATGACGATAGGAACGATCAGAATGGCGATCCATGTGGGCGGCATCACCAAAATCGCCAAGTTCGTCTTAATAGATAAACCAACGGTCTACAACGCCATTGTTGGAACGCCATGGCCTTCGTCCCTCCGAGCTGTAGCATCGCCCTACCACCAATGCGTCAAGTTCCCGACCTCTTACGGAGTTTTCACAGTCCGAGGGTCGCAGAAGATAGCCAGATTGTGCTTCGTAACGGAGCACAAGCTAAGACGCATCACTTACAACGTCAGACAATCTACCGCGGTCCCAAGCACCTCGCCACAACAAGAGGCTACGATCCCTATTACTCTCGATCCGCAACATCCCGAACGCCAAGTCAGCATTGGCGCCGAACTCGAGGAGCCTCTCCGTGGCGAACTGATCCGATTCTTGTCCGCCAATGTCTCCATATTCGCCTGGTCGATCCATGACATGAAAGGGATTGATCCAAAGATAACGACGCACGAACTGAAAGTCGATCCGACATATAAACCAATCAAGCAGAAGAGACGAAAGCTCGGACCAGAGCGGTCTCAGGCAGTGAATAATGAGGTCGCCAAACTCATCAAAGCAGGATCGATCACGGAAGTCCACTATCCCGAGTGGCTGTCGAATCCAGTTGTGGTTAAGAAAAAGAATGGAAAATGGCGAATGTGCATCGACTTCACAGACCTCAACAAAGCATGCCCAAAGGACAGCTTTCCTCTTCCTCGCATCGATCAGATCGTCGAGGCCACGGCAGGAAACGAACTCCTTTCTTTTATGGATGCATTCTCTGGCTACAATCAAATCATGATGCATCCGGACGACCAAGAAAAAACCGCTTTCATCACGGATCGCGGAACCTACTGCTACCGCGTCATGCCCTTCGGCCTAAAGAATGCCGGGGCGACCTACCAAAGACTAGTCAACAAGATGTTCGTCAGTCAGCTCGCAAACTACGACCGTATTTTCAATCCCATTCCATAGTGGTCATGTCGACCCAGCCAATGCGGACTATCCTCCACACCCCGAGTGTGTCGGGCCGAATGGCCAAATGGGCCGTTGAGCTGAGTGAATACGACATCGAGTTTCGGAATCGAACGAGCGCCAAGTCCCGGGTCCTCGCAGATTTCATCATTGAGCTCCCGCCAATCCCCCCGGAAGCTGACATGCCTCAAGAATGGGTCCACTACAAGAAAACTGTAATTTAGCGTCGAAATTTAGCGTCAGATTTTTTTCGACGCTAATATAGCGTCGAAATTGCATCGAAATTGTGTCAATCTACATATTCGACGCTAAATCGACGCTAAATAGGGTCGAATAAATTCGACGCTAAATCGATGCAAATTAGCATCGAATTAGCGTCGGAATTCCTTAATTCGACGCTAATTCGATGCTAATGTTGCATCGATTTAGCATTGACAACGTAGCGTCGAATATAGCGTCGAATTTGCCTCAAAGTGGTAGGTAGGAGTCACATTAAAAACGAGTTTACCTACCTGGGTGCAAAATCGACGCTAATTCGATGCAAAATCGACGGTAAGATATTCGACGCTAATTCGATGCTAAATATTCGATGCTAAATCGTTGCTAATTCGATGCTAAATTCTTCTATATATACTAACCCCCCCCCCCCCATTGCTTGAATCAGTCGAGCATTTGAAGAAAAAAAAAACTGCGAAAAAAAAAAAATTTACAAAATTTTGGAGAAAAAAAATTCGACAAAATTTTTTATTTATAAAATTTAGGAAAAAAAATGGGGGATATATACGAACTCCGACGCTGGATGTATCAACGTAAAGATGCAAATGGAGGGCTTTCAGAAGAGTTTCTCAACGGCCTGGAAATTTTCATGGCTCAAGCGAGTAGTGTGCCTACAATTCAACGAACCGGAGTGATGGTGTGCCCGTGTCGGAAGTGCAAAAATTCGAGGACGCAGACAATTGATACAGTTGGTACGCATTTATTTAATAGAGGGTTTACACCTGAATATTATGTTTGGTTTTATCGTGGAGAGGGATATGAAGATGAAACTTCGGGTAGTACTAGTTACCAACCTATGGATCAGGGTTATTCAATTGAGCAATTTGATCAGCATCAATTTGTTATAGAAAATGATCATGATGTTGGGTTAGAACATAATAGGTTCGAAGAAATGGTAACCGATGCATTTCCTGGAGTTATGTCTACTCCTGATGTTGCTGAGGAACCCAATGTAGATGCCAAAAAATTCAATGATATGCTTGATATGGCAAACCAACCAATCTATGAAGGTTGTAGGGAAGGTCTGTCTAAATTATCATTGGCATCTAGGATGATGACAATAAAGTCTGATCATAATCAATCTGAGAGTTGCATGGATGATTGGGCAGCTCTTCTAAAAGAATATTTGCCAGAGGGTAATCAAGCTGCTGAGTCATACTACGACATACAAAAACTAGTATCTAGTTTAGGATTGCCCTCGCAGACGATAGATGTTTGCATTGACAATTGCATGATATTTTGGAAATATGATGAAAATCTGCAGGAATGTCGATTTTGCCACAAACCAAGATTTAAGCCCCAAGGAGCTGGTAGAAGTAAAGTGCCGTTCCAGAAAATGTGGTATCTGCCCATAACAGATAGGCTACAAAGGCTATACCATTCCGAACGAACAGCTGCATCAATGAGGTGGCATGCGGAACATTCAACTATTGAAAGAGAAGTTCATCATCCTTCTGATGCAAAAGCTTGGAAACACTTCAAATCGGTACACTCTAATTTTGCTAAAGAGAATCGCAATGTTTATCTTGGCCTATGTACAGATGGTTTTAGTCCGTTCGGTATGTCTGGCAGGCAATATTCTTTGTGGCCGGTTATATTGACACCTTATAACCTTCCCCCTGATATGTGCATGCAGAGGGAATTTCTGTTTTTGAGTATTTTAGTCCCTGGTCCGAAGCATCCAAGAAGATCAATTGATGTGTTTTTACAGCCGCTGATTGACGAGTTGAACTTGTTGTGGTCTCACGGGGTTCGTACTTTTGATTACTCCAGGAAAACGAATTTTACCATGCGAGCTGTGCTTATGTGGACGATAAGCGATTTTCCAGCGTACGGAATGTTATCTGGTTGGACAACACATGGTAGGTTATCATGTCCGTATTGCCAAAATGAAACAGATGCATTCCAACTTAAAAATGGTAGAAAATCTTGTTGGTTTGATTGTCACCGGAGGTTTCTCCCTATGAACCATCCGTACCGAGGGAATAGAAGACTATTCACAAAGGGCAAACGTGTACGTATCCCCCCACCTCCATATCTTTCAGGAGAGCAAATTGAAGGTCAACTTGATTATTGGGGAGCTCAGGACACAGCAAAACGTGGAGGTAACTGGCTTAACATCCCGACCAATCTCCCAGATGGATACCTTGTCGAACATAATTGGCATAAGAAGAGCATTTTCTGGGATCTACCGTACTGGAAAGATCATCTATTGCGCCACAATCTTGATGTCATGCACATTGAGAAAATTTTTTTTGATAACATCATGCACACCATCTTAAATGTTTCAGGCAAGTCTAAAGACAACTTGAAGTCTAGATTGGATTTGCCTCTTATATGCTCTAGAGTTGAGTTACATCTCACGGGAGATGGGAGAGCTCCAGTGCCTATCTTTAGATTGTCAAGTGAAGGTAAATCAACATTCTTCAACTGGGTTTCCACCGAAGTTAAGTTCCCAGATGGATATGTGTCAAAACTCTCTAAGTCTGTGGAGCAAGGCAAAAAATTTTCTGGTATGAAGAGTCATGATTGTCATGTGTTTATGGAGAGATTATTGCCTTTCGCCTTTGCAGAGCTTTTGCCAACAAACGTGCATGAATCACTTGCATGTATATTTTCTATGACGATATATAAATATATTTTTGTTATGATATGTGAAAAATTACATTTCTGTTTTTGTTGATATAATTTTACTATGGTTTTAGGTGTTGGCGCATTTTTTCGAGATCTGTGTGTGCGAACTCTGACTGAAGATGGAATTCAACAACTAAACAATAACATCGCTATATTGTTGTGCAACTTAGAGAAGATATTCCCTCCATCTTTCTTTGATGTTATGGAGCATCTTCCTGTCCATCTTCCTCACGAAGCCGATTTAGGAGGACCCGTTCAATTTCGTTGGATGTATCCTTTCGAGAGATTCATGAAACACTTAAAAGGAAAGGCAAAAAACTTGGCTAGGGTTGAGGGATCAATTGTTGCGGGAAGTTTAACCGAAGAAACCTCTCATTTCAGCTCATATTACTTCTCTCCAACCGTCCGGACACGAAAAAGAGCTCCACGTAGGTACGACGATGGTGGGATCGCGCAAACGTATCCAGTTTCTGATGTTCCAGATATATTCTGTTCAGTTGGTAGGCATGCCGGAATCACAAGCGAGGAAGATTGGTTCTCATACGAAGACTACAATTGCGCACACACATATATTCTATTACAATGCGACGAAACCAGCCCATTTTTGAGGTACATATTATAATTACCCACTATGGATTACGGTCTAAAGGGTTATTTTTGTACTTACATATGCTTTAGCAACATTTGTTTTAACTATATTTTGTATTAGTGAATTCATTCGCCAAGTCAATGAGGCTTTCCCAAATGCATCCGCCGGGGAGATTGAAAAACGTAAAGATCTACACTTTGCTAAATGGTTGAGAACTCAGGTACGTTCAAAACAAATTATATATATTCAGCACATCTTCCTCACATATATATAAATGTTTATACTATACTTACAATGTGTTTACCTTGTATGGCTAGGTTGATTATGGAGACACATCATACCCTGTATGGTTTAGAGAGTTGATCCAAGGTCCGTTGGGGAAAATTACGTCATCTCCAATATATTGTACACGAGGTTATGTGTTTCATACGTTTGAACGTGGAAAAAATAGAGCAACAGCGAACTATGGTGTGGTAGTTCGAGCCGGGGACACAGATTTTTATGGCATTATACAAGATATTGTTGAAGTGCAATTCCCTGGTTTGGTTAACTTAAAGTGCACCCTTTTCAAATGCGAGTGGTTTGATCCAGTTGTCGGGCGAGGGGTTCGATTAGGAAAGTTTGGTGTCATCGATGTTAACGGATCGCGTTCTTATGCAAAGTACGATCCATTTATCCTTGCATCACAAGCGGATCAAGTTTGCTTCATTCCATATCCACGTGTCAGAAAAACAGGGATCTCATGGTTATCTGTGCTTAAAATAGCCCCCAGAGGAATGATAGTTGAATCTGACGACGCTCCTATGCAATATGAAAATGCGGTAGATCTAACAACTCCAGAACAAGATATAGACAACATCATTCTTATAGATCCGCAAAATCGAGAAGCTGAAATACTTGCGGATGCAACCGATGCAGAAAACCCCGAAGACGATTTCGTAAACGAGAGTGGAGAAAGTACCGATGAGGATGACGTGAACTCAAATGACGATTCAGAGTGAATCATATATTACTTTGTCTTTTTATTTCATTTGTATAACAAAATGTTTATTAGTATCCTGGATAATTTAAATTTTCAAAATTTTCAAATTTTTGCAATATTTTTCAAATTTTTTTAAAATAATAAAAAGAGCATTTTTAATTTATAAACTAAATTTACCCGATACACTTATTTTGGGGTTTTGGTTCAGGTTTAGCGTCGAATTAGCATCGATTTTGTCATTTTCTCCGAATCGACGCTAATTCGACGCTAATATAGCGTCGAATTAGCGTCGATTTCGTCATTTTCTCCGAGTTAGCGTCGAATTAGCGTCGATTCCGACAAAATGATGCGTTCGACGCTAATTCGACGCTATATTAGCGTCGAATTAGCCTCGATTTCGTCATTTTCTCCGAATCGACGCTAATTCGACGCTAAACCTGAACCAAAACCCCAAAATAAGTGTATCGGGTAAAAATTTTAGCATCAGAGTGAAGCATATGTAGTGCCGATTGAATCTTTGTCACGAAAACACAAAAATTTATTCATAATTACAATAATAATATGTAATATATCAAGATTTCAAATAACTATATAGTTTTACATATAAGTTCATATGTTATTTGAACTTATATAACTAACTACGAAAAATTTTAGACTTTAAAAAGATTCGGAAACAATAAAGAAGGAAAGACGCTAAGATTGTAATCGTATCAGTGTCGGGTTCGGTACCCAATATCAAAAATAATTAGCGTCGCTATAGCGTCTAATTAGCATCGGAAGTAAGAATATCGATGCTAATTCGACGCTATTAGCGTCGAATTAGCGTCGAAATCAAGATACGTCGACGCTAATTCGACGCTAAATCAAACAAATTTGGTATTTGGGGTATAGGGTTTAGAATGTAAACCGCGTCGAATTTTTTGGTTTCGACGCTAATTCGAATGATTTCAAACAGATTTTGGGTAAACCGAATGATTTCAAACAAATTTTGGTTAAACCGATGCTTTTTCGACGCTAATTCGACGCTAAATTAAAAAATTTCAGATCAACCCGCGGTGAACCAAAATTTCATCGAAACCACGAAAAACCAAAATTGAAATTTTTTAAAACAATCTGACGCTAATTCGACGCTATTTAGCGTCGAATTAGCGTCGAATTCGCGTCGATATTTGTTTTAATTTAGATCCGCAGATCTCTTCTCCTTCTCTTCTCCTCTTAGCCGTAACCTGCAAATTTTTACAAAATCTCTCGAAAACTCCCTCTCCCCCTCTGCCTCTCTCTCTCGGCCCGTCACACAGCCGGATTTTCTCTCTTTCTCTCTCTCTCACCGTCGATTCCCTCTCTCTCTCACCGCCGGATTCTCTTTCTCTCTCCATCGAACCACCGCCGCTACCCCTCCCTCTCTCACCACCGGATTCTCTCTCTCGCGGCCACGAACCACCGCCGGATTCCCTCTCTCTCATCGCCGGATTCCCTCTCTCTCGCCTCCCACCACCGCCGGAATCCCACCACCACAACAAAATTTGATGGTAAATTTTTTTTTTTTTTTTCATAATTTATATATATATTAGTAATTTTTACATAAAAATGATAATTAAATATGATAGTGATTTGATAGAAACTAGTTTGAGGAAATATATAGGAATAAAATTTTAGGGAATTTGATATGAAATAGGTTTGAAAAAATAAATAGCAAATAGATTTTAGGAAATTTGATATTAATTAGATTTTAGGAAATAAAGTTGAGGAAATTTTATATAAAATAGACTTTAGAAAATATATAGGATAATTATTTTAGGAATTTTGATATTAAATAGATTTTAAGAAATATATACGAAAAATATTTTATGAAATTTGATATTTTCTAATTTTTAGGAAATTTGATATTAATTAGATTTTAGGAAATATATAGGAAATAAATTTTAGGAAATTTTATATAAAATAGACTTTAGGAAATATATGGGATAATTATTTTAGGAATTTTGGATATTAAATAGATTTTAGGAAAAATGTAGAAAATTACATATAAAATTTGATTTGTTATTAATTTCTAAATTTGGAAAAAATAAAATCCAATTTATGAATTTATATTTTTGGAAATTTATTTATGTAAAGTAAAATAAATTAATTTAATAATTTTTTTAAAATTATTGATTTATGGATTTATGTGTTTTTTTTCTTAAATTGAAGAATTTATAAATGTTCACCAAATGTCGTTCAATTTATGGATTTATAATTTTTTCATAAATTTAAATATGTGTTCTACCAAATTATTTAACAATTGTTTATTTTTTTTATGAATTTATCTTTTACATGTTTTAATTTAATAGTTTTGTTTTATTTTATAGGCGGATCGAGAACCTCCTTCATATGGCCAGTTATTTGGGGAGGATGTTACGGTTCCCGGATCCGATGCTCGAAGCGGCTCCGGATCAGGGTCGGGATCGGGTTCGCAGGCTGCGAACTATCGTCGTCGGGCTCCGCCACGGGCTCCACCACGAGCTCCGCCACGGGCTCCCCCAAGGGCTTCGCCACCGCCACCTCCACCGCCTCAGCCAGAGCCAGAGCCGCCAACAGAAGAAGACGACGCACACCCTTCCGATGAGTACTCTGAGCCGCCACCGGCAAACGCGCCTCTCATGATGCGGATTACCGAGCTTCTCCGCCAACCTGGACGAGAGACACGGGTCCAGAGTCTCCATCCGATGAGGCATCCTGGTACATTATGGTATGATTAAATCTTTTACAATATTAATAATTAAGAAACATTAATTTTGTTTATTAATTTTTTAATTACAAATTAAAATTAAATTTTTGTAATTTTTTGTTTAACAGGTTTAGCGATAACAAGGTATCGCGTTCAGTCACCAAAGCCATCGCAGCCTATTTCACGATGCCCCATGCTAATTGGAGCCAAACCCCGCAGCATGTTCGAGATATTTGGCTCGAGTCATGGGCGGTAAGTCATTTTATCTTATTTATTTTAATTGATTAAAGTCTTTTATGTAAATATATTCATAACATTATTCGTATTTTTGTAGCAAGGGTGGCACTGGGAGGAATTCCGTACTTTCGAAGTGCGAACGGAGTTCGAGCATAAGGCGCTAAAGCGTCTAAACGGTTACGTCGGTAGCTTGAAGAAAGCGTGGCGCGCAAAAGGCGATGAGGGGAAGCCGAAGGGGATGGATCCCGATGTTTGGTCGGGGCTAGTGCAGTTTTGGGAGGATCCCCACTCGGTGGTTAAATCGGGAAAGTGTTCGGCAGCCCGTCTCACACCTGTGGCCGAAGGAGATGGACCTTCAAAGCATTGTGCAGGTCAATCTTCATACGCCACAGTACGCATCAACATGGTAATATTTTAATTAATTTAATTATTTTGATTTGTTTTAAATATTTATTTATTTATATATTTCATTTTTTTATGTTTATTTTTGTTTACCAGGCTAATGGCGGTGAACTTCCTCCGATGCACAAAGTTATGGAGGAAACTCATCGGAGGAAGGATGGAACATTTGTTACCGCTCAAGCGGAACAAACGTTCAACGCGTACAACGCACGACTGGCAGAGCTAGATGAGTCTGTCCAGTCTACGATGAGTGTCCAAGACTTCGATAGACTTTACGAAGAGGTAATTTTTTCGTTAATTAGATTATATTTAATTTTTTTTTAATTACAATTTTATTGTATAACACTTTTATTTTATAGGTTGCACCGAAGAAGAAAGGACGAACGATGGGTGTTGGATCCATCAAGGATGTCCCTGCAGCTTCATCGTCTGCTCGATACTCTTACACTCATCCGGGTTCATCCGAGCCGCAGTTGACGAGACAGTTGGATGCTGCCAACACTAGGATTGCGCAGCTCGAGACAGAACAAGCGGGTCTGAAGAGTAGTCTCTCGGCAATTACAAGTCTCTTCGACATCATTGCAGTGGAGAACCCGAGATTAGCAACTGCTTTGCAAGGAATGCGTCCTCCACCGCCTAGTACATCTGCCGATCCATCGCAGTCACAGCAGGAAAACGAAGAGATAACACCAGAAGATGTTATCAACCTCATGAGTCAACAAGATCATTAGATTAGGGTTTTAATTTAATTTGTATAAGATAATTTTATTTTATAATATTTTAATTTTTATTATATTAAAAAACATTTTATATTTTTTAATTTTTTAAAAAGAATTTCATTTTTTAAAAATAAATTTTTAAAAAGAGTTTCATTTTTTTTTAAAATTTTTTTTATCAAACCGACCCTATATCGATGCTATTCCGATGCTAAATTAGCATCGATTTCGCGTCGAATTGTGTCGATGCTATAATTCGATGCTATTCCGATGCTAAATTAGCATCGATTTAGCGTCGAATTGTAGCATCGACACAATTCGACGCGAAATCGATGCTAATTTAGCATCGGAATAGCATCGAATTATAGCATCGACACAATTCGATGCTATTCCGATGCTAAATTAGCGTCCATTTAGCGTCGAATAGTGTCGACGCTACAATTCGATGCTATTCCGATGCTAAATTAGCGTCGAATTAGCGTCGATATACGTCGATGCAAAAATTCGACGCTAAATTAGCGTCGAATTGTAATTAGCGTCGACGATTTAGCGTCGACGATTTAGCGTCGAAATGTGTTTTCTTGTAGTGGTCCTTCATGTCGACGGATCATCCTCTAGACACGGCGCCGGAATCGAAATCCGACTCGAGTCCCCGACAGGAGAAGTGCTTGAACAATCTTTCCGTCTGGAATTCAAAGCCTCCAACAACGAAGCTGAGTACGAAGCCCTCCTCGCCGGGCTGCGATTGGCAAGGGAGGTCGGCGCTATGAAGATCCATGCATACTGTGATTCCCAGCTCGTCGCCAATCAGTTCAACGGCGAATACGACACCAAACACGAAAGGATGGAAGCCTACCTAAAGCTCGCGCGCGAACTAACCACAGACTTTGACACGTTCAAAGTTACGAAGATCCTGCGAGTAATTCCCATTGAATCCATCTCGGAACCAAGCATCTCTCTTCCAAAGGGCGTTTGCAGAATTACAAATGAGTCCGACGACCAGCTCGGGCCTACGACGTCCATCCCACAACAAAGTACCCAGCCCACAGCATCGGACTGGCGCCAAGAGATAACCAAGTACATAATGTTCGGCGAACTCCCGGACAACAAATGGGCCGCCAGACGTCTTAAAGCCCGCAGCGCATATTATACCGTCCTCAACGGCGGGCTATACAGATGAAATGCCGCCGAGGCACTCTTACAATGCTTGGCTGGCGATGACGTATATCGCGTGATGGCCGAAAGCCACGAAAGAGCCGGCGGAAGCCACTCCGGAGGTCGGGCTCTTGCGGTCAAAATCAAGCGTCTCGGTTTTTACTGGCCGACTATGCTCAGAGATTGCGCCGCACATGCCCGCTGCTGTGAACAATGCCAACGTCACGGCCCGATGATCCATTCGCCAACCGAACCGCTTTCCACAGCAACCGCGCCCTATCCCTTCATGAGATGGGCAATGGACATCATGGGCCCATTCCCGAAGTCTAGGAAAAAAAGGTACATCATCGTCGTCACGGACTACTTCACCAAGTGGGTCGAGGCTGAAGCTTACGCCATGATACGAGCTGACGACGTTAAAAACTTTATCTGGAAATACGTTATTTGCCGCCACGGACTCCCGTACGAGATCATTGCTGACAACGGCTCGCAGTTCATTTCTGCGACCTTCGAAGACTTTTGCGCAAAATGGAAAATACGCTTAAGCAAATCCACACCAAGATACCCTCAGGGCAATGGCCAGGCCGAGGCTTCAAACAAGATAATCGTTGACGGACTCAAGAAACGACTCGAAGAAAAGAAGGGTCTCTGGGCAGACGAGCTCGATGGAGTACTCTGGTCGTTCCGAACTACCCCCTGTCAATCTACCAACCGAACTCCGTTCTCGCTCGCTTATGGTCTAGAAGCCATGGCGCCTGCAGAAGTCAACGTCAACAGCCTACGTCGTGTAATGATGACGAAGAATCCTAACCTTAACGACGATATGCTCGTCGACAACCACAATCATATTGAAGAAGCTCGCGACGAGGCCCTCGTCCGGATCCAGAACTACCAACAGCTCGCTATGAGGTACTACAATAAGCGAGTCCGCAACCGCAGTTTCGCAGTGGGCGACCTCATCCTCCGAAAGGTTTACGAAAACACCGCAGAGCACAACGCCGGCAAACTCGGCACGAACTGGGAAAGACCATACCAAGTAACCGAAATCGTCCGACCTGGAGTTTATCGGCTTATGACAATGAATGGGGAGATGATTCCCCGGTCCTGGAACTCAATGAGCCTAAAGCGATACTACTACAACACCAACATGCTCGGCACTCAGAACGACTGAAGAAGTTCAACTGTGGTCTCAAAAAAAAAAAAAAAAAAAAAGAACGCTCTATGAGCTCATTACCATTACTTATGTATATGAACTACGAATGGCTTGATCCCTATTATAACGGGTACGTAGGCAGCCCGTCAGAAGGCACAGCTAATAATCAAAGATATATATACTCAATTTGCTCAAATACGCGTCTACTATATATATTACGTTCCCCGTGAACTAAACTGGTCTGATCAACCATGTCGCTAGAACGGGGGGATAACCAACTTCCTTCTAAGCGACCTATAAGCCGGGCCAGTCCCGCAACCGGTCTCGAAGTGTCTAAGCACAATAAGCCGAGCCCGCCTCGCTCACTTAGTCACGCATCGAACAAAAACCGTAAGCCGGGCCAGCCCCGCAACCTGTCCTAAAAACGTCTAAGTATTAAGACGAGCTCGCCTCGCATACTTAGCCACGTACAAGGAATTATCTAAAAGCCGACCTCAGGGTCGCATATGATATAAAAAAAAAGATAACAGTACGAGCTGAAACTACTGAAATATATATATATCATTAAAGAGAGGTTCAAACCTTTACAGAAATAATAAAGAGAAGTTTTTACAAAAAAAAAAAGAGAAAAGGCAAAAACTACGAAGGCCATTTGCCAGTACGCGCAGAAGGGTCCTGAATGACCGGAATACCGTCGAGATCAGCCAACTCGTCGCCAGTGGTTTGGTCAACCGCCGGAGCAACAGGTCTCCCGGAGTCTGGGTTCTGAGCAGCGGGCGCCGTCCTGGTCTCGTTACCAGTTCCCGCAGCGACCTCGACTTGGGCCGAGGAATCAACGACTCGGGGAGGTGCAGCGGATAGCCACGAAGGAAGAGGCATCACAAAGTCCTCCTCCTCGGCCTCCTCTACTTCCAAGGCCTCGAGCTGGTCCTTGAACTTCTCGAAGGACCTTTAGCCGCTCTTCAGAGATGGTGATACCTTCCTCCTTCCCCATCTTGATCAGGTAGCCCTTGATGGCCCGCGACTGACTCATCAGCGCGGAGAGCCGAGCGACCTCCGCGGAGTCAGCGATCGACCTCTTAATTCCTGACAGCCTCTTGTTGCACTCCTCCACGGTGCTCTTAATGACTGACGACCGAGACTTACGAAGACGATCGACTTCGGCCTGAAGAGAGTCCTTTTTGGCAGCCGCCAATTCCAGCTGCTCCTCGGCATCCTTTTTCTACGACCTAAGGTCCTCAATGACCTTAGTCGAGTCCGCCACCATCTTGCTGAAGTTGTTGACCCTAGACTTCAGGACGGGAACCCTCTCCGCTTCCGCCCTTACGGACTCGAGCTCCTTCTTCATCGAGTCGAACTCCTCCTTCATCGACTCCTGCTCCTTGAGCTGCGATTCGTACGCCGTAAGCTGCTTCGATACTTTGAAGAGCTTACGCTCGTACTGAAGGACCATTGAGTTCGTGTAGGTCATCAGCTACAAAAAGTAACCAGGACGCTAAGGGTTGACGAACACAAAAAAAAAGAGAAGAAAAACTCCAAGAAAAGGCAAGAATGATAAGCAAGTCAATGATGCTTACCGCCACCGAAGCCCCGCAAACTTCGTGGTATGCTTCGAATTCCTCCAACTCCTCCGGCTTAGGGAACTCGAAGACTTCGTCGCAGGGGAATCGGGTGCACAGGTCAGCGCACGCCCTGGTATTATGTATCAGGTGCCCGGGCGCGTTGAAGTCCATCTCGAGCCTGTACTCCCTGGAGTATGTAGGAGAGGCAGCACCCGAGGTAGCCTCGGGAATAGTTCGAGAACTTTCTCGGTTATCAGTCCGAGCCTTTTTACTCTGCTTCTCTGGAACATCCTCCAGCGGCCTCTTATCTTGAGGAGCCCTTTTGGTAGGCTCTTCAGCAGCAGCACCAACCAGCTTGCCAGGCGCGGCCTCAGAGCGCCTGGAAGGCGGGGTCTGTCCGGACTGAACCCCGGTAAGGATCCCCCTTCCAGGAGGACCGGTTCCTCTAACCGTAGAGGCTACGTTCTTCTGCTTCCTCGCACCAACCTTGGCCGAAGATTGCCCAGCTTTTTCAGTAGCAATGGGCTTTTCGGTCGGAGCGACCTCGACAGCAGAGACGACCTGCTTTCGCTTTGCGGCCTGCCCAGATGGGGCGACCTGCTTCTCTTTAGAAGCCCTGACCGCTTCATCCAATGCGGCCTCGTTATAATCCACTCTCCTCCAAACTGCCGTCGCCTTTTTACCCATCTGCTCGGCTGTTCTTTTGAGAATCTTCGCCTTTGGAACAACTGGAGGGTGCGTAAAGGGACGAAGAGGTTCTAGCTCGAGATCGAAACAACCTGCAGAAGAATTGAAGGAGTCCTCAGAACAAGTTAACAGATCCAAGGTCAGAGAGAACAGGGCAGACACTAACCAGTCAGGATTCTTCCAATACACCTCTGGATCCTCTGTTCGACAAATTCAGGCCAAAGTTGGGGACCTAATTTGTCGAGGAATCTTACGAAGGATCTGTCGCTCGGCTGCTCGGAATAGAGAATTCTTGGCGGCGGTCTGTCTGCAAACAAAGAAGAAAAAATTATGCGTCAGCCCGAACAAGGAAAAAAGAAAATATTTCAGCAAAAACGTACTTATATTAACGTTCCAGCCCGCACGAATAGGCCACTTGGGATTTTCTACCGAAGCAGCATTTATTTTCACAAAAAATAAAAGCACTCCCAGTCCGCGCTCTTATCGGCGTCAGAGCCCGTAACCAGCCGGTTGTACTTAAGCTTAGCCAAAACGTAGTAGCGGCCTGAAGAACCTCTCCGCTTCAGCACAGTTAGCCCTTCAAAAGTGTCGCAGTCACAGACCAGGCCTTGCTCTGCAGCCAAGACCAGGTACGCCATGAAATTCCTGATGGACCCATGGGTTAGCTGAGAGATGGCCAGGCCGCGGCGAGCGCAGTACTCGATTAACAGCCGCGGGATCGGAAAGAACAGCCCGCTCTCCTCGAAGAAGGATACATAGAGACACATATATCCTTCTGGGGGCGACCAAGGACGTTCGCCGCTCTGGGGGACACGGAAATCAACCTCCCTTGGAAGATCCCGGATAGACCAGACGTTTGTAAGCATTGACAGATCGACTTCCGTGTCAAAATCATCCTTCCTCTTCAGCTCGATGCCGGGACCCAAGCCTGGCCCCAGAGGCTCCAACACTACCCTGTCGACAGGTGTGAGACCGAAGGAATCGGGATTCGAGGAGACTCGCCGAGCCGCGGCCTGATCTTTAACCACAGATCGACGCTGAGCCCGACGAGATTTAGCAATTCCAGGCCGCAGGGTCCCGATCTCTGGATTACCAACAGAACTAGATCCAGCGTCATCTTCGACCGGGGAGTTGCCACCTGCCGACCTCTCGTCGGTATTCGACGAAGCCCCTCCGCGAGTCGAAACAATGGGACTGTCGTCGGAGGACGGATCGGTTCTAACGGAGTCAGAGAGATATTCATTCTGAGAATCGGAAGCTGAAGAAACCATGATCGCAATGGAAGAGATTCTAGATCTATGCGATGCCTTATCTATCGGTTGCGACAAAAACCGCGGCGGAGAGCAGATCGGAGAGGTAAAAAGACACAAACAGAGAGAAGCTAAAGAGAGAGGAAGAGCGAACAGTACCTTAGAGAGAGATGCAGTTGAAGCAGAATAAAGACAAAGAGCAGGGATCGAGTCCTGCTTTTATAGGCTCAGGGCGGAATACGAGGGGCTACGCCTCGAAGAAAACAAGACCGCAGCGAAAACCAACAAAACTCCGACACGTGGCGATCTCGCGACTCCTCAGAATCAGATCGAACGGTCTAAAGTCGACAAAACTCAGATTGCCTCGTTTCATCGATCGGGGGGGGCTACTGTTGGGCCTGGACCTGTGGCCCAATATTCTGAACAGTTTGCGAGAAGCCCGACGGGCTGCCAGATCGCCAGAAGCCCGACGGGCTGCCAGAAGCCCATTCCAAAGCTTTAACCACGGTCAGCTGAACTCGAGTTAAACTCAACGCCGTTCACTATAAATAGACGACACGGGACAGTACAGGAGGACATTCACTCTTTCTTCAAGAAATATCAGTATCATTACTCACCAGTCCGCTAGATTGTAATCTTTTATACTCAACATCTAATAGTTCGGGTTTCACCAGTTCGTCGCGATCTCCGACCTAGAGAACTGATAGCCCGAGGTCTGTCCGGACTATTTATAACGACCTATTTTTACTTACCTTTCTTTGACTCAACTTTCTATACACGGAATTTTCCGACCTCCGATCTATTATAAATTCATTGTCGACCGTCTGGATTAACAGACATGAAAGTGAGAATGTCGTTCCGAAGAGTGAAAAGCCAAGTAGAAGTAGAGAAAGAGAGAGTTGAGATGCAGCATAAAGAGGAATATCGTTAGTTTACTCATCTTCTTGATTCAGGAAGAGACGGAGAAACTGGAGCTTTCTATTTTTAGATTTCCATCGGTTTGTTCATTTATTATGACAAAATTAACCAAATGATTTTTTATTTTATGGCTTATTAGTAGGAGAAGAAGATGGTCAATTCAATTTAATTATTATAGAAAAAGCTGATTATAGGGTAATTTAAATTAAATGTCCAATTTAATTTAATACACATCCTCTATTTTTAGGTTGAGGGACCAAATAATAAAGAATTAACAAAGAATAAGAGAAATTAATTAGCATTTATCTGGCTTCTTCTTCTTCTTCAATCATCATCATCACCATCACATAATCTCATCACGCAACAGACAAAATTCATATTTTCTTCTTCCTTAAATCTTCATCGTCTTCTTCTCCCTCGTCAAAGGTAAAAGGATGAGAAAATGGAGGTTTTGTGCTAAACCTCTCACGTAATCTCTCTCTCTAGCTTCCTTGATCATCCACTGTATTAACACTTTCATGAAGAATCTCTGTGATTTTGCGAAGAATTAACACACTGTTTATGGTTTTGTTGTAGTTTGACTACTGATCTCATAGGAGCTGTGTGATTGATTCTCTGGAGAGTTCTTCAACTTGTCGGAGATTTATTTATCTAGTTCAGGGAATTGATTGAGAATCAAAAAAGAAGATTAAGCTTCAATGTCTATGTCGGAGATTGAGACAGCTATGCCGGAATCGTCGGATCGTCGTTTCGCCAATCTCAGGGGAGTTCGGTGGCGTGTGAATCTCGGAGTTCTTCCATCTTGGTCTTCTTCAGTCGATGAATTTCGCCGAGCAACAGCTGATTGTCGTCGCAGGTAACCTTAATCTATTGCCCAGAATCTCTGTTTCTTAGAGCTCATATCCAACAAGGGTTTAGATTTGTGGTCTTAAAAATGAAAGTTAATTGAGGAGAATGATGATTGGTTAACGATTCATGGTTCTATATATCATAATGTATATTGTGCAATGTTTGTCATGTAGATATGCTCTTCTCAGGAGAAGACTTTTGATGGATCCACATGTACTCAAACATGATAGAAATTCCCCTAATCTTTTCATCGATAACCCCTTGTCGCAAAATCCGAGTAAGCTTCTCTTTTCATTCTTTGCTCACAGCATCTAGTTTCATCGAACAAGCTCATCTGCAAAGCATATACATTGTCTTTAGAGTTTTGCTACCAATTCATTGTTTATAGTAATCAGATATGATACCGGTTTAGCTAGCTAATCAGAGGTCTTAATTACATAGTTCACACCAAGAAGGGACATTTTTCAGATCCCATGTGTGTAGAGCTTCTTTTTCTAGGTTTAAGGGGAGGATTGAGACTATATTTTCAATTGTTTACTTCTATAAATGTGAGATGATTGTGCTTCTGTGGTGATGTTTAGATTAAATCATGTTTGAATCATTTCTACGCAGATAGCACATGGGATCAATTCTTTCGTAACGCTGAATTAGAAAAAACACTTGACCAAGACTTGTCGAGGTTATATCCAGAACACTGGTGTTATTTTCAAGCGCCTGGATGCCAAGGCATGCTAAGACGCATTCTATTGTTGTGGTGCCTTAAACATCCCGAGTATGGGTATAGACAAGGTATATGTTTCACACCTTCTTTTGTTGTTACCGTGAGCTGCAGTTTCTTGGACTGTGTCATCCTTTTTTGCTTCTTGCTTAATCGACTGCAGAATTGAAGGCAGACACAAATAAGAAACTACACACTATAAAACATCTATATGATTAGTAAAATGATTGTAGAAATGGGATTTGCTGAAATATGCTAATTCTCTTAGCAAATACTTCCTGCTAAGAGTTCAATTGCTTATGTATCATCTGCTTGTTTGCATTTTTCTTTGCAGGAATGCATGAGCTTTTGGCACCCCTCCTTTATGTACTTCACGTTGATATCCTGCGCCTTTCTGAAGTGCGTAAAAGCTATGAAGATTATTTTAATGACAGATTTGATAGTTTATCTTTTGAAGAAAGAGATATCACTTACACCTTTGATTTCAATAAATTTCTGGACTCCATGGATGATGAGACTGATTTCCTGGGATATTCAAAGAAAACAAAAAATCTAGATGATCTTGATCCTGAAGTCCAGTCCATAGTGATGTTGTGTGATTCTTATGGTGCAGAAAGTGAGCTTGGAATTGTCTTGTCTGAAAAATTCATGGAACATGATGCTTACTGTATGTTTGATGCTCTAATGAGTGGGAATCATGGTTGTGTCGCCATGGCCGGATTTTTCGGTTACTCTCCAGCCAGCGGATCCCACACCGGGTTACCTCCAGTTCTTGAAGCGTGTACTGCATTTTATCGTCTGTTGGCTGTCGTTGATTCATCTCTGTACAGCCATCTAGTTGAACTTGGAGTTGAACCCCAATACTTTGGTCTTCGTTGGTTGAGGGTATTGTTTGGAAGAGAATTTTTGCTTCAAGATCTCTTGCTAGTGTGGGACGAGATATTTTCAGCGGATAGTAACGTAAGAACGGATACAAATAATGAGGATAGCAGAATCCACAGCTTCAGGATCTTTGATTGTCCTCGGGGAACCTTAATCGCGGGAATGGTTGTTTCAATGATAATATATATAAGATCTTCCTTGCTTTCTACTGAAAATGCAACATGCTGTCTACAAAGACTATTAAATTTCCCAGAGAACATCGACTTGAACAAGATAATACAGAAGGCCAAGTCGTTACAAGCTTTGGTTTTGGATACTAAGATGCGATCAGCTTTGTCACTTAATGGAGTTTTCAACCTGAGGAGTTATATACCTGCAAGAACTAAAAGTTTTCCATCTGGCTCCACTTCCCCTAAATCTCCTTTGATTATCGCACCTGAAAGCTATTGGGAGGAGAAGTGGAGAGAACACAAAGCCGAAGAAGAAGAAAGGCAAATTGGCTCGGAGATACAGAGTCCTCCTACACAGAAGAAAAAGAGGTGGTTGAAGGTTACAAAACTTTTCCGAGCAGTGACTGATCTAGCATATCATAAGACAGCATTGCAAGTGACACAAAGTTTTCTTGAAGATTTATCTCAGCAGCGAAGTCCCGAACTAGTGGAAGTTAATGCAAGCAGTACTTTGATAGATGTTGATTGTCCCGTGACTGTGAGCAAGGAAGAAGACGCTCCTCAAGAAACTGAGGAAGGCATTATGGATTTCCATTCTGCAGATGAAGAGAGTTTAATAAGTGGAGATGCATCCAGTGAGGAGAATTCATCCATCTTCTCAGAGCCAACCAGTATTGTCAGAGATTCAAACTACATCGAAAACGATTCAGATAGCAGTACTGGGTCAAATTTGTTTCCTGATGAAAACGATAAAAGCGTAGATTCATCCAGTGAAGAGGATTCATCTGTCTCCTCAGAACCAACCAGTCCTGCCAGAGATTCAAATTACATTGAAAATGATTCAGATAGCAGTACTGATTCAAATTCGTTTCCTGATGAAAGCGATAAAGGTCAACAAACAAGCGTAGTTTCACCTCTTTGTAATGAAGACGATTCCACAGATTTATCTGTGGGAATTACCAAGGAGCAGAAGCTTTTACCAGGAATATTCCAGTGGTTTTGGAATTTTGGACGCAATTTATCCAGTGAGGAGACTTCTAATCGTGATGCCACAAAAACCAACGGTGTTGAAAGTATCAAGGGTTGCTATTCTGAGTCCCATCCTCAAGCTTTATCTTCTGGCAGCAATGGAGACTCAGATCAGAATCTGGTGAAGACTCTGAAGAACCTTGGCCAGTCCATGCTCGAACACATTCAGGTAACTTCTCAGTTCATATATTGATCGCGTGTTTCAGCAGTAATCATTTTCGAAAGATAAATAGTAAGACAGTAAAATGGGTATTTAACTGGCAAAAGTATTTCACATAAGGTTTTGAAGATGCCAGAAAAAAGTATAGGATTATTGTAACAAAGATATTTGGCCATTTCCATGACAACTCTTTTCCACATTACAAGCTCAAATGTTCTGATAATGTTAGCCCTTTTTATTATTTCAGGCAATCGAGTTGGTTTTCCAACAAGAACTTGGTCCAGTT
This sequence comes from Arabis hirsuta, assembly GCA_964056655.1. NCBI lineage: Eukaryota > Viridiplantae > Streptophyta > Magnoliopsida > Brassicales > Brassicaceae > Arabis > Arabis hirsuta. The sequence goes on from OZ053306.1 coordinate 2,260,318, forward strand.
CAGGCAGGATTTATAGGGAACTTAGCTAAAACCAGTTTGATCGAACATGGACAAATCACAGCTACAACAGCACTTAAGGAGCTTCGGAAAATCAGTAATTTGTTGTCTGAGATGTGAGGTGTAGATTCTCTCATTTCTTCTTAGTCGGCTGTATATACACATTTTTAAAATGTATATATTGATTGAGTAAATAATAAAGAGTAAAGTTTCTCTTTTCAATCGAAGTATGGTTTGCTTTGGTGATAAACATGAGATCAATGATTTTTTGAATTACTATGAGATCAATGATTAACATCTTCATAGGTATGTATTATCAGACTGATCCTGAGTTTATATACAGAAAAAAACAAAAAAAAACAGAAAGATTGTTTCAGAAACTTGGTGAGGAATAAAATAATGGTTTTGCATCATATGAGAAATCTGGAGTTTGTAAATGTTTGTATTTGCAGGTTGTAAAAATGTGTGCTTCATTATGATTTCTCTCTCTAAAGGTGTTGCTATATATTAGCTTCATACTAGAGTCATAATAAGCAAAACAATTAGTGGAAAATTCATGAAAACTGAGTCCAATGCTAAATATTTCTGTACATTGTTTCACATATGGAAGCCTAGATTAGAAGCAAACACTTGTTCAAGTTCTTGTGTTGAAAAAGATTTTCGACTATGCAGAACAAGGTACCTATCGATATTCTAATCTATGTTGTGGTTGTGGAAGCCAGGAAATAGTGAAGTTATGAATCCAAAAACAATGATTTGAATCTCCTTCACTATTCCCCACCAATGGTTCCCTGCTTCAGGACCAACCACGTTCTCATTCTCGTTTGCATTAGCTCGGTTCCCTGCTTCGTTTTCTTCCCTACCTTGTCCTTCTGTATATCATATAAAGAAGATTATGTTACCATACAGCAATGGCTTCTGAATAAGATATCATGTATATATGATAGCATCAAATCGATGAGAGACGGAAAAAGATATATCAAATCTAGAGGATAAGAGACTAAGACCGATCTTGATTATGCATACCAGGAACCGCATTGTCATTAAGTGGCCTTGCGGCTGCTGGTGGATCATTATCTGCTCTAACAACATTTCTTTGAGGCCGAGGTGGTGCTGCGGCTCTATGCATGACTCTTGAAAGCCATCTAACAAATGGTCGAAGAGCTCCAGTTTGGTATCTGTCAAATTGATCATGACTCAATGTACTTGGCTTTTAACATATTCAACATACATCTGTTGCCACACCAAGTTCCAAGAAATATTCACCAGATTTTCAGAATACTTACAGGTAAATCATTGTCGCGAAAAACACCAAAACAGCAAGCCTTTGTCTTGATCCATCTTGGTTGAACAAGTAGACAACAGCAGCGAGCTTGAGTATCAGGAACAAGTCGAGCTGAAACGCGATCTCGAATCTCCATTCAACGACTTGCCTTTGATGAGCAGGTTGTTGTTGACCGTCTTGTCCTTGGCCTTCTCCCCTAGTCACCGCCTCATTACTTGGCCCAGAGCTAAATGAAAATAAAAAAATCATTACGCAAATAGAATTAGAACCAGTAACATTGTTCTTCATTCAATCTGCCAAACAACTACACATAAAGAGGCTTTGATAAACTAGAGAATTTTCGAACTCTCGACTCAATGCTCAACCAAAACCCTATCCAAGTCTAACATGCCCAACTCATTCAGCCTAACTTCCTTTTAACCTGTTAGCTCCATAGGTAGCAAACTCATAGGCTAATTATTATGCTCTCACTAGACTAACACAAGAATTTATTTCCAAAATCTTATTTTCCTATAAACATTTGAGTATTGAGCAGCCTCATCCAAAACCAAATTACTTGTAGATTGACTAATCCGAAACCAAACTACTCGTATCCATAACCAAAATGACAAACTTGTTGTACTGCAACAAGACATTGAACTAAGTATTATGCCTTTCATACATGGACATCAAAACCAATTAACTTCCTTAAGCTACGATTCGATAGAAACAATGTCAAATGTATATAAAGGTCACACTTGAAGAAAGCAGAATCATTTTGAGCGCTACAAAAGCTATCAGAAAGGATAGTACGTACGTGGGTATATTGTATGTAAGTGGGATAAGATTGTTAGACATAAGATCAGTGACATGTCCTGCAAATGTATGGACAGGAACCGCATAAATGCCGGCTCCACGATTCATCATATGTTCCTCGTACTGCACTGGATTCAATCCATGAGGATAACTTCGAAACCCAGAAGAACCTTGAGCCTGGGAAAAAAAAAAACACATTCGAAAACAAAATCAGGAATGTTAAACGCTTATACCGGTCTGAAACTACAATTCCCAATTCGAAAACCCTAATCTGCCATAGATCACCTAAAGGGTAAGACTTTAAGAGCAACCCTTCATTACTCATTCATTCAAATCGGAGAGAAGTCGGAGAATTTGGAAACCAAAACAGTGAGGTTTCTAAACACGGAGACAAATCAATCAATTTACGAAATTTTGGGAATTTTTTATCGAAGAAAGTGAAAGACCTGAGTTTTAAAATCTTTGTTCTCGGGTTGCTTGTGATCAAATGATTTCTGTGATGTTGAAGAAGACACTTTTTCGGATTCCTCCGCCATTGTTAAAGGACCAAGCTTTACGTTCGTTCTCTCTTCTCACAAATTAAATAATTAATCTTCTTCTTGTTCGTTCTGAAACTTTGGATTTTAACACCCGCATCGACTATCCAATAGAAAAATGCCATGTCACCATCACGTGGCATAATAGCTGGTTTTGTAAATTTTGTATTATTTCTTACTAACCCCCTCGTATTGTTGTTTTTTTTACATGAAAACGGAAATAGATATATGAAAACGATTTTTTTAGAAAAAATAGAAAACAAATACGTTTTGGAAACGCACACATATATATACATATATATATAAATATGAATCAACAACATCAAAAATAATATTTAAAAAAATTTGAACAATACAAATTATATACATGAATATTAAATAGCTTAACAAAAGCCAAAAGTATAATAATTTTGTTGTTTTTAACCTATATTCAAATGCAATCTTCCATAATTTTGTTGTTTTTAACCTATAAATATATCCCTACATTTCCAAACTATCTCTTATATATTAATTAGAGAGTGATTTTTTAGAAGATGCTTATCTGTCATCTCCACAATCACTCTCACCAAAACAATTGTGACATGGCTTGTGAAAATTGTGACATGGCAATTTTGAATCAATAATAAAATTTTCTACAACTAAATTTATAATTGTTACCATAAATAAATCAAAAGAGTTTTTAGTCAATATATTATCAGATTTTCATTTTTATTTTAAAATTATATAAAATTTGGTTTCTCATTTAAAAATAGTTTAAAAATTGATTATTGTAATAATAAAATTATAGAAAATTTTTATAGAATATATATTCTTTTTGAAAATAATAATAAAGACTTACCAAAATTTTAAAAGAGATTTTGATATGTTTGTGAAAATAACTTTCCAAGTTTATAACAACAAATATAATTATTCTTTTGAAATATTTTTTTTTAACGCAAGACAACTTGCAAGGAATAAAAAATATTTTTTAATTCGAAAGCAACAATTCTTTTTTTTTTAATCTGTATTTCATTTATAAAATATATAATATGTGTTTCATTTATAAAATTTATGATTATATATTTTAATGTTTTAAAATATTAAAGAATTTATTTGTATTCTAAATTCTATTTAAAATATTTGGACAAGACAAATTTAATATAGATTTTCTTAACTCTAATGTATTAAATTGTTATACATTTAGATTTGACAGTTTAAATATATAAAATAATTAAATGGTAAAACTAAATTTTTGAATTTCATATTATTAATAAAAACGATTTTATTGACCAAAAAAATTAAAAACAAAATAATCAACAATAATGATTATAATAAAAATCAAAACAACTACATATTTCACATTTTTAAAGACTAAAATTAAAAACAAAACTGCCTAAGTAATTTATCCGGGTGTACGCAGAAGAATCACCTAGTTTAGTTATTACGTAAGAAACAATTTTTCATCACATTTCCAAAACGAAATCGAACATTTTCGTCGTATTTCTAATTTGAGATCTCTAGGAATCGAGTTTCCATCGCGTTTCCAAATTAAAATATTAATGTTTCCATCAAGTTTCTAAATGAAAATATTTTAGGAAACGCGTTTCCAAATTAAAATTTATTAGGAAACGCGTTTCCATGGAGTTTTCGGTTTCTGAAACGGAAAACGTTGCTCAGACGGAGTTTCCATGCAACCTAGCTTGAAAGCATTTTTAGTATTTGATTTCAAGAGAGTGGTTCGCCATCAACCAACATGGCTATTGAATAATCTTTAAAATCTTTGGAGAAACAATCAAGCTTTGCATAAGCATTGCAGAAGACAATGGTATTGAGTTTTTCTAAGTGAAAGCGCTAATCAAGAGCTTGTCACTAATGGTGCGTTACAACTTTCTTCCGTTGATTGCATTCGCAAGCTTCTTCGCGGTTTTTTTCTTCTTCTTGTTCATGCTCAAGCTCAAGACCAATCAGGTACATAAAGTCTTGCAAATGTCTAAATATGGCTGCGTTTCAAGGCTTTTAATCTCTATATGTGTGCCAAGATTGTAGGTTTTATCAGTATAGATTGCGGTATAACATACAGTTCAAGCAGGGGTGGCTCAATGTGAAAATAGGCCATGTGCCAAAAAAAAAAATCAAAAACATTTGGTCTATATTTAATAAATTTTAGGGCTCTTTTATGTATAATTTTAATAACTTTAGGGTCCTTTTACAATAAGAATTAATGAAAAAAGCGCATTATGCAACTGCTCATATGACACTCCTTCATTGCCGTCCTTGGGTTCAAGCAATGACAATGAAACAACAGACATAAAGTACATTTTAGATGCTACTTTTGTCGAGTCAGGGACAATTCATAGCATAGATCGTAAGTTCTAGACAAATTTTCTTGAGAAGCAGTTCTAAAACTTTAGGATATGAATCTATCTTCACCAAATATTAATCTATCGTGAGGTTTTTAATATGGATGCATGTAAAGTTTTCAAATCCTAGAGTTTTTTAGTACAAACCTCACAATAGATTCAAATATCAAAATTGAATCCCAGCCTGCTCGAGTCATCAAGAACACTGCTTCGACACCTTTGAACGAAAGCTTAGACATAAGCATCTTATGTAATCCCTTTGTGGAAGTTCTATGTGTACATGCATTTTATTGAAGTTTAAGAGATACGAAACAACAAGATGAGAGAATTTTTGGTGATTTGCAATGATTAAACTTATATGATAACTTTTGCCTTCGCTCTTGTATATATATAGACACATTTTACATTCATAATCTGGTCACTGAATCTAAACCCCAATTTCTTTTTAAACGATTAATTTATCAACGCCATATGTATTGTGTCAACGAGTTTCTTCAATCACCTACTGATAAAAAAAGATGGTATGGTTTCATTTTTTGAAACAGAACTTGGCTGGTCTTCTCATCTTTTGACTTTGCATTTATCCACTTTTTATGTGCATTCTAGTTGATGCAATTATGAGAATCAAATCCAAATAATGGAGTGAAGAACTGGTTTGGAGATACTTGTGCTAGTAAACTATCCTTGAAAAGATATATATAATGATAAAAAGATATGATTTGAATTTTCACAGCCAAAATGTAGAGTACAACTTACTCAACATAAGAAAACCAATAAAAAGTTTATGTAAACGCACTCTCAAATCTGTGCTAATTAATCTATTTCATATGCCTTTTTTATGTTTTTCTTTAAATGTAATGTTTTTTACAGGAACTATATTAAAAACTCATAAACTGATATTCGTTTTTGTTTTCTCCTTTAAAAGCAAATTTGATTTTTTATATGGTTATAAGGTCTTTAAAGTATGTGATCTTATATTCAATGTGTTATTTTATTATATATATAAAAATTATTAGTATTAGGCCAAATGGGCTTCCACAAAAAAAATAGGATGGTTTACTAGAATGATCTTGTCAAGCAAATATTTGGACTATAATGATCTCTATCTTTAAATATTATTAGAATGACCTTGAAATTTTTTTAATTCCTGTGTTAACCTTATTTCATTTGAAGACAAAAAATGTATTTACGAAACTGCCATTAATGAAGCCAAAATTTTTTTCCGCCAAAATTAAATAAGTCTACCATTCTGTTACGGTAGACTTATTAAACGTCTGGTAGACTTATTACGGCGTACGCGATGGTAGACTTATTTATAGTTGTGGTAGATTTATAATATGTGGTAGACTTATTCGTAATACTGGTAGACTTAATTTTGGGATCGGTAGACTTATTTGTAGTAGTGGTAGATTTATAAAGTGGTCGGTAAACTTATTACGGTGCAGGCAGTGGTAGACTTGTTTATAGTAGTGGTAGACTTATTGTAAGTAGTGGTAGACTTATTGTAAGTTGTGGTAGACTTATTGAGTAGTTACGGTAGACTTATGCGTTGTAGTGATAGACTTATTTATAGTTGTGGTAGATTTATTTTTGAGTGGTAGACTTATTAGTGGTTGTGGTAGATTTATTGTTGTGATTGGTAGACTTATTGATGGTTCGTGCGATGGTAGACTTATTTATAGTTATGGTAGATTTATTTGTGAGTGATAGACTTATTAGTAGTAGTGGTAGACTTATTAATGGTTTGCGCGATGATAGACTTGTTTATAGTAGTGATAGATTTATAAGATTTTGTAAACTTATTTGTAGTACTGGTAGACTTAATTTTATGATAGGTAGACTTATTTGTAGTGATGGTAGATTTAATTTTTTGATTGATAGACTTATTGATGTTTAGTGATGGTAGACTTATTTATAGTAGTGGTAGATTTATATTTAGTGGTGGTAGACTTAATTCCGGTTTCGCTCGATGGTAGACTTGTTTAAAGTTGTGGTAGATTTATTAAATTTGGTGGACTTATTTGTCTTTTTGGTAGACTTATTAAATCTTTTAAGAATTTTACTAGAATGACCTTACTTAATTACAGTTGTGGTAGATTTATTTATAATAGTGGTAGATTTATAATATGTGGTAGTGGTAAATTTATAATATGTGGTAGACTTATTTGTAGTAGTGGTAGACTTATAATATTCATTTATAGTAGTGGTAAATTTATTCAATGAAGGACAAAATCGTAATTTACTCTTCATCTTCTCCAACACACCCAAGCTTATGTCAAACCCTAACAATGGCGGCCAACTCATTTTTAGCTCGTTTTTGCTCTGTTTTAATTTGTTTTCAACTGGGTTTAGCCTAAAACTACTAGATCTAACATCATATATCCATTTTCTAACAAAAAATCAAAAGATTTCGAGTCTTTTTTTCAACTTTTAATTTTTAGTTCAATTTTTACCTAAATCTCGGTGCTTCTGCAGCCTCCCCACCTTTGCCGAGCACGATCCGGTGCTTCCGCAGCCTCCGCGACGGTGGTTTCAAACAAATGTTTTATTTATTGGTTTAAAAAATTTCCAACGTATACATGTGGTGGTACACTTATTGGGTAGTTATGATAGATTTATAAGTTTTTTTTTTTTAGGTTTCAGGATGGTAGTTGCGTAAATAAAATAGATTATTAAAGTTTATTTGTCTTTTATCGAGTTGTATCAAGTTACTAGATTTGACAAAGTCATTCTAGTAATTACCCTACTTTCCAAAGTCATTCTAGTAATTAACATAACATTTTTATTTCTCTTATGAAACAATTGAGAATCCTCAAAGTAATGTAACACATCTCTGAAATGGTATCACTCCACGTGATCAAGATTTGTGGTATCGGCTTCATCACTGACAATTCATCAATACAGGTAGACATAGAGGTTGCGATAGCACTGATTTTAGTGCTTAACTTTTCATAATCCTTAGCTGCCAAAGCTTCGAATGTATCATTATGATAATAAAGAGCATCTTGATATAATCTTTCACATAAATCAATTGTCTGCAAATCGGTGGTGTTGCCTTCGAATGACTTCATTTGTTTCAACGTATCCGACATGTTTCCAAATTGATAGTTGGTCAAAATTTTGACGAGATCAAAAAACTCCATTGTTGTAAATTCAGGGATTGGTTTTAGAACCTCAAAACAAAGTGAAGAATTCATTCCTATTCCTGTGCAGATGGAGTGGATCTCACCTTCTGTAACCATCATACTAAATCTTGCACATGATGAGACAACAAGAAAAAGTAAAACTATCATAAGAGCCGATGAAAAGTTTTTTTTTACGTTTGGAACCATTTTCTTTTTGTTACAACTGTTTGAGAACTATGTGAGATTTATATAGGCCAAAACATATCTTTAAATTAAATGCTAACAGAATTTTATTTATTTTTAATACCATAAATGACATGAGATTATGTACCATAATTAAAACAATTTGACTTAATAGTAACAATATATCAAATGGCCAAATGGTTTCTTCTTTTTGGCAGTTTAGATAACTTTTAATTTTAACTTTGACCAAAGAAAAGGAAGAAGATAACTTTTAACATTTTCAAATTTCATCCATGCTAAAAGGAATAAAATAACACAGATATTTGATCTTACCATGTTTGTAGGTTATGAACTGCCTATTAAGCATATGTTTGTAGGTTATGAACTGCCTATTAAGCATATCTTCAAATTTAATTGCTAACATATTTTTTTATACGTTTGCGTTAAATGATAAAGATTATTTACCATAATAAAGTGATTTTTTAACTTAATAATAGCGATATGTAAAACGATGAAAGCATTCAATGTTTTTCTTTTTGGTTTAGATAACTTCTTAAATTTCTTAAAACACTAGTCTTCATATGTCATCGGAGACCTTCGTCGCACGGGATTCCGGTGGATTTGATCCATGTATCTGGATATAACAGTTTTCCCACCGTGAAGTTCTCTGCTTCTTTCGTATCTGTGATAACCTTAAAGCCTTTCCACGGGACTCGTCCGCTTGTACTCGCTCCCGGGCCTTTGTTCTTGTACTCGCCGTAATACACGGTAGACTGACGTCGAGTGTCGCTACCCCATGGAAACCATCCCGCCGGATCAACGAGATCATCTATGAAACAATCCATGAAGACGACCCTTGAGAAGACTCCCCACGGACGTCCTAGATAAGTCTTTACGGTTCCCTTGACGGGAGCAAGATCCGAGGTTGCTCTTATCTCGCATTCTTGGAATGAAAATCCTGAGCTATCTTCTCGCCTTTCGCGTTTCTGAGCCGTGATCACGTTTTCCTGTCCAAGAAGTGGCTTCCTTGCCTCAATATGACATTTCTGGAATGCAGCCTTTGCGTTACCGAATATGAAATCAACCGTCCCGGTGATATAGCACTCGCGATAAAACTGCTTTTGTTTGTCAGCGTAAAGTGTGTCCTGATAGCCCTCGATACGGCAGAGATATAGAATCGAATTATCACCGCTCACACGGAGAGCCACAGCCTGATGCTTTTCCGGACCGGCTGTGTTCCGGATGCAAATATCTTGGCCTAAAAACCCATCCCCATCTACGGCTATAAAGAAATTGTAACAACAATTGAGCATTAGTATCATTAGTATTTTAAAATATATGTGTAAGTCTATTGAGAAAATAGAAAATATACCAAGTGTTGCGGAGTCGAAGGTCTTTACGTGGTCTACATAGTTCAAGCTTCCGGTTATGATGGTTTTATCTTTACTCTTGCCTACTAACGTTATGTTAGTCTTTGTACTCGCAATCCTAACGATCTCATCATATATGCCTTCTTTAACATATATGATGAATCGTGTTTTGCTGTTATTAGGAGCCGCCTTAACCGCATCATTTATGGTTTTGTAGTTTCCCGAATCATCCTTAGCAACGATGAGATTGGCGCTACGTTGGAGCACCTATGATTGTGTTTTAATTAAGAAACATACGGAATTCAAGGAGCAATTGAACAAAACAAGATAAAAGTTATTTTTCTTTTCTGTAGAATTAGATATCGTCTCTTAAACTGGTGAAACATCCAAGTTAATTACAACCAAAAATAGGAGCAAAGTTACTTTCCTCGCAAGTCGCAAGATAAAAGTTCATGTTGGATTTTTTTTCTTGGATAATATTATATAATAATACTTTTATGGTCTTTTGATGTATTGACTTGGACCTTTGCTAGTTAAATTCAGTCTATATCTTTAAATTAATTCGAGAACTAATAAAAAAGCCATTTTGAGCTACATTTGCTTAATGCAAAATCTTCATCAAGATTTTCTTTTGTAAACAAGAAAAAGTTGGTTTACTAGAAAAAAAACGCACATCCAAATGAAAATAATTATTTTGTCGGGATCAAAACAGTTTTATGAGGTTTTATCTGTACATGAACTGTATAAGCTGTTCTACAAATTATACATTTGTTGGAATTCTTTTCTTAGATAATATTATAAAAAAATTTTATGGATCTTTTGGTGGACGTTAATCATATTAACTAATTTCGCATATTAACTAATTTGGAAAATGACAAAAAATAATTATAATAGACAAAAACCAAATGACTTCAATCATATTTTGGTAAGTATTAATCATATTTTTATGGATCTTTTATTGTATTGACTTGGGTAATATCATATTAATTTTTTTTTTTGTCATTTTTGAATTCTATTTTTTGAATATAAAAGAAAATGTTTTTGAACTCACTTTTACACGTCCTTTAATTTTCGGTTGACACAGAAAATGAGTTCATCCCAATTTTATTACAAGGAAGCCAAAAACGTCTTTGTCAATATAAGTTGACAGTTGTTCTCCATATTAGAATACTTTTTTTCTGCAAATTAAGTTTTTTTAAAGGATACTAATCGTCTAATGAACATCGTAGGTATTGTAAAGGGTATTTAAAAAAAAACTATATATTCGATGAACTTTGTAAAATGAACCTAGTGCTCAATTTTTTAAATATTTATCTAAGACATTATAATTCGTGCCCATTCAAACGCATGTTTAGCTCATGCAGAGGTTTTCTTTTACATTGGATAAACTAAACCTAATCGATAAACTATGACATATTTACATATCGAACTAAATTTTAACTAATACACTGGCCATTGTATTTCAGCAGCACATTTTTAAATAATATTACAATACAATATATCAAAAAACAGTGTTGATATAAAAAAAATTCTATAAAGAAAAAATTAGTTCTTTTACGAGCAATAAAAAAGTATATCTTAAATCAAGTGAAAATCATTTTATGCGGTTTTATCTATATATATGAACTGTTATACAAATTATATATTAGCTTTTTGAAATATGGATGGAGAAAGTTCCCGTTCATAGATATCTTTTTGTCTGTTTACTATCTAGCTTCAAATTGAAACAAAAGAAAATTTTGGAGTTTTATAGATTACCTCAGAGTCTTCTTGAATCTTCTTTTGTTGTTCTTGTTTGTCGGAATCGGTGGACAAAATCTTCATCAAGAGTTTTTGTTACAAACAAGAAAAGAAATTAGTTGTTTTTAGGGCTGGAAATAAAAGCGTTTATTTTAAATCAAATAAAGATAATTATTTTGTCCTTATCATAGTAGTTGTATGAGGTTTTGTCATGAGGTTTTGGAGTATAAATTATACATTTGTGTTTTTGAAACATGAGTTCTACGGATTTACCTCATAATCTTCTTGAAGACCACGGCCTCCTTTGTTCTTGTTGTTTTCTTGTTCTTGTACGTGATGTTCGGTGTAAAACATGGCCGGAGCCGAGAGTGTTCGACGGTGGAGCATGGCTGGTTTGAGGTGTAGAAGAGTAAGAAAATAAAGATTGTAGTGAAGACAGAAGATTTCGAGAGGAGAAAAAGAAGATATTAGAGATCAAAAAGAGAAGAGAAGGTCTCAAGAGGAGAAGAATAAGAGGAGAATCATAAGAAAGTAAAGATGTGTCCTAATTAACACTCGAATATATATTACATATATGTATGTTAGGTACTATATGTTGAAGCTGAGTAATTAGTAATTACACATAATAGACAATTACTTGTAAATATCTCCCAAATCCCCAGCTGAGTAATTACACATAATAGACAATTACTTGTAAATATCTCCCAAATTCATATATAGTAACATTCCAGCTCATACATTATACACTCTATCAATGGTTTCTTATATATTATTTTTCTTATGATTAATAATAAATAGTTTAAATATTTTTAAGAAAATGAGGGAGTTAAGAAATGTACTATCTTATGGCTGAGACCGAAAATGTACTAAATTGATCTATAGTAGTTTTTAATTAATTAATTTAAGTCTTTTTCTTAGTCCATCATAAGACATTAATTCGTGTCCATTTTAAATGCATGTTTAGCTCATGCAGAGTTTTCTTTACTTTGGATAAACTATTTTTTTTTTTGGGTGACATAAATAACAATTTAAAAAAAAAAACTTTGGATTTATATTTATTAATTTTGGATCGACTAAACTGATATAATTTGAACTTAATCGATAATTTATAATTTACAAATTGAATTGAGCTTTAACTAATATGCTGGCCATTGTATTTCAGCAGCTCATGTTTACATAAGATTATAATATAGAAAAAATGTTGATAGGAGTTAATTGGTTACAATATATCAAACTAGAGCATATGTTTGTTTGGTGGATGACTATGTGATGATTAATTACTATATAGACGGTATCATAATTCCTAACCTAGTCTTTTTTTTTTTTTTCATCTGGAAAGTTCATTGATATTATAACATTGAGTTTTACAGAACCAAACCTTAAGCCGGCGAATACATAGAGATTCCCGGAGCCAAAGATACAACATCAATTACTCGACAACAGATGCAAAACCAAAACAAAATATTAACAAAAGAGTTTAGGGACACACCAAGTCCATAGAAGAAACAAGAAAGTAAAGGATCATATCATCCTAATCAGCCGGTTCCCAAGCTTTTATTCCAAAGAAAATCCGAACATACGCACTTTGATGACAAAATCTGAAGAAACACCGTAGAAGAAAAGCACCAACATCAAGATATTGGGCGAGGTAACACTGCCTCGAAATCAATCTCTTCCAACAACAAGAAAACAACAGAGATCAGATTCCTAGTCAAAGGCAAACCGTAGCTAATAGACAATAAGCACCGCAATCCAAATTCCTAAATAGACCAAGCTCAAAGACTGCGTATATTTTATTAATTTCAACTGAATTTATTCGATATATACAACATTATATACACATACTATTTATGATTATTACTTAATTTTGTTGGTTCGCTTGCAATCACTATCTTGATGATTTTACTTTTTGATAAAACTAAAAATAGCAAGTTATAACTTGTAATACACAAATTGTTACTTTTGCTTAAAAAATGTCTTTATAAGAAAAACTAGAAAGCACAATTAGTCATTTAATTTCTTTACACTATGACAATTAATCATTCATTTCAAATATAAGTTAGTGCATTAGAGCTAAGTATAAAAGGGTGGGGAAAAAGAGTCGTAGATTCTGAAATATAATCAATATTTAGAAGGGAACATTAGATATAAAGGACGTTTTTTTTCTTTGTCAATCTATACTTTTATTTGAAAGTTTTCATTTACGCATAAATTACCCTTTTATATAAATAATTAGTTTTTTTCAATTTTTTTTTCTCATACAATGGAGAAACAATTGAATAAGACTTTTTTTTATTAAAGGTGCAATTGTTGTTTGCTAACCAAGAGATTAAATTTTGGATTTATAAATTCGTTCTGATTTATTTAGAAGACACTTTCTGTAATTTATACATGTTCTAAAACATTCAGATTATGTGATATGAACATTGTACATGCTCTAAAAAGTTTAGAATATATATACTACCGTTCTACGATGTTTAGAAATTTTTTCAGAATACGTCATCTGAACTTTGCTCTATGTTCTACAAAATTTAGAATACATGTTCTAATATTTGTTAACAAAATCTAGAATACATCTTAATTATACTAAAGTTAATTCTAAAAATGGCAGAATACGTATTCTTTTATTTGCTCTATGTTCTGAAAAATTTAGAATATCAATTCTAAATTATTGTAGAATTATGAAAATTAAGGAAACTAAATATTTGAAATCTTTAAAATGAATCTAACAGTTTAGGAAATCAAATATATTGTAAGATTATATTCTGCAGAATTTAGAATACATATTCTATTTTTTCAAAATTCAGTAAATTTTCGATTATTCGAGACCGTTGGTAGACGATGTTTTTGGTGTTGTCTCTTATCTCTGAACGTTGATAGACGATGTTTTTGGTATTAGGCCTACTTGGTATGGTTCTCTGTTGTCTCTGATTATGGTTTTATGGTCAGAGAAGTTAATTAGTGTGTGAAGTATAGATATTGCAACTCAGATTGGTGTTTAAATTTCCGCTCGAATTGTTTCTTGTATATGTAAATGTCAATCCTTCTTTATGTATGTTTTGATTAAGGCAGCCATATCCATGATTTAAAAAACAAGAGAGTAGAAACTTATGATTGTCGAGTCAGAAGAAGAGTACAATACCTTTGTTGGGATTGAACATAATATAGTTGATGTTCAAAAGGAAGAATATGATACTCAACTCGGTTGATAAATAACGTTACGTATAATAAAAAAATGATAGTTATTAAAATCTAACAAAACGAAGAAAAACAAAATTAATATCGAGATAAATTTAGTATATTAAATAGTTGTCAAAATAATAGAGATACAAATTTAGCAACTAAATGACGTCAATATTTGTTATAAAAAAAAACTGACGTTAATCTTGTATGACTCAATTATATATGTGTTTGTTAACCTTGAGCGGTCGAATTATCATTGATATTTTATTTTTATAAAAATATTATCAATGATTAAATAAAAAAATAAAAAAATAAGGGAAATGTAGCCTCGAACTTGTGACATCAATCAAGCATCTCCCACTTATAAACCAATTGAACCAACAAATCTTGTTGTAAATTGTTCACTAAAATATGTTTAAATCTAATTCATGATTAAGAGCATAATAGAATTTTAATATAAACTAGATGATCGACCCGCACCGTGTGCGGGCATGAATTTTTTTTTTTTGTGAAATACGTTAATTTTGGTATTTAATAAAACAATTATATCATTTAGAAAAATTAAATATACTTGGTTGTTAGTTTTTAAATTAATATACATGTAGGAAACTAATATGCATATATATATATATATATATATATATTATTTTGGGACTCATTGTGAAAATTCTTGATTTTACATTTTATAATTTTTTATCTTTATGTTGAAATAAAACGCAAACACTGGATAACAATATGTAAAATTTTATAATTAGTGAAAAATGTAACATATTAAAAATGTTAGACATGACGAGTATGAATAATTTGTAAACTCCGTTAACGATAGTAACTATATATGTTTTGTTATCATTATGCTCATTTCCTTCTTCTAATTTTTTCTTTTCGTTAAACATTTTCATCCTTTGTCTTCTCCTACCAATTTTTCTTCTTATAGTTTGTTTATTTCATGTTCTAGTTTTTTGGTTTTTTTCTTCGACTTTTTTCTCGTCTATGTGCTGTTTTCTGTTTTTATTCATTCTTCTTCTTGTTCTTCTACGTTTGTTACTTGGTATGTTACCTAGTTGGATGAATGAAACTGATTGAAATTAATTTTTCTCTCTCATTTTCTCTAAAAAATTCACCATTTAAGAAATTGTTTCCTTTAAAATTAATTGAGTCTCATCAAATTAGAGAAAACTAAGCATATATAGTTTCATATGTATATAAGATTGCACCTCTTTTTAGTGTTGAAGTCCTTTGATATATTCAGTAGCAATATCCAACATGTTTGTTTAGTTTGTTTGCTGCAAAAAAAAAATGTTTCTTTTAGCAAAATAATCCCTATAATTACATCATAATTACATACGAAACAATAATCAATACAACTCACTTTATCTGTAGTGGTCACTATTTTTTTGTAATATCATGTTGATAAGATTATAATTTATCACGCATAATATATCTCTGTAGTCCCAACATAAGCGTGGTTTCCTTAAAAAAAACTATATAGCATAAGTTTTTTTGTGGGTTAAAGATATAGCATAATATTACAAAATTGTAATTGCTTTAGAATAATTGCTTCAAATAAAACAATTTGTCGCAAGAGATACAAAGCTATTTCATGAACCACTCTTGATCAATCTCATCACTTGTCATACCAAAGCAACCATCTTAGTGGGTGCATCCAATACATATCACAATGCATTTCTCGGGTAAGAAGGCATCAAATAAAATAAAAATAAAACGTGAGTATGTTAAATAAAAATCAACATAAAATGATAAAAAAACTGCATGTTAGAGCTTGAGACAAAACCTAGCCATGATTTCGATATGATAGGTATATATGGGAAGACAAATAGTTAGCCACCCAAAAATATTTAGAAGATTCACAATACAAATGTAATCTAAAAGTAAAGAAAGATCGGTGAACCATGTTTTGAAATGTGTTGACAATGGAAAACTGGGTTCTTTGTATAGAGAATGATAATTGGTTTAACTTTTAAAGGATAAAATCAAATCTTTGAGAATCGTTACATGTATCTAAAATGAAAATTTAAACTAAGAGAAACTTGCTCTACAATTGTAACAATCAAATCTTAAAAAAATCATAATATTTATGTAAAAATATTAACGAAAGATATCATTTACGAAAGATATCATTTAGAATTTTATGTATTCCAAAACTAATTAAAATTATTCTGATCTGGTTTTAAAGATTCTTTTTTTTATCAAAAGTTTAAAATACTCCTTCAAAATGTAAAACATTAGACGAAAAATCTAGCTTACAATATAAGAAATCATATATTACAAATTTACCAACTCACTTTACTGAATATGATGTAAATTAACCTAACTTAGTATTAATCTAGAATAATTAATTATTAAAAATAGTAAATTTCAACATCTTTTTCATAGGATTATATTCTGTAACTATTTTTTAGATAAGAAAATACATTTAACTTATTTTTTGTCAAGGATTTGTCGTAAAAAATTAGAATTTTGAAAAATAACAATTAATGCATAAAAAGTTGATATTTTGATCGGTTGTAACAAATGAAGTTTAGTTAGGGATCTTGTATAATTGCATTGTTAGAGAATATTGTGCAAAATAAATGAAGAATCTTAATTAAAAATTGTACGTAAAACGTGAATAAGTATTTTTTAAAAAAGCTAATAGTTTTAAAAACGTAAATAATAATATTCAATTAAAATTATCTATTTAATTAGCTTAAACCATGTCACATTTTTTTTATAGACATGTCATAATTTTAAGCCTATCAAATTAAAACACTTAAAAAGACTAAATAATAGTACTTGCCTTTTAATAGTA
The DNA here is from genome assembly GCA_964056655.1 of Arabis hirsuta. Classification (NCBI taxonomy): domain Eukaryota; kingdom Viridiplantae; phylum Streptophyta; class Magnoliopsida; order Brassicales; family Brassicaceae; genus Arabis; species Arabis hirsuta. Next base: position 2,277,680 of record OZ053306.1, read on the forward strand.
AGGAGATTAAAGTATATATCACCAAACTTAAATAATAAAAATATAGATGGATAAACTCCAAAAATCATCATTTATTTCCAATTTTCTCTATTTAAAACGTATAACATGTATTAACATATGAAAATTAGCATGTTCTTCTTCTCCTTCCTTATTTATATATTAATTTTCAATTTTGAAACTTATTCGATATACATGAGGCCCGCTATGTATACATACGAATACTATTAATTACTATAATTAATTTTGTTGGTTTCCAATCACTATCTTGATTTTAATTTACAGTAAAAAATGCCTTTAAAGAAAATAGAAAAAATGTGATTAGAAAAAACAATAATTAGAAGGAAAAAAAAACTCATTATGAGGTGGTCCTGGCGTTCAATATAGTAATTTGACTTCTTTACCTTATGAAGTTCCAAAACATTTAATGACTCCAGCTAGTAGACTAGAGTTATGTTTAATCGGCTATGGTTTCACACTAAAAAGGTTTCTTGAAATGATTTTTCTTTTGTTTTTTGTTTCTTTATGTTTATAATTTGATATTAGTTCTTCTTTTTGTTTGATCGTAACTATACTTATCTGTTGGTAAATAAAAGAAGGGTCAACAGTTGGAAAAAAGTATACATCATTCTTACTAAATAATGAGCTTCAAAACTATTAAAGTTCCAAAACAAAACATCGGCAACAAAGAGAGAAGGTACAAAAACTACAAGTTTGCTTCCCGAGGCAAGCAATTATGTAGCCACGCCGGCCCTCCACGAGCTAAGAAGGACTGAAATTTACCATCACGAGTAACACTCGACGAAATCTCACGGGCAAGCGCCTATGGATTCAAGTTCAAAGGAGCAGGATTGGAAACAAGACCGAAGTGCACTGATATGAGAAAGAAGAATCCGATATCGTGGCCAGTCTGTTGCTTTGTGCACAGCTTCAAAAGCAGCTTGACAATCAATCCCAATGATCACATCATCGACACGTAAATCTCTTAAAACTTCAGTGGTTTTATTTTGACTAATTTATGAATTTTTTTTTATTCTTAAACTTGCCTAAGTCGAGAAATCGCTAATTCATATGTTCATTCTTAGGATGCTTCAATTTGGCCGGATCATTTTAAACATGACATGCAAGGTTGTTAACAAGCAGACTAAATCCACTTCGTTTATTTATTTATTTTTGTTAAAATGTGAAATTTATTTATCAACACACAAAAAAAAAATGCTTACAAATTTCAGTCATAAAGAATCGAAAGTTTGAAAACAGAGTAAACATTTTTGCTCCAAAAACAGAGGAAGCAAAGTTCATGGTATTAGAGACCGAACAAAAGGAGATCAAAAGGAGATCGTATTTGGCTGGAAGTGAAACAACATTCTATGTCGGTAGCCTAGAAACCTCAATCCTGCGTTTGAGACCATCTTGCTCTTTTGATTCCGCAATTACGCCTCGTCGCTGAGAGATAATGCGGTTCGAATTTCCTTGTGGATAGTGTGAGCAAGAGAGAGGGATGAGTTTGGGGGCCGATGGTGTCGCCGTCCACTCGGTTCCCTCCAAATCCAGTAAACCGTTGATTGCAATGCCATCTTTGCCAGAGTTGCGTCTAGCTTTGAGAGCCGGTTTCTCTGAAGGCTATTCACCGTCAAAGTCCAATCCGAATTTATCCTTGATCTGAGAAGCGTTGAAGTTAACATCGCCCAAAGCGTGTAGGAGAAAGGGCACGCAAAGAACAAATGATCGCGAGTTTCGTTGGGCTCTTCATAGAGAAAACAAGATTGATTTGTACCCCATTGGCGCATACGATCTCATGTGGATAATCTATTTCGAAACGCCACTTCATATGATATGTTTTGCTCGATAGGCATTGAGTTGGCGAACAAGAGAGAATGGTATTCTTTTGCAACATCAATCCAAAAACGAAAATGGAAAAACATATACAAGTATAATTATTTAAAGTGTGACAAAGAAATGTTTTGCCATAAAAAACTGGCATACCTAACAAAAATAATATTAATGTTTTGCCATAAAAAACGACGTAAGTGTGACAAATATTGATTTTTTAAAAAGATTTGCGAATTTTATGTTTGTATATTTTTGTAAAACGCTAAACCGAAGAGAAATAATGTACAAACAAAGCTGCGATCAAATCAAATTATGATGATACAAATTGTTGTGATTCTCCCGGAGAACTTTCGTTTCTTCACTCCTCCTAGCTTCCCCACAATGTAGTTATTATTTCCAGATTAAACCTACAGAACGATTACCAAATCCTACACTCAAACATAGCCAGCTTCTGAAGTTTCTTTGCCACAATCCAATTCAAGTCATGCACTTTATGATTCCCTGCATTTTCTCCTACGAGTATCACAATCGTGGTTTGTGAAATATAAATTTATCTACGACTTCCGTGTCAAATGAATTGGTAGAAATCGGTGCAACAATTAGAATTTCAAATTCGTGGATTGTGAATGTAAAATCATCGCATGACTTCCCGTGTCATATGAATTGGTAAAAATCTATGCAACCATTAGATATTTTCCAAGTTATTTCCTTATAAGCCCAAGATCATGATTGTGCATGTGTTTAAATTTAAAACAACCGAAGCTTTGTTTGTTGAGATAAGCTTGAATAACAAGCAATCCTAAAGAGATTAGGAATAGGAGACATATTTAGGAGCCATCTAAATATGTTAAGAGAGTTTAAGAAAAGGAAATTATCCTATTGAGAGAATAGGAAATTTGTGTAGATCTTTCTCTATATAAGGAGATGTCAAGTTGTGGCATAACTTATGAGAGAGCTTTAGTTTTTGAGTTATTTTTCTAAAGCTAATAAAGAGAGATATTCTTTATTGATCTCGAGTTTATATCATCATAAGAGTACTTTATTGTTGACTCAATCATCATGTACACTACTGTGAGTTATGACATATGTTGCCTTGTATGACATGAGTTATCTAGTGATAGGACTGAGATGAAAAGATGACTCTAGTGCCCTAGAATGCATAAGCTTAAAAAAGATAACACAAGAAAACTTACCTAACAAAGTTGTTTAAAGTGAGTTAAGTAGCTGTTTCTAAACCTCTATAATGACACGTCTTTGGATGTGAAATACAAAAATGAGAGGGTCCAATGCTTTCGCGCAACCTTATTATGCCCATCTCATCAAGCTATGAGCTCTTATAATGAGACTACCACATGTTATTCTAAGACCAACATGAGCAAACGGTTCTCTTATCTTACCTTGGTGTCCACTTTTTTCTTTCTGTCGGTCTCTATCCTCATCTGTATCCTTATCTTTGTTTCTATTTTTTAGGCTTCTGCTTGTGGTTCTTCTGTTCTCTATCTTTCTCCTTTTCATGTCTTTATGTTTTAAAGTTTTTTAACTCAATTTTTGATTTTGATGCAACGATGGGAGCTTTCTTTTCTGCATGGAAAAAAACAAGAGATATCATATTCTCATACTTAGCTCGACAATCATCACAAGATACTATGAAGTAATTCTACTTATCATGCAATAAATCATGGTTAATAACGACCTGGACTTCACAGGAGATCAGACAAGCATCACATAGTTCCAATATTTTCTAATATAGTCTCAGTCTCTAAGTCTCATCTAAAAGAAACAAAAGGTAACTCCGGAAAAAAAAAAGCAGAAACTTACTGGAGGTAATTCAACAGGAGCTGTATTATTTAGCTCGAAAGCCTCTTAAAATTGATCTAGAACAAAAGATTGGATGCGACCATTTGTAATAACCTGATCCAATTGCATTCCTTTTCTCTTTCTAATCAATGTATCTCCCACCACATAATGAAGATAATTAGCATCATAAAGCGAGTCGAGAAGTGATCTCTTGCAAAAGAATTCATGGTGTGGCTAAAGATGTAGTGCACCACCCAATTTTCTTTAAACTGTATATAAAGGATCCAGAAGCTCAATAACCCTAAAAAACAAAGTAAACAATTCCAATTCTTTTATTTTTCCTGTGAAATTTTCCCTATAATTATATCCTCATATTTAGCTACAAAATCAATGTATCAAAGGGTCTCAGCGGGTGCGGTTACGGAAGTTTGCGGAAGCGGACGGTAGCGGTTTTAAGCATTATTGAGCGATTTATACGATTGGCGCAGCAGTTGAAAATTAGTGCGTTTGCGGGATGTTTATGATTGGTTGACAGCGGGTGCACTAGCGGTGAAACATTAAATTAATAATATAAACACATTATATAGTTATTTAAAAAAAAAAAACCCTACTATTAAAATAAAATATAAAAAATCATTAATTCAATATAATTAGTATCTTTCTTATGTTCATTTTTAAATTTTTTTAGTTTAGACGAAAATTATGATTGTGACAAAAAAAAATGAAAATTGTGATTTAATGGAGACATTTTTTTATTTTAGAGAGGTTAATGTGATTTTGAACATTTTAGTTTGCTAGATTTTTTAATCAAGATCAAGAATAATTTATCGAAAAAAATTATGATTTGAAGATTTTATAAAAATTATGATAGGTTATTGAATATTAATTAGAAAGTTTCGATTTATTGATATATTTCATAATTATAGTTACTAAAATATCAATTTTTTTTAATATTTATTTTGATTTTTTAATAAATTTTCTCTTTTTTGATAAAAAGAAAATCAAATTTTTTTTTTTAATTACCCAACTGCAACCGCCCGCAACCGCAAACGTTCGAGGGAAGCAGCTTTTGGATTTGAGAGGTTTGGAGTGATACAAAGCGGTACAAAGCGTTTCTCATAATTGTTGTCAAACGCCAACAACCGCTAGCGGGTGAACTAATCAACCCCTCAATATAGATGCCTTTTTTGGGATTACATGAAGAAGAATCGTCTAGGTAGTGTCTAAATAACAATCATGAAGTTCACATCTAATAACCCACGCAAACAGGAATGTGAAGATTATAGAACAAAGAAATATTAGAAGGCATAATCATTACATTGATCCTGTCAAATTGGAGGTGACTCTTTTCGCATTGTCTTTTCCCTGTGGAGGTAAAAACCAGATTCATGTAAGTGGCTTAACAACTATAAACACATCATCAGAAGATTCAAAACCATAAGTGGTCATCCTTAAGCATTAAGATCTAAAGACTATTTGTATATGACCACGATATGACAACCACTTGGAAAATCACAAACAACCAACGCAGTTTAACAACCGAGAAATTGTATTATTGAAAATCACAAACAATCAACGCACGCAGTTTCATAGTGAAGCTATTAAATGTATTATTGGTACCCATTCTAATTAGGTGGTAAGGTGCTTGCATTTGACGGAAAAGGAAAAGTCGTCTGTCTATTCAAATTAACCGATGGTGTCTCAAGCAAACAAAAGATCAAAAGGTTAGCAACAAGAATAACATGACTGGAAACAAAGGGATTGAAACATATCAAGCCATAGCAGATATATGTGACCAAAGATTACAGTGTGAGAGATGGATGATTACATCTTGCGTATTGGATGTAATAGCCCATGTATCATCATTGATCTTTTGTGTGAGATATTCAGGCAATTTTTGAAAGTAGCGACGAATCCTGTGCCCGTAAATTGTAGGAAGCATCCCCTGTGACCTTAAAAACCATGATCTAGACATAACAAAAAGAAAACTGTCTCAGAAAATCTAATATCCTTCCCTTCGGCTCTGAGGATCTATATGATAAGAGAAACAAAACCAACCCTAGTTGAAGAACCGGTTCAAACCATAGTTGAAGTTGAATCAGAGAACAACGGCGGAGGGTATAGCGAAAGATGTTTAATTATCTCTGACTTTATGAGCCTAGGTGTTTAAAGTGGAGCTTCTCATTGGTTTTTGAAGTAAATATAATGCTACTACAGAAATCGAGTAGGTACGAATGGAGGAAGAAGAAGAGGAGAAGGGAGACGTTTGAAGAGGTAGGCCAAGGTTTTTTGTTGTACACGTGTCTTTTATTTGTGTGCTGATGTGTCCCTCTAATAGAGAGAATGTTTTGAAAATCGGACCGGAGTGGCCGGTCGAATTGGTTCAACGGCGAACCATAGAGCTATCCGATTCGGATTAAGGCTAAAAACCAGATTTGAGAAAAATCGAAAAACCCATCTAAAAACCGGCCAAAACTGGTGAATCGGCTTGAACCGATGAACTACCAAAACCCGGTTTTTGTGTTTTCTTTGCTGTTATACTTTTTATGTTGATTTTTGAGAAATTTTAAGATATACCACATTTTCCATGCCACTTTTCAATTATGCCACTGTTTGAAAATTTTTGCTATTATGCCACTTTTTTTTTCAATATTCCAATATTGTGTTTTGACTAATTTAATTTGACTTTTTCAATTTTTTTTCTCTGTCTGTTTTTTTCTTTCCCAGATTTCAATTTTTTTTTTATCTATTACTTTTTTTCAGATCTCAAAAAAAAAAAAAAATTCCAGAGCTCAAGAATCTTCTTCTACTCATGTAATTTTATACATCTTATTTGTATCTAAAGAATCTCTTTTTATAAAGTTATACACAAATGGTATCATGATTCAAGTGCAAACTCAAACGACAAAATTTCAAAGATATTAGAACAATCGAAAGGTTTTACAATTGATGCTTATTTGTCAATTGATGGGTTATCATTATTCGTTGATTTAGTGAATTAATTTACTTATCTATTTAGTATTTACCATTGAATGTCTTTTATTGTACACTCATTGTATTAAATTATATATTAAATATTCTAATTTAACTACACGTCTATATATATATATGAAATAATAAAATAGTAAACTAAACTTCTGATAATTCATATTATTAACTAGAAGAATATTGATAATAATATTTTGATAAAAATAAAAACCAATACATATTTTTTTAATATTTTTAAAGTGAAAAAATAAATATAAAAGTTTACCCGCCTATAACGCGTGCGTACAACGCGGGCGAATCACCCATGACTCTAATGGGTTTATCCATTAAACCCATAGATCCATTAGGGATAACCCATCAAAATCTATTTATTTATATGGATAAAAAAATCTAACCCTAATTCTCTAAAATTATGGATGGGTTTGGATAACCAATGGGTATTGACCCATTTTAACACCCCTAAAGACATACACATAACAGACCGGGTTGAGTGTTTATGTTCAATCGCTTGTGCGTCTCTTAGCTCTAACGATAGACCAACGATGAGTGGCTGAGTTGAAGGAGACTATAAGCAGAGCAAGAGCTGGTGGTGCTTCTGCAGCTAGTAGTAGTTTTACAAAGCCGGCGATGAGGACTTCTGACTCGGGAATGTTACCTCGGATAGTGGCAGATACAGAAACTATTTTTATATGGAGCACAATAAAAGTGACTCTTATTAAGAAAATATAATATATTTTATACTACTATTTTGTTTGTTGTTACATTAATATTTTTTTCTATTTCGTATAATTTTAAAGGAATAACATAGATAATAAACACATTTTCTCGAGAAAAAAAAAACAATAAATAAGCTAGATAAGATATATTTCAGTGAAAAGCTCAAACCAAAAAGAAAAACAAAATTAAACTAATTAAAAAGCAACGTCAAGAATAGGAAATAGAGACAAATAAGATCAATTTACGGTAACAAATTAAATGGAGGGAAAAAAGAAGAATTATATGTACCACCGAAGCCAATAAATCATTTTGAAGAAGCAGAGAAATTGAGAAAGTAAAATATTGATTCACAAATATTTGATAATCAGTATGGGACACGTGCCCCACCCTTAGTGGCGGATGCAGACAAGAAGTTCATGGGGGGGGGGGGGGGGGGGGCAAACAATATATAATAGGGGCATAATGTCAATTTTGGCAAGATTAGTAAAGCTAAATTGTAATGGATTACAAAGAATTTTAAAATTTCATGGGGGGCATATGCACCACCCTTTCCTCACCTAGCTCCTCCCATAACCTAGATCCGCCCCTGACCTCAGGTGAGGTAAGATGATTGTTGAGAATGCATCTGAGCAACAAGGTTGAGTTGTGTTTGTTTTGTAAGAACATTAAATTGTCATTTTCTCTGTTTGATCCATGTTAACTTATACAAGGAAGATTCGTTTTTTACTTTGTACAATTTTACAGTAGATTGTTTGTGGATCCATGTTAAATGATTCTCTTAATCAATCAAAGGATTGCTGTGATGTTGAAGAAGACACATTTTCTTCTTCTTCCTAACTGTTGAACATTTTTGATGGATTGTTAACACTCACGTAAAGCTATCCAATAGAAGAGCGCCATGTCACCATGTACGTGGTATAACAACTGGTTTGGTAACATTTTTGGATGATTTCTCAATAACCCCTCATCTTTCAAAAAGTCTCTCTCATTAATGGACCTAAACTTTGTTTTCTCGTTTTAAGCACCCAATTATCTGAAGAAGCTAGAGCCTTAACGCCGAGTGATAAACCTCGTGAATCAGTTCCCTTACCAATGAAAATCCGATTAGGTTGTTTGGAATTTGGTCTCCGACCAATGAATTGGTATTTCGATGGTCGATTACGAGAGTCTCCAGGAATTGCTGAACGAAGATGGTCGTAGTGGAAGCTCATAACAAGTCTGGGTAAATGTGATATTTTTCTTTGTTAGAGGGATTTAGTGAAGTCTGTATCAACAAAAGATCGAATTTCTTAGGACAAGCTTTGTCCTTTTCATGTCTTCGCTTCTTACTACTTCTTCTCTTGCAAGTCTTGTCGTCTATGAGATGATGTTTAAATCCAATGCTTGATTCTAGTTAAAGGTTTAAATTTTCTCTAGCTAATGCTTTTGTTTCTCTAATCATATGATCAACGTTGAAACATAGAAGGAAGGCTGAATTTTTATAACTTTATTTATGTCACTTTCAGTTTCTTTATGTTAGTTTGAAACTTTCATTGTCAACTAATCATGAGAAATACTAATAATTGTTTGGTTTTAAAGAATTATCCCACTTGAAATATTTGTCAACTTACAAAAGACCACCACAAGTCGTTGTTATGGTATTGACTTGAACGCATTTTATAGTATTTGAATTTAAGAGAGTGCTTCACCATCAGCCAACATGGCTATAGAATAATCTTTGGAATGAAAAGTATTGGAGAAAGAAAAAAGATTTACATAAGCATTGCGGAAGAGGAGATGGTATTGAATTTTCTATGAGAAAGCGCTGATTAAGAACTTTTGTCACTAATGGCGCGTTACAACATTCTTTTATGCAGATTGCATTCGCAAGCTTCTTTGCTCTTCTTGTTCGTGCTCAAGACCAATCAGGTATACAAATGTATAAATATGGATGCGCTTTTAAGCGTTTTAATCTCTATATGTGTGTTTATATTACAGGTTTTGTCAGTATAGATTGCGGTATACTTGACGATTCAAGCTATAACGACGAAACAACACACATAAAGTATGTTTCTGATGCTGCTTTTGTCGAGTCAGGGACAATTCGTAGCATAGATCCCAAGTTTCAGACAAATTCCCTTGAGAAGCAGTTCCAAAACGTTAGGAGCTTCCCTGAAGGCAAGTGAAACTGTTATGATGTGCAGCCTCCGCGGGGAAAAGGCTTCAAGTATTTGATCAGAACCCGTTTCATGTACGGTAACTATGATAATTTAGGGAAGGCACCCGAGTTTGATCTTTATCTTGGGGTCAATCTTTGGGATTCTGTTATTATAGATAATACAACTACGATAGTTACCAAAGAGATCATCCACACTCTTCGTTCGGATCATGTTCATGTGTGTCTTCTTGATACAGACAAAGGAACTCCATTCTTGTCTGTGTTAGAACTCAGGCTCCTGAAGAGTGATACATACGAGACTCCGTATGAATCAATAATGCTGTATCGAAGATGGGATCTTGGTGCCCTTGGAGATCTTCCTATCAGGTTATTATCAATCTTGTTATATTAATCTCATATTATATACCATCTCTTGGCTCACTTATGTTCTAAATTACGTTTTCTCAGGTACAAAGATGATGTGTATGACCGTATATGGATGCCTTCAAAGTTCTCAAATCATAGAATTTTCAGTACAAACCTCACGATAGATTCGAATATCAACAATGGATTCCAGCCAGCTCGTGTCATCATGAACACTGCTACGACACCTTTGAATGCAAGCTAAGACATAAGCCTCGTATGGGAACCAGTTATCCCTTCGTGGAAGTTCTATGTGTTCATGCATTTTGCTGAAGTTCAAGAGATACAAAGCAACGAGACGAGAGAATTTTCGGTGATTTGGAACGATAAAACTAACCTTTATGATAAATTTAGCCCTCGCTTCTTGTATACAGACACACTTTACACTCAAATTCCTGTCACCGGACCAATACACGACTTTCTTCTCAAACGAACTGCTAAATCTACGCTCCCACCTATCATTAACGCCATTGAGACGTATCGTGTCAACGAGTTTCTTAAGCCCCATACTGATCAACAAGATGGTATATATGGTTTCATTTTCAGATACATAATTTTATGTTTGCACTTATCCATGTTTTTATTTGTATTCTAGTTGATGCGATTATGAGAATCAAGTCCAAGTATGGAGTGAAGAAGAACTGGCTTGGAGACCCTTGTGCTCCAGTAAACTATCCTTGGAAATATATTAACTGCAGCTATGTCGATGATGAGTCTCCGAAAATCATTTCCGTGTAAGCTTTTCTTCAAGTGCATACACATATGTTTTTGCCCTATCTCTCTTTCTCCTGTTCTCACAAGGGTCGTTTGATCTGCAGGAATTTATCCTTAAGTGGCTTGATCCAGCCTTCTCCAACCTTACATCGATACAGAAACTGTCTGTATTTCTCGATTTGATCTGGAAACTTTAGTACACAGAGTTGTGAAATCTTTAAGTGATGCATGCAACCAAAATTTTATTATAGGGACTTATCAAACAACAATTTAACAGGAAAAGTACCTGATTTCCTTGGAAATCTACATAACTTGACGGAGTTGTAAGTTATACTTATTGGAATTGTACATAAACGATGACATGCATTACTTGGAAAATTGGTATTGATCTCACGGACATGTCTGCAGAAACTTGGAAGGAAACAAGTTAACGGGTGTTCTTCCGGTGAAACTACTAGAGAGATCAAAGAGTGGATCGCTTTCGCTGAGGTTGGTTCATGATTATCTTTGGTTTCAACTTTCAATCTAAGTTTTGGCCTATTAGGTTCATCTTTCCATAATGTCTCTGCATTTTAATTGTAAGGTTTGACGGGAATCCGGACCTCTGCGTGTCTGCTTCATGTCAAAATCCGGATTTGAAGACAAAGAAGAATGTCTATGTTATTCCAGTAGTAGCATCTGTCGCAGGAGTGCTTGGTATTGTACTAGCAATAACTTTGTTCTTGCTGTACAAGAAGAGACATCAAAGTGGTAAAGACATCAAGAAACGATCATAAATTCTTTGTTCTTTAATATATAGGATTACTTGTAAGAAAATTTCTCGTTATTTCTTTACAGGCGGCTCTCATAGTGTTAGGACTGGGCCATTGGACACAACAAAACGATACTACAAATACTCTGAAGTTGTGAAAGTTACAAACAACTTTGAGAGAATTCTTGGACAAGGAGGTTTTGGAATAGTATACCACGGTGTCTTAAATGACGACCAAGTTGCTGTCAAGGTTCTATCTGAATCATCAGCTCAAGGTTACAAAGAGTTCAGAGCAGAGGTCAGTTTCTTTCCCTTTAAAGGTTTAGTGTTTATAAAGTTAGTTATAGAGTGACTGGGAATATGCATCCACTTGTTTATTATCAGGTCGAACTTCTCCTGAGAGTTCATCACAAGAACCTAACTGCTCTTATCGGATACTGCAACGAAGGCAAGAAGATGGCACCTATCTACGACCAACTCTCCGCTACTTAGTTTTGGCCCTATGTTATTATAGCCAGAGGAAACTAAACTCACCTTTTGGTAACTTTATTTATAAAGGAAAAAAATCTTATGTTTTGAGCTGGGAAGAGAGGTTACAGATATCATTAGATGCGGCGCAAGGTTTGTGATAAAATGATCTCAGATCAAAACACATACTACAATAAGGAATGAGAAAATAAAATCAAAAGAAACTTTTCTTGTGTTTGTTTGAAACTCAGGGCTTGAGTATCTTCACAATGGCTGCAAGCCTCCCATTGTACAAAGAGATGTAAAACCGGCTAATATTCTAATCAACGAGAAGCTCCAGGCCAAGATTGCTGACTTTGGGTTATCTAGAAGTGTCGCATTGGACGGTAATAACCAGGATACAACCGCAGTTGCTGGAACTATCGGTTATCTCGACCCCGAGTAAGTTCAAAAGCTTCTATTGTGTTTTGGTATTAGCTGTTACAGTTTCTGAGGCATTGTTTTACAAAATGAAGGTACCACTCAACGCAAAAATTAAGCGAGAAGAGTGATGTTTACAGCTTCGGGGTGGTTCTTTTAGAGGTTGTCACGGGGCAACCGGTGATTGCACGTTCAGGAACAACAGCAGAGAACATACACATGACTGACCGGGTTGAGTTGCTTCTGACCACTGGAGATATCAAAGGCATTGTGGATCCAAAGCTAGGAGAGAGGTTTGATGCTGGTTCGGCATGGAAGATCACTGAAGTAGCAATGGCTTGTGCGTCTTCTAGCTCTAAGAATAGACCGACAATGAGTCGGGTAGTGGCTGAGCTGAAGGAGAGTGTAAGCAGAGCAAGAGCTGGTGGTGGTTATTCTGGCGCTAGTAGTAGTTTTACAGAGCCGGCGATGACGACTTTTGACTCTGGAATGTTTCCTCGGGCGAGGTAAGATGATTTGAGTATTTAATGTCTAGAAACTGAAAGTATCTGTGTGGTGTGTAGTGTGATTTAAGAAGTAGAAGAAGAAGAACAAGGTTGTTTTATGTTTGGTTTGTAAGATAATTGAAGTGTACAAGAATTTTATGTTTAAAGGTTTTTGTCATTTCCTCTGTTTTGATTAATTTGACAAATAAAGAGAACTCAATGCTGTTACATGATGTTCGGTTTTCTATCCGATCAACGGTATTTTAAATAACCGACAGTTGCACACAAGTAAGACCGGAATCAGAAAGAAGACCAAATTCGCAAACCGGACCGATGTGATTATTTAGTGAATCTGAAGCATATCCACTTTCCCACTTGAGTTGCTTAAGTTACAAATATCGAAACTGGGCTTTAGTAAATCGTAAGCCAGAAAAAAATTAATTGGTTAATGGCATAAGAAAAGCCCATTTTAGGCAAGTACATATAAAAGGAAAGGAGTACCTTGCAGAACACTTGAACGAGAGAAGAACAATTTCATAAGACCGACCTTTAGAGGCTATCGATGAGAACTCGCCGGCGAACATACCCGTCGGAATCGGAACCTCCAGTGTTAGTGAAACTCATAGTTCAAGCGTCTGTTACAAGAAAACGAAAGCTCCAATCGTGAGTTTCTTGTGTTTGATTGAAAATTTCAGGGTTTAGGGTTTTATGTTCGTTTGTGTTCTTAGCCTGAATTCGTCTTTTTCTTGTAATTTGTAGTTGCAGTAACAAAGCTAGAGGTGATCTACATATTCCCTCAGATCTCTTGCCAGATATACTTTCCCGCCTTGGATTAAAAGACAACGTACGAGCTTCTGTTGTATGCAAGACATGGCTCGAAGCAGCTGTTTCTGTCAGGAAGTTAACGCCTCTTCCTTGGCTTTTCTATCCACTAGACCAACTCTCTGCTACTGGTTCACTCTACATTTTTATCGACCCACTAGGGTGTCAAACATATCAAGGTAGGTTTCCAGAGTTAAAGAACCATAGAATCTTCTATTCTAGGGATGGTTGGTTGCTTGTTAGAGACTATTATTACCCATCCGGGTTCTTTCTTAACCCGTTTACTCGAGAGCGCATCAAGTTACCCTCGGGGTTAGGCTACTACTTAGCTTTCTCGGTCGCTCCTACGTCAAGTAGTTGTGTGGTTATCTCACTCAAACAACTATGTGACAAATCAAGTATAGTGATTGATACTTGGCGTCCTGGTGAAAACGTATGGACCAAGCATTGCTTTGAGAACCCGTTAACAGAGTGCAAATGGACACTAAGTGTCTTCTCCAATGGTATGTTCTACTGGCTAAGTGCCTACGGTTACCTCGGGGTTTTCAATCCGTCTAGAGAAACATGGAACATTCTTCCGGTGAAACCCTGTCCCGCAGATTTCGCTAGGCCAGTTTTGATGACGGAACAAGAAGGAGACATCTATGTTATGTATACATCAAACAGAAGCGACCAACCAGTGTTTAAACTAAACCTTGAAAACAAAATATGGGAAGAGAAGAGAGATTTTGGTGGCTTGACAGTGTTTTCAAGTTACCCTGCCTCTCTTACAAGAGCTGGTCTCTCCGCTGAGGAGAGGGACATAATATATGAGCGACTTAGCTTGCACTACTCCTTCTCCAATGACAAAAGCTTCTTTCGTCCTCCAATTTTGTCTCGCACCATCGCTTGGATGGATCCACCTCACAACGTTAATTTTTGACTAGCTCTAAGTCTCACACACCCAAAAATGGTTATTATTAGTTGAAGATTTTACATTCAACCATCTAGTTTCTTGCTATAGTTCCCGTGGACACATGATAATCTGCCACGAAACACTTTTATAAGCAGAGCAAAAGCTGGTGGTTTTTTGACTCGGGAATGTTTACTCAGGCGAGGTAAGATGATTGTTGAGAATGCCTTCTGAGTTTTTAATTCACGGAAGCTGGAAATTGAAAAAGCGGTTTGTGGCCAGATCTCTACGTTTGTGTTTGTAACGAGTATGTATGAGCATAAAAGAAAGAACACATAGAATTTTTTAACGAGGTTCGGTTTTTCCTACATCCCCGGGACCTAGTCCAGAATCAATCCATTAGAAAAGGCCGCAACCTACAATTGTTATATGGCATACCACCACTCTTTTCTACATGGACAAACTATGAAGATAGGTATCAAGCCCGTGACAACCAACCAGCAGCACCGGTGCAACACCGTCTTCTCAACGGCTGCAATCTTCATAGACAAACCACCATCAATATGGTGGGACGACGCCACACACACATGTGTGCATCTTAAAAAGGAACCCTAGGCGCGTGCCTCTTGCCTTTTATACTACCACCACGAAACCCTCACGTTTCATGTCATGTGGGCTTTTAACTTCTATCATTATTGGACTTTTTAATTCAATAAGAGCTCAATCTCATTTTTCTCCACGTGTTGGAACAACTTTGCATGTGTTCCAGTAGCTCGTATTGTGTTGCTCCAGAAACCTCTCTTTCAGAAATCTCTGTGTGGTGTGTAGTTTTGTCTTTTGTTTGTAAGATAATTGAAGTGTACAAGAAGTTTCATGTATACAGGTTTCTGTCATTTTCTCTGTTTTGATCTATCAGACGAAAATTTGGAAAATACTTAATTTGATGAATATGTTGTAGCTTTTTATTGTAAAAGAGATAATCAATGTTAATTACAAGAACTTGGGTTTTCAATCCCTATTAAAATAACCGATAGTTACGTAAGTAAGACCATCAGAAACAAGACATAAATTCGCAAACATTACCGATGAGTTTATTTTGCACATCAAATCCTTTGTCCCACATCGACTACATCATTGGAAGGAGACTTGAATTGCTTATATATAAAAATGAGAGCCGGTAGCGTTAGGGTCAATTTTCGAAACTGGCTTTTTTTTTGGTAATCGAATCCCGAAATTATTAATTAGACAAAGACATAATAAAAAGGAAATTACCTTGCAAACGTTTAAATAAATGAGGACTCACCGGCCAACATACATGGCGGAATCTCCGGCATCATTGTTTATCCCTCACAGTGTAGCCCTTTATTCAAGCACTTTAGCTTCCGACACAAGAAAAAGAAAGATCCAATCGTGAGTTTATGATCTTTGAATTAGGGTTAGGTTTATGTTTTTTGTGTTTTTTTTTGTTTATAAAGATTTGTTTCTGTTCTTACGCTTTCACTATCCTCAATTCATCTTCTAATTGTCAGAAACACAGCAAACACTAAAGAAGATCATGGATCGAAGATGAAGTGTATAACACAATTGTGGGATCTAGTTATTCCTTCAGAGCTCCTCTAGGATATACTTTCTCGCCTCGTCTTTAAAGACAACACACTACAAGAAAACTAAGCTGTTTCCGACGGACATTATGGTCGGAAATCCGTCAGAAACACCTATTTCCGACGGATTTCCGACTATAATGTCCGTCGGATATAGATGGTCGGAAATGATAGATCGGTCGGAAATCCGTAGAAGATTTCCGACGGATTCCGACCGATACGTGTCGTTGCAAATGCCGTCAGAAATTTCCTACCGCATGGTCCGTCGGAAATTTCCGACCGTGTGGTCCGTCGGAAATTTCCGACCGTTTCGTCCGTCGAAAATTTCTGACCGTTTCGTCCGTCGGAAATTTCCGACCGTTTTCCTACGGATTTGATATTTTTGTAAAAAAATTAAATTATTTCTTATTTAATCTATTAATTATTTAAATTATGAAATAATTTAAATAAAATGATAAAAATACAATTAAATTGTAATGTAAAGTATTCAGAAATATTTTAAACGTAAATTACAAGAAAAAACTAAAACCGACGTAAAAATTTAAAAATTAAAATCTGGGAATTTGCTCCTCATGAAAGCCTTCATTGCTTCAAGGCTCTCTTTTGTTGCGGTGTTCTCAAGCTTCAATTCTTCAACTTCTTCGTCTTTCTTCTCAAGTGCTTCTTTGAGACCGGCTACTTCGTCATAGAGTACGGGATTGGTCTCGGAAGAAGAACTAGGCCCGAACCTAGTTGCTACATTGCCTAATCCAGGTTGACGACCCTTGCGCAATGGGGTTTCCTACGGAAAATGAAATGCGTGAATATGGAAAATTAAGAAGAAAAAAAAAAGTCGACGTATAATTAAAACGTAACAATACCTGGAGGACCATATCATTGACTTCGTCTCGAGACAACTCACACTGGTTCGAAGAAGAAGAACCATCCAAACCTTGAGAGAAAGCCATTTGCGTAAGCCGCTCTTCCTTTCTCTTCTCCACCTTATCGACGATTTCAGCAATGTTCGGATAATCGATCTTCCCGGTTTTTTTGTTCGTGTGTGTCTGTTTCATCAAAGCAACTAAATCTGGAACCACACCGCTAGATTCTTGAATCTACAAACGTTTTCATAAATATTGTTAATGTGAAAGATAACAAAAACTATTTATAGTAATTTCAAATACACTTACCATCTCGTCCTCCCGCGCTAAGAAACTCGTAGCCCCAGAGTTGTGAGTACCTCGAGGATTCTTCTTACGGTTCTTCGAGTTAATCTTTGCAACCTTTTTCGTTGCCAGATCAGCCCAATACGCCTGCAATCCCAACCAAACATCCTCGTTCAAGTTACGCGGTTTCTCACCCCCGTTCTCCCATTTTTCCTTCCACTCGTTTATGTGGCCCGAGTAACTATCCTGGGCCATCTTGTAGAACGCATCCCTAACTTGTCCCGTCAAACTAGGATGCCAATCATAATCTTGCTACATTTTTAATAACAAAAATTATTAGTAACTATAAAATTCTGTTGAAGACAAAAATTTATGTTAATTAAAGACATACCGTCTTATAAGAATGTTCGGAACCAAAAATCTTTCTCACTTTGAGGCATTGCGCTCCACGTCTTATAAGAATGTTTGAGGAGTGCACGTATCATCTTCAAAAATGATTTTGAAATCTTATTTTTCTTACCGAACCTAAAAACATGAAAACAATGTGTTAGTTAAAAAATCAAAGTTAGTATTAATTTTAACATTCCCTACAAAATTTTCTTACCAAGTTGAGTTGCCTCGACACATTGGGTCGAGCTTAGGAATGTTCTCTCGGCCCGGTTGAGTCAACACCTCTTCGATCGTGAGCTGTTGTTGGTTGGAGCTTTGACTGTCCGGAATATGAGATGGGCTCGGGGCTTTGGGCCTGGGGGGATTGTGTTGTCACTTATTGCACGATTCGGGAGGTTAACAAGTCTACGGAAATCTCTCATCGACCTGCAAATTGACCAAAAAAACATTTTGCAAACATTTCAATTCACAATTCATAAATCCCAATTCACAATTCATAATTCATATTTCATAATTCAAAAATTCACAATTCAAAATTCATAATTCACATATCACAATTCATAAAATTCCCAAAAATTCACATTTGATAAATCCCAATTCACAATTCCTAGTTCGTATTTCATAATTCAAAAAATCACAATTCAAAATTCAAAATTCAAAATTCATAATTCATAATTCACAATTCATAATTCATCATCCCTGCATTCCTAATGAATAATTCAAAAATTCCCAATTCCTAATTCAAAATTACCATGGTCAAAATCAATAAACCCTAAATCCATACACATACATATTTTTCCGACGAGGTGAGGTGAGGTGAGGAGAGAGAAGGACTGGCGGCCGGTTGAGGAAGAGCCGACGGTTGGTGGAGGTAGAGGAAGAGCCGGCGGTTGGTGGAGGAGGAAGACACGCCGGCGGTGCTTTGTTTCGTACGAAGAAACATTGGTGGTTGGCGGTGGAGGAGAAAGAAGAGAGGACCGGTGAGTGGAGAGAGAAGTTTTTCGGCCTTGGAGGAGAGAAGAGCACCAGCGGTGGGTGGAGCCTATGGCGGACGAGCGAATCTCCGGAAGTGGGGGGTTATTTATCGGGAGAAGGAAGTGCTTCAGTCGGCGGAGAAAAAGAGAAAGAAAACAGATCTGAGATATTTATTGGATTTTTCCGACGGATTTCCAACGGATTTAATGTTTCCGTCGGAATTCGGTCGGAAAATGTATAAATTCCGACGGAATAAGCGGTCAGAATTTGAAGATCGATCAATCCTCCGCCTGATCGATCAGTCCCTATGTTGTGGGTCGATCTAATTGTTTACGGTGGTTTTTTGGCAATGGGAGCGATCGATCCTAGTGGAGATCGATCGATTCTCAGTAGATCGATCAATCCGAAGCAGATCGATCCTGGTGGAGATCGATCAATCAAAAGGGGATCGATCGATCCCTGTTTTGTGGATCGATCCCTCTTTTGTGGGTCGATCTGATATATTTATTTAGTTTTTCCGACGGATTTGCGACGGTTTTAATTAAATCCATCGCAAATCCGTCGGAAAAACTAAATTTCCGACGGATATATCGGTCGGAAATTTAATATTTCCGACGGATATTTCGGTCGGAAACAATAAAATACACAATTTTATTATAACAATTATAACAATTTTATAACAATTTTAACAATTTTTCGAACACTTTATAACAATTTTAACAATTAGTACACTTATAACAATTTTAACAATTTTATAACAATTATAACAATTTTCGGTTGGAATTATAACAATTTTAAAGCAAATTTTATTCCACACATTGATTATTAAAATCTACAAAATTAAATATGTTATTTAAAATATTTGAAATTCATCTTAGAAATTATAGTCCGTTGTTGGGGTCGGTTTTCACCCGCTCAAAATTAACGTTCAAAGAGTGGACTCCCAATCACAGCCTCAGAACCGAGCACGTGCTCGGGACGATAGCGGAGCCGACCACGGCTTCAAAACCGAGCACATGCTCGGATTGATTGAGGAGCCGACCACGTCCTCAGGTCGATCGAGGAGCCGACCACAGCCTCGGAGCCGAGCACGTCCTCGGGTCGACCGAGGAGGCGACCAAGCCTCGGAGCCGAGCACGTCCTCTGGTCGACCGAGGAGCCGACCACGGCCTTAGAACCAACCACATCCTCGGGTCCTCGATGGTTCGACCACATGCTCGGCCCAGCAGCCCCATAACATGAAGGCGACCCGATGACACAAAGACAGTCCAAAGCCCTGCCCAAATGCGAAGCCCACTTCGACACAACCGATGTTCGCTAGACTTGGCAAAGTGGACGTCACATTATAGCTCGCTAGAGTTGGCAAAGTGGACGTCACTCATAACCCACTTGACAAGGTGGACGTCACATCATAGCTCGCTAGGGTTGGCAAAGTGGTGGGTTTGTCATAGCTCACTAGTGCCGGCAAACGTGGCAGACCTGGCACAGACTCAGTTTTCTATAAATACCAGTACATCTCCCTTGAAGAGAGGAGAGGAAAAAAATATTGTAAACAAAAAGCCTTACAGAGCAATAACAAACAATTTCTCATACATTTGTGATCTTAGCTAATCATAGAAATCTCTACCTCTTCAAAACAAACCCTAACAAATCTAGTTGTGTTGGTTTCGGCCTCCAAATCCGTCTGAATCGGATAAATAATCTGAAGGTGCTGAGTCCGGCTCTTCGTCAAACTCCCCAATCTCTTCCTCTGAATCCTCAAATATAGCATCCTCTGCGTCCGTTGTGAAATCGACGACAAGGTCAACCTCAAGCGAATGATCAATCGAGCCAATATATCCGGCGGTGCTCTGTTGCAAAGGTTCGGTATCTGCTACCCCATCTACCCTTCCTTTTGGGTTAATTGATGTCACTGTAATCCATGGATCTTGTTTGTTTCGTACTCGAGGGTATGGAATATATGAAACTTGGTTTGCTTGTGAGGCAAGGATGAATGGATCGTATTTTTGAAGTCTCTTCATCGAATGTACAGATGTAACACCAAACTCGTCTTGTCGAACACCGGTAAAAGGATCATACCAATCACAGTAGAAGACAACGCACCTCAAATCGAGTAAGCCGGGATAATGAACCTCCAATATTTCACGCAAAACACCATAGTATACAAGATCACCGGAATGTGAAGAAATTCCAGAATTAGAAGTGGACCTTGTGTTCATTTCCCTATGGATCTTAAAAGCGTATCCGCGGGTGCAGTACATCGGATATGACATAGCAACCGATGTTAGGCAGGACGACAGCTCCTCTAACCACGTTGGAAATTGATGGCCATTAGATTTCCAATGCGAGATCTACACGAGACAACAGTTTTCCATTAGTACACGGAGATTTAAATATTTTACATAAATTAGTCGTCATCAATTTTTTCACTTACGTAGAATGGTAACCACTGGTCAAATTCAGAACTTTTTAGCACATTCAATTCATCTTCTGTGTAAAGTGGATTTTCTTGGCGTAATTGGTCCATGTAAATGCTGAAAAAAACATATCATCATTATTTTTTTGTTATCATAAAAAGAAACTTGTGAATTATTTATTCTGTAATTAAGAATACCTCTCGTATGGCATGACTTCTTCGCAATTTGTGAGAATGTACATATGCAAGTGTTTTTGCTCCTCAGATGAAAGCCTCCTAGATTTTGCTTTCCCACTTAGTCGGCCGACTTGTGCAAACATATGTGGGACATAAGCTGGATAAATGGGTTTTTCTCCTCTATCATCGTAACGCCCTGGTTTTCGACTCTTTGATTGGACATTTGAAGGGAAGTAGTTTACCGCAAAGTTAGATGTTTCCTGATTGATGCTTTGAGCAACAATTGAACCCTCTACCTTGCTTAAATTTTTGACTTTTTTCTTCAGATGGAACATATAACGCTCGAACGGATACATCCACCGATATTGAACAGGGCCACCAAGAGCAACTTCCCGAGGAAGATGAACCGGAAGATGTTCCATAACATCAAAGAAAGACGGCTGAAATATCTTCTCTAGATTGCAGAGGATCATTGGTATATTCTCTTCCAAATTGCGTATCCCGTGCACTGTAACGGATCTCGTGCATAAATCTCGGAAAAAGCACCTACCACTGCATAGATCAAATATAATTTTTTGATATACAGTAGATAAATTAAAATATATGTGATAATGTAAATTGATTTAAATTCCCAAAATTTACCTGCAATTGCTCGATGGACGTTTTTTGGTAGGAGGTCTTCAAAGGCAAATGGAAGGAGGCGTTGCATGATAACATGACAGTCATGACTCTTCAGTCCAATAAACTTTCCTTCCCCCATATCAACACAATTACGAAGATTAGACGCATATCCATCTGGGAATTTAACATGATGCGTAATCCACTCAAAGAACTCTTTCTTTCCTAAACCATCCAACCTGAAGACCGGGATACGACCTTTTCCATTCTCCATGACATGTAGTTCCTTCCGAGAACATATACCGGGCAAATCCAATCTAGATTTCAAATTATCTTTTGTTTTCCCTTGCACATTGAGCACTGTATTGATGATGTTATCGAAAAAGTTCTTCTCAATGTGCATGACATCAAGATTATGCCGTAAGAGATGATCTTTCCAATATGGTAAATCCCAAAAATACTCTTCTTATGCCAATTATGTTGTTGCCCATAACCATCAACATGATCATGCCCATTACCACCACAGTAAGCCGTAGTCATAACACCAAAATCACGAAACTGAGTCATAATATAATCACCATTTAACTCGGGGGGGGGGGGGGGGACGATCGTGAAGCACTTTTTTTTCTTTGTAAACAACGTGGTGCTCCGCCGGTACGGATGATCAGCTGGTAAAAAACATCTATGACAATCAAACCAACACGCCTTTTTGCCATGCTCTAATTGGAATGCTCCAATGTTATCTTGACAGTACGGGCATGACAACTTTCCGTGAGTTGTCCATCCAGATAACATTCCATATGCTGGGAAATCGCTTATGGTCCACATAAGCACAACTTTCATCGTGAAGTCCTGATGGCATGAAATATCATATGTTCGAACACAATGGTCCCATAACTCTTGCAATTCATGAATCAATGGTTGCAAGAAGACATCAAGCGAACGCTTCGGATGGTCTGGACCGGGAACAAGGATAGTGAGGAATAGAAACTCTCGCTTCATGCAAAAAGTTGGAGGCAAATTGTAAGGTGTGACAATGACTGGCCACAATGAATATTTCCTCCCATGCTTCCCAAAAGGATTGAAACCATCCGTAGATAACCCAATGTATACATTTCGTAGCTCTTCTGCAAAACTAGGATACAATGATTGGAAATGTTTCCATGCACCTGCGTCTGAGGGATGCGCAATTTCTCCATTAAAGGTATGCTCTGCATGCCATCTCATAGGACCGGCTGTGCGCTCTGATTTATATAATCTCTTTAACCGCTCGGCTAACGGCAAATACCACATCCTCTTAAATGGTACTCGACCTCTACCACTTGTGTCTTGAAACCGCGGTTGGCGACAAAACCGACATTTCAAGCGGTCGCCATCCTCTCTCCAATATATCATACAGTTGTTGATGCACACATCTATCATTTCATACGACAAACCAAGCCCGGATACAAGTTTTTGAATCTCGTAGTATGAACCCGGGTGAAGATTATCTTCGGGCAGAATATCTTTCACATAATCAGCTATCACATCCATACAATCCTCTGACAAATTCCAATCGGTCTTTATACTCATCATTCTGTATGCAGAGTATAAAGATGAAAGACCCTCTTTGCAACGAGCATATAACGGATCAGTTGATGCATCTACCATATCAAAGTACCTTTGGGCATCTAAAGTTGGTCCTTCGGATACATCCTGAAAAAACGATGGTATATTCTCCTGATAGGCTTCGTTAACCATTTCTTCCATACCTACATTTTCATCTACTTCCGGTATTGGTTCCTCTATCCTATCCGCACTAGTACTAGCATAATTCCCCGTTGAACCATCTTCACTATGCAAATACCATATCTTATACCCCGGCATAAATCCGTCTCTATAAAGGTGTTGTAATACAAAACGCCCAAATTTCTTTTTACAATTCCGACATTTAGAACAAGGGCACGACATTTTACCTTGATCTTCTATGGTTTGCGGTTGGTTTAATGCAAGATTCATAAATTGTTGAACTCCATCGACAAACTCATCCGTAAGTAAACCCGTCTCTGGATCATGAGAAGGTCTATCCATCCACGCTCAAAAATATTGAGGGGGGTTTGAAGGAGCCATTTTTATGTTTTCTTCTTACAATTTTCGTGAGTGAAAGAGGAGGAGGAAGAAGGTGTGATCTGTTTTTGAAAACAATCTGCGAAATTTTCGACGGATTTCCCACCGAAATTCGGTCGGAAATTCAAAATTTAAAACGGTCAAAAATGGCTCCAATTTTTTTCCTACCGATTTCCGACCGAATGAATTTCTCAACGTTTTCCGACCGATTTTTCCGACGGATTTCCTACCGATTTATTTTCCCACGGATTTCCGACCGATATTTGCAACCGTATTGCGACGGGAGTTTTTCCGTCAGAAATTTCCGACCGGTCGAAAAACGATCGGAAATCGGTCGGATTTCCGTCGGTAATTTCTGACCGATTTTGTCCGTCGGAAATTCAGTCGGAAATAGGCCTATTTTCTTGTAGTGACATACGAGCTTCCGCTGTATGCAAGACATGGTGTGAAGTAGCTGTTCCTGTCCGGAAGTTACAGCCTCGTCCTTGGATTTTTTATACACCAGACGAAAGCCCTTCTATACATTCACCCTACATTCTTCTTGACCCATTACGAGGTCAAACATATGAACAGAGATTTCCAGAGTTAATGCACCATATAATCTCTTATTTCAAGGGATGGTTGGTAGCTTATAAGACTTTATGACCAGTCCACATTCTATCTTAATCCGTTTACCCGGGAGCGCATCAACTTACCCTGTGTCGACATCTCAGGCTGTTCCTTCGCTTTCTCAGGCGCTCCTACGTCAAGTAGTTGTTTTTTTATTTCACTCTCCCAACTATGTTCCAACTCAATTCTAGTGATTGATACTTGGCGGCCTGGTCAAACCGTATGGACCACCCGTCGCTTTGAGAAGCAGTAGTTACCCGAGCACTTATGGACCCAATGTGTCTTCTCCGATGGTATGTTCTTTTGGCTCAGTGCCTGCGGATACCTCGGGGTGTTCGTTCCATCTAGAGCAACCTGGAATATTCTTCCAGTGAAATCCTGTCCGGCAGATTTCGCTAGGCCAGTGTTGATGACAGAACATGAAGGATACATCTTTGTTATGTATACATTAGGCATAAGGTACCCGCCAGTGTTTAAACTTAATCTTGAACGCAAAATATGGGAGGAGAAGAGAGAACTTGGTGGCTTGACAGTATTTGCAAGTTATCCTACCTCTCTTACAAGAGCTGGTCTCTCGGCTGAGGAGAAAAGCATGATAAATGAGCGATTTGTCTGAAACTACTTTCTCGCCAATGACAAAAGCTTCATCGTCCCCGTTGGGGTGCAGGTTGGTCTCGCAGGATTGCTTGGGTGGATCCACCTCAGAATGTTAATTTGTGACTTCATCAGAACCAAGAATAGTTATCAATGGTTAAAGATTTAAAATTCAACTATTTAGATTTCTCATGGGCATAAAAATGATAATCTATTACAAACACTTGACTTTCGTTGGATTCGTACACCAAGTGAACAAGTGTTTGCATTAAATTTGTTCTAGCATTATAAGAAGAGACAACAAAGTGGTAAACATTAAAAAAAACCATCCAAAAAAGTTTTTCCTTCTGGTGGGACTTCTTATTATAAACCAAAGTTCTCATGATCTCTTCACATTGCCAATGGTATATTGAGTGACTACTTGTGAGGTCAATTAATCTCTTGTTATCAGGTCCTGGCTCTAAGGAAGCTTAAGTCCACATTGTTTATGCAAGAGTTTGTGGCGTACAAAGAAAATAGTTTGGAATGTAATTTACTTGGAAATCACTTCTCAGTCGCATGATTCATATGCAAATTTAATTTGTAGATTCCTTTTGTAAACTTATTTCTTCCGATATAAGATCATATACAAGTCCGTAAATCTCTAAACTTTTACTCTTCCCCTCCAAACAAAGATGGATTCAGACACAAATCATAAGTTTTAGTACAGTTACGAGACATAAAGCAATTGATAAATTCCTCATTTGATATTTGACATACAAATATACCTATTAATTTTTTTTTTATATGATACTACCAATTTTTTTTAATCGTCTAAATTTATGAATTATTATAAATTATGAGAACAATTATACGGACGATTATACAACAGACAATTTTAGTCTTGACATGCGGGAATACTCGACGATTCTCCTTGTATCACGCTGAAAATCTCTTGTAAATTTTGCTTCCATTATAATTTGTATTCTCCAGGATTCCAATTCCATACATGTAGGTATAGAAGCATTGATGAACCATTTGTCAAACCATTGTACTGAGGGTGCTTCTATTATAATACTATCAACTGATATTTGTCTTTTATTTTGCAATAGAAACCATTTTTAGTACCATTTACTTTAAGATTTTGTCACATTCCTCTTTTTTTAACGCTTTTGATTTTATTAGAGAGCAAAGTTTCAGTTAACATAGGAGGAAAATCCCTCCAGTACAAGAGAAATAAAACTAAGAGATGCCAGTAGGCACCATATAAAATTGAAAAACAGAGTATTCTCCTAGGGAGGGAGAAGAGGGGAAGATCATCAGACCCTAGAGAATCCCCACAAGTACGATTCAAAGATTGAAGGGCGGCGTTACCCTTATATAGCTTCCGACGCAATGATATGATTCAGCCAACGCGGACCATCCCTAGCGATATAAGATTGATGATGACCATCCGTAATTACACTCCTTGCTACTCTCTCTGAGCGATTTGATTGCATGATTCAGAAGTATGTGAGAAACTCCAGCTCTCAAAAGAGAGGAGAATGTGAAAGATTTGGTCCATTAAGCTCCGGTACATCGAGAATGTAATATGACGGAGCAAAGCTTCTCGTGCTTGAGTGAAATACGATTCAAAAATCACATTGCGCAATCCAAGGTTGGCAGAGCTTTCAATTGCCCATAAAAAGCTCCACAGCTCCGCTTCAAGTCTAGATGACACGTTTGCATAAGATCTCCTGCTATGAAATAAAGCTTTACCATGAGAATCCCGAGTTAACCATGATACTCCACTTTCAAAACTTGTATCACACCAATCTGTACCCATGTTACACTTGAGTGGGAGGAGGATTAGTCCAGGTAGATCTACGAACAGGGACTACGGGAGGCTTCGAGCTCTGTTTAGGGCCAGTGGGGATCCACACATTCAGGTTTAACCAAATAGTTTCCTCCTCTGACACTTTGTTCCATATTGCTTGAGGATTGTATCTTGTGTTTTTAAAGTGTAGTGCATTCCGAGATTTCCATAAGTAGCAGAGAACCTAAGGAAAAATATGTCGGAGGTGTTGGGCCCGGACCTGTGGCCCAACATTCTGAGCAAGTCGCGGGCTGCGAAATACCTAGAGAAGAGGCCCACCAGGCTGCCAGAAGCCCATTCTCCGATTAACCGCGGTCTAACTACCCTGGGTTAAGCTGACCCAGGGTAAATCCGCCGCCTTTCACTATAAATAGAGGTCAGAGGCTGATGGGACAATTCATTCACTCATGGACCCACGAAAAGGACAAACACAATCAGCCCGCTGGTTTTAGTTCATACACTTGTATTCAGAGTCCGATAGTTCGGGATTTGTCCGACCTATCAAAATCTCTTAGTCAGCGACCTGATAGTTCGGGGTCTGTCCGAACTATCTTTAGCGGCCTATTTGTACCAACATCTTTGACTCAACTTTCTATTCACGAGATTCTCCGACCTCCGATCTATTACAAATTCGTTGTCGATCTATTTGGTTCAACAATTGGCACGCCAGGTAGGGGGACTGAAGATTTTCTAACGCAAAGAAATATGAGTCCGCACGTGTCTATAAGTCAATAGCCCGGGGAAACATCAAACCAGGAACACTCGGAGACGGTTCGCGAAGCTCCACCTGCTGTAACGGAATCCAGTCCGATCGTCACTCAGACCGTGGTAAACGAGGAAACAAACGTCATAGCTCGCGGCCCAGAAACAATAACATATACGGACGAACAGGTCGATCTCGTTCGCGTCCTGGGAACTCTCATGAGACGTTTTGACCAGCAGGACGACATGGTTCGTCAGACCAACGCTCGTCTAGACTCTCTCGCAACGGCTCAGACCTTCATACAGGAGCAGCTCGACTCCTCCCGGCCTGCGAACTCACAGCAACCCAGGGTGAACTCACCCCCATCTTTCGCTGAAGGACATGGGTGTCTAGCCATCCAGAATCGGATTATTAACCTCAATACTCCGTCACGAACTCCGATAAGCTTGCAACTAGAGCACCCGACCCACTCGAGAGAACACCCTTCAATCCACGGTCCCGAGCTCGAGAACATTAGAGCTTCACTTCGAGAAATGCAGTCAAAAGTCCATCAAGCTCTAAATTCGGCACCGGAGATCGACCGAGTGCTCAAAGAAACTCAAAGGACGCCATTCACAGACCGGATCACTACGGTCCCTATCCGACAAATGGCCAAGCTGCGAATCGAATCTTTTGGCGGAACAACGAACCCAAAACATTTCATGACTTTGTTCACCATCGCCATGGGACGAATACAACTATCCCCCGAAGAGCGTGAAGCGGCCTATTGTCAACTGTTCGTCGAACATCTCGTCGGCTCTGCACTAGACTGGTTCTCTCGGCTTAAGCCGAACTCAATTGGAAACTTCACACAGCTCTCAACGGCGTTCTTCAAACACTACTCCATGTACATTCAGGACGGAGCCTCGGAGGCCGACCTGTGGGCACTCGCCCAGGGACCAAAGGAATCTCTGAGAGATTATATGTGCCGCTTCAAAGCAATACTCTCAACGATTAGCGTCCAAGAAACCTCCGCGATTGGCGCTCTAAAAAACGGACTGTGGCACGAATCTGAATTCCGGGCCGACCTGATACTCCATAGAGCCCCGACTCTCGCCGATGCCATGCACAGGGCAACAAGCTTTGTCCTACTCGAAGAGGACCGAGCGACCAATCTGAAGAAACATTCTCCGGTCAAACCAGCAGCCACAAAACTTAAGGCCAAAGAGGTGATAGAGACCGACCACAACGAACCGTCTCAACACCTCGACCAGGAGTTTAAGGAATTAAAGCGTAAGCTTTTAGCAGCAAACGTAATTCAGACTCCTCAGACCGCCAATCCCGCGAAGCAACAGCAACAGCAACAGCGAAACCAAGGCCAACAGCAAAACAAGAAATGGCCGTTTAAATTTATCCGCGGTGAGGAAAAAGAAGAAGATACTAGATCATTCTGCGACTACCATCAGAAGTTCGGTCACGCGACCCATCAATGTCGACAATTGCAGGCAAAGCTGATGGCCGAGTACAACAACGGAAAGGTTCATATCGACCTACCACCAAAACGACAGGCCGATAACGAACAAAAATCTGACGATCAAGTTGTTCTTCCAACACCTCCGAAGCGACCTGCTGACGACAGTGGTCCTGGCCCGCACCGACCTGCTTCCAAAAAGAGGATCTTCATGATCATGGGAGGCTTCAAAGCGGCTTCAAACTCAGTCCGCTCTCTAAGAAAGCACGAGAAAGCGGTCTCTCAACAAGTAGAGTGCAGCGCTCAGACCGCGGTAGACATACCGATCATCTTCTTGGAAGCGGACACCAAGAACGTGCCAATGCCACATAACGACCCACTAGTCATCGAGCTCAGCATTGAAGATTGCGATGTCACCCGCGTGCTGGTCGACACAGGGAGCTCGGTTAACCACATCTTTCTGGAAACTTTGAGAAAAATGGATATAAGTGACGACAAGATTAAACCAAGCGTCAAACCGCTGACTGGCTTCGACGGCGTAACATCAATGACAATCGGAACGATCAAAATGGCGACCTATGTCGGCGGCATCACCAAAGTCACCAAGTTCGTCGTAATCGACAAGCCGACGGTCTACAACGTTATCGTCGGAACACCTTGGCTTTCTTCACTCCGGGCCGTGGCATCGCCTTACCATCAGTGCGTTAAATTCCCGACCTCTTTCGGAGTTTTCACAATCCGAGGGTCACAGAAGGTCGCTAGGTCGTGCTTCATCACAGAGCACAAACTGAGACGTGTCACCTGTAACATAAGACGATCTACCGCGGTTCCAAGCACGTCGCCACAATAAGAAGCCACGGTCTCCATTACTCTCGACCTACAACATCCCGAGCGCCGAGTCAACATTGGCGCCGAACTCGAAGAGCCCCTCCGCGGCGAGCTCGTCCGATTTCTGTCCGCCAACATCTCGACATTCGCCTGGTCGATCCATGATATGAAGGGGATTGATCCGAGAATAACAACACACGATCTAAACGTCGACCCAACATACAAACCGATCAAGCAGAAGAGGCGTAAGCTTGGACCAGAGCGATCTCAAGCAGTGAACGATGAAGTCGCAAAACTCCTCGAAGCGGGCTCAATCACAGAAGTCCATTACCCCGAATGGCTGGCAAATCCAGTCGTAGTTAAAAAGAAGAATGGAAAGTGGCGGGTATGCATCGACTTCACAGACCTCAACAAAGCCTGCCCAAAGGACAGCTTTCCCCTTCCTCGCATCGACCAGATCGTTGAGGCCACGGCGGGCAATGAACTCCTCTCCTTTATGGATGCATTCTCTGGCTACAATCAAATCATGATGCACCCAGACGATCAAGAGAAGACTGCTTTCATCACAGATCGCTGAACATACTGCTACCGCGTCATGCCCTTCGGCCTAAAGAACGCTGGGGTGACCTATCAAAGATTGGTCAACAAGATGTTCGCCAGTCAGCTCGGCGACTCGATGGAAGTCTACATAGACGATATGTTGGTCAAGTCTCAGAAGGCCGGCGATCATATCACACATCTGCGCACTTGTTTCGAGATACTTAACAAATTCGGCATGAAGCTCAACCCGGCGAAATGCACTTTCGGAGTAACCTCGGGAGAATTCCTCGGGTACATTGTTACTCAGCGCGGGATCGAGGCCAATCCAAAACAGATCGCAGCAATCATCAACATGCCCTCTCCAAGGACCCAGCGGGAAGTCCAAAGACTCACGGGCCGCATTGCCGCCCTCAATCGATTTATCTCGCGGTCCACAGACCGCAATCTTCCATTCTACAAGGCACTCAAAGTTCGCAAAAACAATTTTCTCTGGGACGATCAGTGTGAGACCGCATTCAGCGAGCTGAAGGCTTACCTCTCAACTCCGCCCATTCTTTCGAAACCAGAGACCGGCGAGCCACTATTCCTTTACGTTGCAGTCACAAGCGCTGCAGTCAGGGGAGTACTAGTCCGAGAAGATCGTGGCGATCAAAAACCCGTTTTCTACATAAGCAAATCCTTGGACGGGGCGGAATCACATTACTCTCTACTCGAGAAACTCGCTATTGCCGTCATAGTTGCAGCCCGCAAGCTGCGACCATATTTTCAATCCCACTCCATCGTGGTCATGTCAACCCAACCGATGCGGACTATCCTCCACAGTCCGAGCGTGTCAGGTCGGATGGCCAAGTGGGCCATCGAGCTAAGCGAATACGACATCGAGTTTCGGAATCGAACAAGCGCCAAGTCTCAGATCCTCGCAGATTTCATCGTCGAACTCCCACCAACCTCCCCAGAAGCTGACTTATCTCAAGAATGGATTCTTCACGTCGATGGGTCATCCTCCAGACATGGCTCCGGAATCGAAATCCGACTCGAGTCCCCAACCGGAGAGGTGCTCGAACAATCCTTCCGTCTGGAATTCAAAGCCTCCAACAACGAGGCCGAGTACGAAGCCCTCCTCGCCGGGCTGCGACTAGCAAAAGAGGTCGGTGCGATAAGGATACATGCGTACTGTGACTCCCAGCTCGTCGCCAATCAATTCAACGGCGAGTATGACACTAAGGATGAAAGGATGGAAGCCTATTTAAAGCTCGCGCGCGAACTAACAAAAGGTTTCGACATGTTCAAAGTTACGAAGATCCCACGAGCAGAGAACACTCAGGCCGACGCCCTCGCTTCTCTTGGTTCTAGTTCGGACTCTGACTTCCGACGAGTGATTCCCATCGAATCCATCCCGGAGCCAAGTATATCTCTCCCAAAAGGTGTTTGCAGCATTACAACCGAGCCCGACGACCGGCTCGAACCCACAACGACCCCCCCTCAACAGTCCGCAGCAACGGACTGGCGTCAGGAGATAATTAAGTACATTCTGTCCGGAGAACTCCCAAGAGATAAGTGGGCCGCCAGACGCCTTAAGACCCGTAGCGCGTACTACACCATCCTCAACGGCGAACTGTACCGAAGGAATGCCGCCGAAGCACTCCTACAATGTCTGGCTGGCGACGAAGTAGATCGCGTAATGGCCGAAAGCCACGAGGGGGCCGGCGGAAGCCACTCCGGAGGTCGAGCTCTCGCAATCAAAATCAAACGCCTCGGTTTTTACTGGCCAACTATGCTTCGGGATTGTGCCGAGCACGCCCCCTGCTGCGAACCGTGCCAACGTCACGGTCCGATGATCCACTCTCCAACGGAGCCGCTCTCTACAGCAACTGCGCCCTATCCCTTTATGCGATGGGCAATGGACATCATGGGTCCCTTTCCACGGTCTAGACAAAAGAGGTACATAATCGTTGTCACGGACTACTTCACCAAATGGGTCGAGGCTGAAGCTTACACCATGATACGAGCTAACGACGTTCAGAACTTTGTCTGGAAATACGTCATCTGCCGTCACGGACTCCCATACGAGATCGTCACCGACAATGGCTCACAGTTTATTTCTGCGACCTTCGAAGACTTCTGCGCGAAGTGGAAGATACGCCTGAGCAAGTCAACGCTACGGTACCCTCAGGGCAACGGTCAGGCCGAAGCATCAAATAAGATAATTATCGACGGACTCAAGAAGCGACTTGAAGAAAAAAGGGTATTTGGGCCGACGAACTCGACGGAGTACTTTGGTCGTTCCGAACTACCCCCCGTCAATCGACAAACCGATCCCCATTCTCGCTTGCTTACGGTCTGTAAGCCATGGCACACGCCGAGGTCAACGTCAACAGCCTGCGACGCGTGATGATGACTAAGAATCCCGACCTAAATAATGATATGCTCGTTGACGCCCACGACCATATCGAGGAAGCTCGCGGCGAGGCCCTCGTCCGAATCCAAAACTATCAGCAGCTCGCCATGAGGTACTACAACAAGCGTATCCGCAACCGCAGTTTCGCCATTGGCGACCTCGTCCTTCGAAAGGTCTACGAAAACACTGCAGAATACCAGGCCGGCAAGCTCGGCGCGAACTGGGAAGGACCATACCAAGTAACCGAAATCATCCGACCTGGAGTATACCGGCTTATGACGATGAATGGAGAGATGATTCCCCGATCTTGGAACTCGATGAGTCTAAAGCGATACTACTACAACACCAACGTGCTCAACACATAGAAAGACTGAGGAAATCCTCCATCAGCAATCAGTCCAACTACCGAACCAGACCGCAGCTCGCAGTAAACTATGGTCTAAAAAAAAAAAACAAAAATAGTCTACGAGCTCACTATCATTACTTATGTATCATGAACTACGAATGGCTTGATCCCTGTTATAATGGGTACGTAGGCAGCCCGTCAAAAGGCACAGCTATTACTCAAAAATATATATATTCAGTTTATATCTGTTTATATCGCTGTTTATCCGCGCACTGGCATCCCCAGTCCCAAAAAAAAAAAAAAAAAAAAAAGAAAAAAAAAAAACCGGGCCAGTCCCTAGAACGTCGCTAGAACGGAAGCACAAAACTTCCTTCAAAGTGACCTATAAGCCGGGCCAGTCCCGCAACCAGTCCGAAGCGTCTAAGCACAATAAGCCGAGTCCGCCTCGCATACTTAGTCACGCATCGAACAAACACCATAAGCCGGGCCAGTCCCGCAATCAGTCCGAAGCATCTAAGCACAATAAACCGAGTCCGCCTCGCATACTTAGTCATGCATCGGACGAACACTGTAAGCCGGGCTAGTCCCGCAACTTGTTTTAAAAACACCTAGGTACTATGAAACGAGTCCGCCTCGCATACTTAACTAAAGGCAGTGCCTAAAGGCCGACCTCCGGGTCGCACACAAGCTCAAAAAATATATACAATAACAATACGACCTACGAATACGCAAGGATAAGAAGAGAGAGGACGAACCGGAATGCATTAAAACGCCTCCACGGGCAAAAGAAGAAAAAAGTTCCAAGTCTTTACAAACAAAATACAAAGGCCACAGGCGGCCTGAAAGAAAAAAAAAAAAAGAGAACATAAGGAGGATTAGTTATCAGCCCGCGCAGAAGGATCTTGAACAACCGGAATGCCATCGAGATCTGATAGCTTTTCCCCTGTGGTACGATCGACAGCTGGGGCCTCAGGGTCTTTAAGACTCTGGCTCTGAACAACAGGCGCTGTTTCAATCTCACCACCAACCGTCGGAGCGACCTCGATCTGGATAGGAGGATTGGCGGCCTGAGAGGGCGCAGCGGACAGCCACGAGGGAAGAGGCATTTCAAAATCCCCTTCTTCGGCCTCCTCTACTTCCAGGGCATCGAGCTGACCCTTGAATTTCTCAAAGTTATCGTCAAGAACTTTCAATCTCTCTTCAGGAATGGCGATGCCATCCTCTTTCCCCATCTTGATCAGATAACCTTTGATAGCCCGCGATTGACTCATCAACTCTGAAAGCCGAGTGACCTTCTCAGAATCTGCGATCGACCTCTTTATCAGCGCCAGCCGCTTATTGCAGCCCTCCACAGTGTTCTTCACAGTTGTAGCTCGGGACTTGCGAAGACGATCGACTTCGGTCTGGAGGGAGTCCCTTTGGCTTGCTACCAACTCCAATCGCTCGGAGGCATCTTTCTTTTGCGCTCGAAGATCCTCAACGATCTTCCTCGAGTCCGCCAAAGCCTTGACGAGATGATCGATTCTCGACTTCAAGACAGGGACCTTCTCCGCCTCCTTCTTCTTCGATTCAAACTCCTTCTTCATCGATTCGAACTCTTTTTTCATTAACTCCTGCTCCTTAAGCTGCGACTCGTACTCTACGAGCTGCTTCGAGACCTTGAAGATCTTGCGCTCGTACGAAAAAATCAAGGAGTTCGTGTAGGTCATCATCTGCGAAGAAGACCGACAAAGCGAGAAAGTTAACAACCAATCAGAAGAACCTCAGAAAGAGCAAGAATAAACAGACAAACAAGAGCTCACCTCCACCGAAGCCCCACAGATCTTACGATACATTTTGAATTCCTCCAGCTCCTCCGGCTTAGGAAATTTGTAAACCTCGTTGCAAGGGAACCGGGACCACAGGTCAGCACACGCCCTGGTATTGTTTATCATATGTTCGGGCGCCCTGTAGTCCAGCTCGAGCGTATAATCCTTGGAGTCAATCGAGGGAGAGGCCGCAGCCGAAACGGCCTCGGGCATAACAGGGGAACTCTCCCGGTTGTCAGTCCGTGCCCTTTTACTCTGCCTCTCCGAAGCCCCCTCCAGCGGCCTCTTATCCGCAAGGGTCCTTGCTGCAGGCTCTTCGGCTGCAACGGCAGTTGGTTTGACGGATTTCTTTTTCGCCGTTGCGGTCTCGGCCTGTTTGGAGGACTGCCCTCCAGCAGGAATTCCTTTCCCAGGCGGGCCGGTCCCTCTGAGGGTTGAGGCCACGTTCGTCCTCTTTGTACCGACCTTAGCCGGATCCTGCCCAGCCTTTTCAGCTAGGACGGGCTTTTCGGGCAGAACCCCCTTTTTAGCCGGGACGGTCGGTGTCGGTTTGACAGCCCGCAGAACTGGTCCGACCTGTTTCTCCTTGGCAGCCTTAACTGCTTCATCTAGCGCGGCCTCATTATAATCGACCATCCGCCACGCCGCTTTCGCCTTCTTACCCATTTGCTTTTCAGCTCGCTTAAGGTTCCTAGCCTTTGGAACAACTGGAGGATGCGTGAAAGGGCGAAGAGGTTCGAGTTCGAGGTCGAAACAACCTGCAAAGGGAAAGGAGGCGTCGTCAAACAAAGTTGACAAAACCAGAATCGAGAGACTGGAAGAAACACTGACCGGTTAAGATTCTTCCAATACACCTCTGAATCCTTTGTTTGAGGAATTCAGGCCAGATCTGAGGGACCAATGTCTCGATGAATCCAACAAGAGATCTTTCGCCGGTCTGCTCAGGGAAAAGTATCCTTGGTGGCGGTCTGTCTGCAAACAAAGAAAAAAAAATTAGACGTCAGCCCGATCAACGAAATATAAAAATACTTCGGTGAAAACGTACTTATATTGACATTCCAGCCCACACGAATGGGCCACGTCGGGTTCTCAACAGACGCATCATTTATTTTTACAAAAAAATAAAAACATTCCCAGTCCGCGCTCTTATCAGCATCAGCGCCCGTAATCAACCGGTTGTACTTAGTTTTGGCCGAAACATAATATCGGCCTGAAGAACCTCTCCGCTTCAAAGCGGTTAACCCCTCTAAAGTATCGCAGTCGCAAACCAGACCCTGCTCCGCGGCCAGAACTAAGTACGCCATGAAGTTCCTGATGGACCCGTGGGTTAGCTGCGAAACGGCTAGGCCGCGACGAGCACAGTACTCGATTAACAACCTCGGAAGCGGGAAAAACAGTCTGCTCTCCTCGAAGAAGGATATGTAAAGACACATGTATCCATCCGGAGGCGACCAGGGACGTTCACCGCTCTGGGGAACACGAAAATCGACCTCCTTGGACAAGTTGCGAATCGACCAAATATTCGCAAGCATAGTATAATCGGCCTCAGAATCAAAGTCGTCCTTCCTCTTTAGCTCGATGCTAGGACCTAAGCCCGGTCCAAGGGGCTCTAGCGCGAGCCTGTCGACATGAGAGAGGCCGAAAGAGTGAGGATACGAAGAACCTCGCCAGACGATGAGCTGACAGGGATCAGCGACTGCGGGCTGTGACACTCCGGTCTCCGGATTGCCAACAGCGCTGGATCCGGCATCATCCTCAGCGAGAGGGTTGCCGCTCGCCGTCCTCTCGCCGGCATCCAGCGAAGGCACTTCGTGAATTGAAATGACAGGACTCTCAGCAGAGGAAGAAGAATCATTTCTACCGGAGTCGGAGAGAAAGTCATTCTGGGAATCGGAAGCCGAGGAAACCATGGTTGCCAAAAAAAAAGATCTGACGAGAATCTAGACCGATGCAGTGTCTATTAACGAGTACAATAAAACTACGACGAAGAACAAACCAGAGAAATCAAAGGAAAGGCAAGCAAGAGGGGACTAGAGAGATAGAGAGAAAAGTAACAGTACCTTAGAGAGAGAAGCAGGAGAAGCAAAATGAAGAAAACAGAAGGAGAAGCCCTGCTTTTATAGGCCCGAAGCGGAATACGAGGGGCCACGCCTCGAAGAAACCGCAGCGAGAACCAGTGAAATATCAACACGTGGTGATCTAGCGACTTCTCAGAATCATATCGAGTGTCTTGAAATCAACGCAGCTCAAACCGCCTTGCTTCGTCGATCTGGGGGGGGGGCTACTGTTGGGCCCGGACCTGCGGCCCAACATTCTGAGCAAGTCGCGGGCTACGAAATGCCTAGAGAAGAGGCCCACCAGGCTGCCAGAAGCCCATTCTCCGATTAACCGCGGTCTAACTACCCTGGGTTAAGCTGACCCAGGGTAAATCCGCCGCCTTTCACTATAAATAGAGGTCAGAGGCTGATGGGACAATTCATTCACTCACGGACCCACGAAAAGGACAAACACAATCAGCCCGCTGGTTTTAGTTCATACACTTGTATTCAGAGTCCGATAGTTCGGGATTTGTCCGACCTATCAAAATCTCTTAGTCAGCGACCTGATAGTTCGGGGTCTGTCCGAACTATCTTTAGCGGCCTATTTGTACCAACATCTTTGACTCAACTTTCTATTCACGAGATTCTCCGACCTCCGATCTATTACAAATTCGTTGTCGATCTATTTGGTTCAACAGGAGGGGAGAGTTGTTGTATACGTTGAGCAGATGGTGGATATTCAAAAACACGGAGGTTGGTGAGAAACCAGATGGCGGGAGGGGAATGTTAGAGTGCTCCCATGTCTCCCAGGTGAACAAAACATGACAAATGGTCTCTGGTACCATCTTGTTACACGAAGTACAAGTTGAATTCATCGGGATTCCTCTTAAAAGCAGTCTCTCTTTCATAACCAAGGCACCGGATAGAACTCTCCATAGGAAATGTCTCAGCTTGGGTGATGTTTTAACCTTCCAAATCTTTTTACATATGGTTGTTTTAATCGAAGGAGGCCTCTGTGTTGAGCCTGATTGCAGAGTTTGCAATGTCTCTAAGAAAGCATGGCCATATTTTGATGAGTAAGAGCCATCATTAGATTTACTCCAGACAACCGAATCCTCATTCACAGAATTAGTCCGAATAGACAAAATACGGGGAACATCCTCGACTGCAAAGAGATGTTGGACTTTATCTATATCCCATAGGCTTGTCGTGGGATTGATTAGGTCCACCACCTTCAAAGTTAAATCCACAGTAACATCTTGGTGATAGTGGGGAGCTCTTGGGACCATATCAATAACCCAATTATCAAGCTATACATTCGTACCTTCTCCATTCCCGATGATGTGTACTAAGCCTTGCTTGACCAAGTCCCGACCATGAAGAATGCTTTGCCATGCATACAAAGGGATCTTCCCCGCTAGGCTGTCCATAAACGATGAATTTCGGAACTACCGATGTTTCAAAATCTCAGCCAGGAGATTTGCTTTCCAAGAAGGGCTTGGTTGAACATCAAAATATCATGAACCCCGAGACCACCGTACTCTTTTGATTTAAACAGTTTTTGCCAGGACACCCATGAGATCTTTTTTTTGGTTCCCCACTACTCCACCAGAATTCAATCATCGCACTAGTCAATTTGGAGCATACATCTTTTGGTAACTTGAAGCTGGACATAGCGTAGACCAAATGTGCA
The DNA here is from genome assembly GCA_964056655.1 of Arabis hirsuta. Lineage (NCBI taxonomy): Eukaryota > Viridiplantae > Streptophyta > Magnoliopsida > Brassicales > Brassicaceae > Arabis > Arabis hirsuta. The sequence goes on from OZ053306.1 coordinate 2,316,394, forward strand.
AGTGCAATCGATTTGAGAAGAACTTCTTTTTTACCTTGTGATAAAGATTTCGTAAACCAACCATTAAGACGACCCTGAAGTTTCTCTCTAAGAAAACTCAGGAGATTCCTTTTCGAACCACTGAAATATTCCGGATGTCCCAAGTAGGAACCTTCTCCACCAGTTTTGACTATCCCCAAGGCTGATTTTATTTCGTCTTGCACAGTAGAAGGAATTCTTTTGCCAAAGATGATATACGATTTTGCTTTGTTAATCTCTTGATCCGGAAGCTTATGTATTGTTTAGGCAACTGACCTGAGTTTCTGCACATAGAATGAACAAGAAGGGTGAAAGAGGGTCATCTTGTTGAATTCCACGTTCCGGCTTAATGAAACCATGGCATCTACCACTAAGAAGCACCGAATACGGGACCGTTGTGACACAAGACATTATCCATCTGATCCACACTCTATCAAAGTCCAGCTTTTCCATCAAGGTTTCGAGGAAATTCCACTCGACCTGGTCTTATGCCTTCGACATATCAGTTTTGACCGCCATGAAATCACCTGACACTTGCTCATTAGTCATAAGACCATGCATCATCTCGTGGGCTATGATGATATTATCTGTTATCAACCGGCCAGATACAAAGGCACCTTGAGTTGGCGATATCATAGATGGAAGAAAGGGCTTGAGCCGATCACACATATCTTCGAAATAATCTTATATTGGACAAGACACAAGCTGATGGGCCACATGTATTTCATGTGAGTAGGATTCACAATTTTTGGCAGTAGACACAATTGAGTATGGTTCCATCTGTCGCAAAGAACTGTATGATTTCCGCTTCAAGAGATGGGCCAACAATCGACCAATACTTTTGGTGAAAGACTCCGGTCAGTCCATCTTCATCTGGGGCACTACTCCCTTTCACTGCAAAAGCTGCCTTCTTGATTTCTTCACAGGAGATAGGCGCAATTAGCACCCCATTAATTTTCGCAGAGATACGGGGTTCTAATCCAACGGACAACGTTGTGAGATCAAAGGGGTTTTTGCTCATAATTAAATCTCTGAAATATTCACAGCAATATTTCCTGTCGAACCCTCTGCGAAATTGTTCACGATTCTCATTATCCAAAAGCATTAAGACTTTTTCTGGATTTTCTTGCCTATGACGCAGTTATGGAAATATTTAGTGTTCATATCTCCTGCTTTTAACCATTGCTCTCTGCTTTTTTGTCTCCAAAATAGTTGATGTGTGTCAAATTTTATTTGTACCTAGACTTAGCTAGCAACACACTCTAGTTGTTGTAGCATAACATAGGGTCGAACCAAGGGAGATTATAATAGCAACACTAAGAATCCAAATATTCGAATAAGCTAAGCAATTCGAGATTGTGCTTTGGACTTTAAAAATTCTAATTCCAAAACTAAGTGAAACAAACCAAATTATAATACAAATGAAAGGCAAATCAAACAAAATAAGTAAACAAACACTAAATAAGATTAAAACAAGAGAATTTGAGCATAAACAAAATCAAAATGCCAAATCAATAAGAATGCAACAAACAAGAACTTGATCAAATATGGAAAACATGGGCTTTGGGCAAAACATTTGACTTGGGAAATGACTAACTAATGATGGTAGGACTCACAATTCAAACTCAATTCTATGACATGAATCACACAAATAGACTAATCCACTCCCATGATACTAATTCATTTATTAACCATTCAATTAAGCTAATTTTCCAATGCATAAGTTCATGAATCCACTAATCACATTAAGCATCAATTCCCATTGGTTAAGAATGAAAAGCAAGATTAGGATTCTCCTAGACATTTTATTAAACATCTTCCGGGCATAAAATGTCCATGATCAAGATTTTGATTGATCATATCAAATCTAGCATTAAGAACACCCTAAAATATAGAAATCATAAGAATCTAAGCATAAACATCACTAATCATCCATCAAAAATCCCTCAGCTACTAAGTCCAAAAACCCATTGAAAAACTACTCACTAATCATGATGTAAAACACAAAGATAAACATGGATAAAGACATAAGCATAAAGATGAAGTTAAATATTAAGAAAACTTCACTAGAAATAGTAAGATGACAAAATCCAAGCCAAGATCATAGGAAAATTTTGGAGCATAAAAGAGGAAAAAATATGATCAAAAGTTAGGTTTTACAATCTTTAAGAGGGTATTTATACTAAGAAAAATATCTAGGTAAAACAAGAGGTCAAAGAGTCAAAGTCAACTAAAAAATGGTGCAGACCGAGCATCAGATCGATCGATCCATGATCGATCCATGATCGATCCAATTTAATCGAAATCAATCGGATGATCTCAGGATCGAGCATCAGATCGATCTGATGATACGTGTCCAGTAAATCGACGATAACATTCGTAATATGGCTCCGAAAGACTTGAAACCACTTCCATTGGAAATCTAACTCAATTTCCAATCGTTCCACCAAATTTCAGATCAATCCAATCACTGGAAGCCCTTCAGCATAGATGATTTTTGAGCCGATTCGGACTTTCTCTGCATGTTTTTGCCCATTTGATCCATTCTTCTAACTTCTTTGTGTCCAACTTACTTCAATGTCTCCAAATACACCTAAAACATTCAAAACAAGATGCAAAATACAAGAACTCATATCCTATACTCTAAAACTCAACTTATTATATATGACACTCAGAATGATGTGAAATATGCAAAATGAAAGTCTAATGACTATAAAATCTAAAGAAAATGTCTGATAACGATGCTAAAATATGAATGCATCAACGATTCCTCTTCTTTGTACGCCCCTGCTAACTCTCTCTCTTAATCCTCTGCATTTGATGATAATCCGCATGGAGTTTTGCAACTTCCTTTTCTAAAGCTGCAACCGTACAATCTTATCACACGAGTTAAGGTCAGAGTATTTCTTCCATCTAGAAATTTCTCGACGACATTTAGCAATGCGCTCCATGACTGACAAACCATCGGTACCAGCCCCACACCATCCTCGTCGTACAACTTCTTCAAACCCTTCTTTCTTCACGAGCCTCTTATCAAAATAAAATCCCCCTCAACCTGGTTCCTCTCCTTCCAAAGTAAAACAGGTTTTGATGGGCCTATGATCCAAAGCCCATAGGTTCATGTATTCTACATTGGATCTGGGAAAGAGTTGGAATCATTGGTAATTACCAAAACGGCATTGTATCCATACGTCATCTCTCCATCCACCCCAAGAAAAGAGTTCCCGCAGCTTCTGAGTTCTCGGATCTTACAGTTCTGCGCCATGTCTCTAAAACCCCAGAATGTTGATTCACTGTGAACAGCTCCACCAAGTTTTTCTCTAAATCGCCTGTGAGAACCCATGGTTCGTCTCTGTTCATACCTAAACCTTCAAGTTGATTCCAAACTGCTTGTCGACGTGCCCTCACCGGATCCCCATACATACATGACAAGAAGAAATTCAGTGAACCCATCCGAACTTTCATGTCGGTAATTCTTCTATTTTTTTTAAAGAACTTCGACATTCAACCTATTCTTCCACATTACTGTCAGCCCACCACTCAAGCCCTTTGGTTCGACAGTAACCACTTTATCGTAACCCAAACTTTTTGACAAATTTGAAATATATGTAAATTTTTGTTTAGTCTCCATTAGAAACAAAAGGTCGGGGAAATACTTCCTTCGTATCCCCCGAATTCGACGAACTGTCTGGTGTTTCCAGTCCCTTGACAGTTCCAGCTCAGTATGCTCATTGGATAGGCAGCCGCTTCAAATCAGAAGCCACCGTATTTTCCAAAGAAATTTGTTACAGCCTTGCGTATACTGTTGTTCTTGGGACTGATATTTTGGTCCTTTAACTGGCTGGTGTAACCGTAGCACCAGTAGCTTGATGCATCCTCCGTTTCCAAGCAGGAGGCCGACGGTGCTCTCTTCCACGTGTAGAGGAGTTTTCAGTTAGGTTATCGGGACGAGATACCTATACGAAAATCCGTTGGATTCCGTTCTACATAATTGGGAGAGAAACTGAGTGTGGAAGTTACATCCACATCAAATAGATGGTCAGCTTTTGGGATTGGTTCTAAGATGATTGATTTACCATTTCTGATGTTATCTCTCTTCAACCTATCACTCTCATCCCCAAAACCAAAAACGTGTCCTTTGCCTTTGTCAACGTTGGTGGTGATCTTTGGGGGCTTAGGCCTTGATTCAGCAGAGTTTTCTTCCACTGATTGTTGGAGTCGAATCAATCTGGCCTGGCTTTTCGTTGGATCCACATGAGAAACATATTGCAGAGCTATGTTTCGCATTTCTTTGGTAAACTCTGGTTGAAGAGGAGGAAAACCAGGAGGACCTGGCAAAGCTAGAGGGTTGCCACTTGCCATGTCTCTCTTCAAACCAGCAGTGAGAATATTCCCCGAGGAGGATGTGCCTGCCTCCTCAATAGGTTTCTGGGTCCGGCCCCGGAGCCACGGACAGCGGGGCTGCTCATGGGTGAGCTGTTGGGAAAATCAATAAGCACCGATGGCGCAGTGGAATAAATTTCCCACGCTTATGTGAACCTGTGAGGAGAATATATATGATATGGCACCAGCAAATCAAAGCAGTAACGTAAATGAGACAAAAACTTATTTTACGTGGAAAACCTCTTCGATGTGAGGAGTAAAAACCACGAGACCGTAGTCCACTCAAAAATCCATTAGATCAAATTTGAGTTACAACCACGTCCTCCCTATTTCACAGAACAGATTCAGAGACTGAGGCTCCAAAGAACAATCTCTAACACAAGAAACACCACAAGAGAGCAATACAAGAGCCTAGAACAAACAGTTCCAAACGACCCTATGTTCACTAGGATTCCGGTCACTAAATAAGATCTCCACCGTACAAATCCTAGATAAACGAGTCAGGAATACCTCTGCCAAATTTCAGCTTAATCCAAGAAGAATTCACCGTCAGATTTCCCAAACACTCAAGACAACTCCAACTGAAATCTGAACTCGCAACAGCAGCGAACTGCCTCACTAAAACTCATGTCTGCGATGAACCAACCGTTGAAATAGAATCTCCACCGTTGAATATCAAGATCATTGAGTCACGAAGCTAACCTCAAATTTTCAGCCAAATTGGAGCACGTTAAAGCCTCCAAAAGTTTTCTTGAACAAAATCTGACAAAACTGTTTTCTCTCCTTCTTTGGTTGCGGAAATGCCTCTCTTCTCTCTTGTTTCTCACTACTGCAAAATTAGGTTAGGAGTCATGTATACTCCCTCATAACCCTTAGCCCAATAACCAATTCTCATGGATCATAAGCCCAAGTTTGGTCCATCTCAAACCAAACCCAATTGGTTTCCCCACTAGGAGGAAAACCATCAAACTCCCCCTCCGACTAGGTGGAGGAAACAGCCATTCCGGCTATCTCTCGACAGACTCCAAGCTTCCCCCTCGGCAATGACTTCGTCATCATATCAGCTTCATTATCATCCGTATGAACTTTTGAAAGTTCCACTTCCTTAGAAGCAACCACTTTACGTATCCAATGATACCTCCTATCAATGTGCTTAGAACGCGAATGAAATGTAGAGTTCTTTCCGAGATGAATTGCGCTTTGATTATCACAAAGCAACACATACTTATCCTGCTTGAAACCAATATCCTCAAGAAACCCCTTCATCCACAACAACTCTTTACAAGCTTCCGTTGCGGCTATGAACTCAGCTTCAGTGGTAGAAAGTGCAACACACTTTTGTAACCTTGACTGCCATGCTACAGCTCCCCCTGCAAATTTTACCAAGTAACCCGAAGTAGACTTTCTGGAGTCAATATCCCCAGACATATCAGCATCTGTATAACTAACAAGCAAAGGCTTGTCACGTCCAAATGTAAGCTTCAAAGTAGAAGTCCCTCGAAGATATCTCAAAATCCACTTCACAGCATCCCAGTGTTCTCTCCCTGGATTCGAAAGAAAACGACTAACTGTACCAACAGCAAAAGCTATATCAGGTCTCATACAAACCATACCATACATCAAGCTACCAACTGCAGAAGCATATGGAACCCTTGCCATATCTTCTATCTCTAAATCTGTACTCGGACTCTGTTGACTGCTTAATCTAAAGTGTGCAGCAAGAGGAGTGCTTACAACTTTAGACTTGTCCATGTGAAACCTCTGAAGTATTTTCTCAATATACTTCTCCTGAGACAAGTGAATCAACCTCTCACCTCTATCTCTAACAATTCTTATACCAAGAATCTGTTTCGCTGGACCCAAATCTTTCATGGCAAAGAACTTGCTAAGCTGCTTCTTCAACTCCTGAATTCTGCTCAAGTTCCTGCCAACAATCAACATATCATCAACATACAGCAACAAGATGATAAAATCATCCTCACCAAACATCTGCACAAACACACAATGATCAGAAGTAGTCTCCTTATAACCATGCTCCCCCATAACTGACTTAAACTTCATGTACCACTGCCTCGGTGCATGCTTCAATCCATAAAGGCTCTCCTTCAAGCGACAGACTAAATCCTCTTTGCCCTTTTTCTCGAAGCCTTCCGGTTGTACCATGTAAATCTCTTCCTCCAAATCACCATGAAGGAAAGCTGTATTTACATCCATTTACTCAACCTCTAGATCAAGACTCGCTGCCAATCCAAGTACAACCCGAATGGATGACATCTTCACAACAGGAGAAAAGATTTCATCATAATCAATTCCCTTCTTCTGGTTGAATCCTTTCACAACCAACCTAGCCTTGTATCGAGGTAGCAAACTGTTCTCTTCATGCTTAATCCTATACACCCACTTATTAAGCAATGCCCTTTTTCCTTTAGGCAACTTCACCAGCTCAAACGTGTCATTCTCATCAAATGACTCTATCTCATCTCCCATCGCATCAAACCATTTATCCTTGTGTTCACACTCCAAAACTTCACCAAAGCTTTTGGGCTCTCCCCCATCAGTAAGTAACACATACTCACTAGGATCATACCTTGTCGATGGTTATATACCTCTCTCAGATCTTCTAACAACAGGCGGATTCTCAGTAGTTGGTGTCTCACCATGATCACCAATACCATCATCATCATCATCATCATCATGTGTAGGAGCATTTGCACCAGGTGTATCAACATGAACCTCACCCTCAACCTGACCGTTGACCGATGTAGAAGGAATAACATCTGAATCAATCAGACTCTCATATCTCTGAGCTGGTTTCCCGGACTTGTCAATGTCCTTGATCGTCTGATCTTCTATGAACACAACATCTCTGCTCCTAATGAGCTTCTTCTCAATGGGATAATAAAATCTGTATCCAAACTCTTCTTGACTATAACCAATGAACACACATTGTCGTGACTTCATCTCAAGCTTTGACCTCTCATATGCACAAATGCCTTACACCCAAAGACCCTCAAATGACCATAAGAAACATCCTTACCGGTCCAAACTCTCTCTGGAATATCACCCTCCAACGGAGCACTTGGTGATAAATTCAACACATGAACAATTGTGCTTAAAGCCTCACCCCAGAAAGTCTGCGCCAAGCCTGACTCTGAAATCAAACATCTAATCCTCTCGACAATAGTTCTGTTCATCCTCTCAGCCAACCCATTCAACTGTGGAGTCTTGGGTGGCGTCTTCTCATGCCTAATACCATGTTCCCTGCAATAAGCATCAAATGGTCCAGAATACTCTCCACCATTATCACTGCGGATACATTTCAACTTCTTTCCCGTTTGTCTCTCAACCAATGCCACAAAATGCTTGAAATATCCCAAAACCTGATCTTTCATCTTCATAGTATAAACCCACAACTTCCTAGAGTGATCATCAATGAATGTGACAAAATATGATGCACCACCAAGAGATCTTGTCTTCATTGGACCACATACATCTGAATGCACCAGATCAAGTATCTCGGGTTTCCTGAAAGGAACATAAGACTTGAAGGAGACCCTATGTTGTTTTCCTGCAAAACAATGTGCACACTTCTGTAAGTGTAAACCGGAGACACTTGGAATAGCCTCCTTCTTTGACAACACAGATAATCCCTTCTCACTCATATGACCGAGTCTCTTATGCCACAATTCAATGGCATCAACATTCTCCACAGCATTAACAATGTCTTTGGAGACCTTAGCCTGCATCCAATAGAAAGATGAATGTTTATCACCTCGAGCCATAACCATGGAACCTCTTGTGAGTTTCCATTTACCTCCTCCGAATAAACTATAGAAACCCTCATCATCAAGTTTCCCTGTAGAGATCAAGTTCAACCGAATATATGGGACATGCTTAACTCCCTTAAGCAAAACTCTAGTACCAATACTAGTCTCCAAGCAAATATCACCAATGCCAGCAACCTTGGCCACTGCATCATTACCCATCTTCACAGAACCATAACTACCAGGAGTATAGGTAGTGAACAAATCCCGCTGCGATGTAGCATGAGTAGTAGCTCCACTATCAACAACCCAATTGGTGTCCTGGCATGCAACATTAATGGCATCACTCTCAAGAAGAATAAGAAACTGATCCTCGGTGAGAGTCACCCGATCTTCACCATCTTCTTGATTCTTTCCAAGTTTGATATCCTTTTTCAATTTCCAACAATTCTTTTTCATGTGCCCTTTCTTATTACAATAATGGCACTCCATATTAGCAAATTTGTTAGATTTGCTTCTGCTCCTGTTCTTGTTATTCCTGGGCTCTCTATATGAACTCCTCCCCCGTGACTCAGAAACCATTACATCTAAACGCGAGGAAGTAAGACTAGACTTCCTCCTCACTTCCTCATTCAAGACATTGTTCTTCACTAAGTCCATCGAAATAACACCATCCGACGCAGAGTTACAAAGAGACATCGTGAACACCTCCCAAGAATCTGGTAATGTACCAAGAAGCCACAAACCGTGAATCTCATCCTCAAACTTAATTCCCATGTCAGATAATTTATTGAGCAATCCCTGAAACGCATTCAAGTGATCCGCCATCGGAGTTCCCTCCTGGTACCTCAGCTCAATCAATTTCTTGATCATGTACATCTTATTATTCCTGGTCTTTCGAGCAAACAACTGCTCCAGCTTCAACCACAAAGAACGAGCATCAATCTCATTTTCAATATGATTCCTCACATTATCATCCACCCATTGCCTTATCAAACCACACACTTGGCGATGTAGCAACTTCCACTGATCTTCAGTTTTAGCCTCAGGTTTATTCTCTTCGAAGACTGGAACATGAAGCTCCTTCACATAAAGGAGATCTTCCATCTTGCCTTTCCATATGTGATAATTAGAACCATCCAAGCTGATCATCCTGCCAATATTTTCCATCGCTCACAAAAGCAAACAACCAATAACCCAAAGTTATCAAACAACAAAGCTCTGATACCACTCTGTTGGGAAAATCAATAAGCACTGATGGCGCAGCGAAATAAATTTCCCACGCTTATGTGAACCTATGAGGAGAATATATATGATATGGCACCAGCAAATCAAAGCAGTAACGTAAATGAGACAACAACTTATTTTACGTGGAAAACCTCCTCGATGTGAGGAGTAAAAACCACGGGACCGTAGTCCACTCAAAAATCCACTAGATCAAATTTGAGTTACAACCACGTCCTCCCTGTTTCACAGAACAGATTCAGAGACTGAGGCTCCAAAGAACAATCTCCAACACAAGAAACACCACAAGAGAGCAATACAAGAGCCTAGAACAAACAGTTCCAAACGACCCTATGTTCACTAGGATTCCGGTCACTAAATAAGATCTCCACCGTACAAATCTTAGATAAACGAGTCAGGAATACCTCTGCCAAATTTCAGCTTAATCCAAGAAGAATTCACCGTCAGATTTCCCAAATACTCAAGACAACTCCAATTGAAATCTGAACTCGCAACAGCAGCGAATTGCCTCACTAAAACTCATGTCTGCGACGAACCAACTGTTAAAATAGAATCTCCACCGTTGAATATCAAGATCATTGAGTCACGAAGCTAACCTTAAATTTTCAGCCAAATCGGAGCACGTTAAAGCCTCCAAACGTTTTTTTGAACAAAATCTGACAAAACTGTTTTCTCTCCTTCTTTGGTTGCGGAAATGCCTCTCTTCTCTCTTGTTTCTCACTACTGCAAAATTAGGTTAGGAGTCATATATACTCCCTCATAACCCTTAGCCCAATAACCAATTCTCATGGATCATAAGCCCAAGTTTGGTCCATCTCAAACCAAACCCAATTGGTTTCCCCACTAGGAGGAAAACCATCATGAGCCTGAGGCAGTGGAAACATCACTTCCTTAGCTTTTCGTACTCATACTCAATGTTAACTGAGCCACCACGCGGGAGATCTAGTTTCTTTGTCTTGCGCGCAGGGTTATCAATGTTGAGTTTCACCAGTAACATATTCTGTCCTCTAAGATACTTTCGGATCATAAGCAATTAGTTTGACCTCTCCAATCACCGAAGCAAGCCTGTCCATTGTCTCCAGAGTGTAGTGGTTAGCAGGGATATTTCGGATTCTTACCCAAACTTCAATGGAGCAGAGGAAATCTTCTGGTAGATCTGGGATCCAACGCTCCATTGTCATTGTCCAATGCTTATAGGACCATGGCCGATCTTTGAGTACAGTGATGAGATCTTCTTCCCTGTGAAAAAGATAAACTGAAACTTATATCGGGACAGAGCAATTCCACGCACTCTGTTTTCCATTCTCCACACACGAGGCATGGCAATCATCTGAGACATCGTCCGACAATCATCATCAAGGGACATTCCTTTGATCGCCATATGAAGGTTTCCTGCCATCTTTGCTGGTCGATTGTGATCTCGGAGTAATAGTTGGCGCCGGATGAAGAATAACTGTGGGAGGAGATCGACGGATGAAATTGAAAACCTCCTTTAATGTCGCAATATTCCACTATCCATTTTTGGGAAATCATGGAAACTCTTTTGCTTGATTGACACGAGGAGGGACAAAAGGAAATTTTGCAATTAGTGCAGTGATATTTTGAGGACCGTTGCAATAAAGCCGGCTTTGAGGCAGCCACCAAAATGAGGGGGAATCGGATTATTGAAAAAGGAAAGGCATGCCCTCTAATTGACCGAGAGAGGCCTAAGCGAAAAAGGGAGAGAAATTCTAATTATACCAATGGCCCTGACACATTCCTCTTCTACATTCGTTCCCTTTTTCTGGTCATATATATTTATTTTGTTTCTACCAACTTTTTCATTTATTTTCTTCTTCATTTTTATGGTTTCTTTGGTACTAGTTGAAGCAATATATGTTAGTATAATACTAATTTACTTGATTATAATAATAAAAACAATCGATATATTCTAAAATAGCTCACTGGATATAAGATTACATATTCAAAGAGTACCTCCAATAGACACCGTAATTTTTTGAGGTTTTTTTTTTTGCATTTTGATCTCTACAGTTATATATCTTAAAAGTAATTTTATTAAACTTTTTATCATTTTAATTCTTAAAAATTGATGAAAATGCTAGATTTCAATAATTTTTATCTCATAATCTACAGATGAAAAATAATAAACTCATTTATCACTTCGAAATGCATTGATTAATCATATTTGGGAGTATTATGGAAGTAATTTTATTGAGTAATTTAGTATTTTATTTTTAATTTATTTGTATCTTGTGTGTTTTAATTATTATTTATACATAATTTTATATTCTAATATAATGTTTTATTAGTTAATGTTGTTTATATTATTTTTAATGTATATTTTAAATTATATAAAAGTTTTATGATTTTTATATTAACTTTGATCAACAGAAATGATTAAAATGAAAAAAAAAATATTTAATTTGAAGTTTAACAATTGGAGAACAACGTACACCATCAATCCTCAAATTAAAATTTGGCAAATTTAAAAAATGAAAATACTTTTGGAGATGCTCTAAAGTTGTACCCTTTAAACAATTAAATTTGCTTTCAAAAGAAAAATAAAAAAATCATCGCTTGATGCGATGGTTTTATATATTCTGGAGCCACATAATTATGTTGTTATTTAGGGGGTGTTATTCAATCAATAATTTAAAATCAATTCAATGTTATAAACCTAATTAGTGGATGTCCATTAGAAGCCCATAATCTAGAAGGTTCTAGAAGGTTCTAACTTGTTCTCCAAGTTAGGTTTCCTCTCCAAGTTATTACTCCTTCCCAAGTAATTGTATCCTATATATACATTTGCTCTCTATTGGAATAAGACACACAATTTTCTCTTCTCTCTTCTCTCTCCATCTCTCATTCATAACATGTTATCAGCACGAATAGTTCTAGCTACTGAGTAAACTCTAGCTGCCTCCTTTTTCTTTTCCATCTTCGATCCGATCCAAAACCAAGGTATATAAATTGACTTTGTGGTTCGATTGATAACATACAAATGTATGCTTGTTAATCGAATAACACAAACGAATTATGTTTATTACGTTTTGTCTTATACATCTTTTATATATGAGTTGATTTGATTGATAGCATACATATGTATGTTTGTTGATTAAATATAATACTCACGACATATTACTAATTTTATCATTTGATTTATTACTTTGATGCAATCTGTTTTGTTTTATATGAGTTTACTTGCTCGTTGATTGAAACTTTGATTTTTATTAATTTGCCGTATGTGCTTGATTCGCTACTGTTGATTATAATTATATTAGCAAGTATGATACATCATCTAGTATTATTTTAATCAGCTACTTTGAACAAATATAAAAGTATACAAAATTACATTGAATTTGCTTCATCCTTTGACTTATGTTTTTCTTATTGAACCGGTCTTTATCTAAATTGACAAGTGTTTCGTCTTAGCAACTTTTACATCTTGAATCGGTCTTATCACCTCGTTTCATAGCTATTTTATTTAATATGTTAAGTTGAGTTGTTTGCTAATTATAACTTTGATATCACACAAGTTTGTTTCGTTATTGTTCATCTAAATATATTCATGATTTTTCTTTGTAACTTAACCTAAAGTCAACTTAAATTAAATATTCAGTATGACGTCTGTTTAATTCAATATTGATCGGTTAATAATTTAGTTGCTTTAATCAGTTTGTTTTAATGATTCTGTTTTATATGAATTGATTTTTATAGTAATAAATAAATAATATATATATATATATATTCGATTGAATATGCTTTTACTTTATCTTATATTTTTTTTTATTTAAAATATATATATGAGACTTGTTATTCGATGGCATATTTGTGTATGTCCGTTGATCCAATATTTAATCATATTTTTTATTTCAGAAAACATGTCGAATTTTACAAAACTCGAATTTGAGGCTCTTGACATAAGCGGTAGCAACTACCTATCATGGGCACTAGATGCAGAATTTCACCTGAGTGCAAAAGATCTCGGTGAAACTATCAAGAAAAAGAATGCGGCAACAGCCCAAAACAAGGCAAAGGCCATGATATTCCTTCGCCATCACCTCCATGAGGGGCTTAAGATTGAGTATTTGACCATGAAAGATCCACAAATCCTTTGGACTAATCTAAAGGAAAGGTATGATCACCAGAAAACAGTGATTTTACCAAAAGCTCGTTATGAGTGGACTCATCTAAGATTACAAGACTATAAGTCTGTAATAGAGTATAACTCTGCTATGTTCAGAATCACTTCCAAGTTGAAGTTGTGTGGAGAAAGTATCTCCGATGATGAGATGTTGGAAAAGACATACTCTACCTTTCACGCGAGTAATCTTGTCTTACAGACACAATATCGTGAAAAGGGATATAAAAAGTACTCTGAACTTATTTCTGCGCTCCTTGTAGCTGAGCAGAATAATGAGCTTTTGATGAAAAACCATGAGTTACGTCCAACTGGTTCTGCACCATTCCCTGAAGCGAATGTGTTATCATACAAGAAAGAAGCAGACCATGGTAATAACAATGGTCAAAGACGTGGCCACAATCATGGACGTGGATATGAACGTCGCGGACGTGGATACAAATATGGTCGGGGTCGAGGCCGAGGAGTCTCTTTTAAGAACCCAAACTCTCACCAGAAGTGGGAAAACATAATTGGCAACAAACAAGAAAAGCCAAAAGGAAGTGTATGTTATCGCTGTGGAGGAAGCGGTCATTGGGGTAAAACATGTCGTACACCAAAGCATCTAGTAGAGCTTTATCAGCAATCCTTAAAACAAAAAGGAAAGAATGTGGAAACAAACCACGTGTACGAGGATGGCGAAAAAGACTATGATCTTGATGATTTCTTTGGTGATAAAGCTGCCCTGGAAATTGCTGATTTCCTTGCCCCTGAAGGAAATAACTAGCCTCTAAAGTTAATTATAAAGTATTGTCGTTTTATTTATTATTTTGGCTTTGATTTCTACTTTCTGGTTTTTATGTTTTTATGTGTTTTGAGACATGATTAAATTTGAGTTATTTTATTAAGTTATTTTCTTTAAGTTAATTTATGTTTATGCTTTTATTTGTTTGAAGAACATGAATACTGCTCAAGTTCAATTGGCAATGAATCGTGAAGAATTATGCTTGGCAGACAGTGCAACTACTCATACCATTCTGAAAAGCAAGAGATATTTCTCTCATTTAACAATGAAAAGAGCTAGTGTGAGTACTATTTTGGGTAGCTCAAAGATAATTGAAGGCTCTGGAAGAGCAAGTATATTATTGCCTATGGGAACGCGATTAGAAATCACTGACGCGTTATATTCCCCCCAGTCTCAAAGAAATTTATTGAGCTTTAAAGATATTCGTAAGAACGGATACCATATTGAGACTATGAGTGAAGGAAATATTGAATACCTTCAGATAATAAATACTACACAAGGTACAAAACGTACTTTAGAGAAATTGCCAGCATTCTCCACCGGAATGTACTACACTAAGCTTAGTACAATTGAGGCAAATGCTATAGTAAACCAGAAGTTTACTGAAAATTTATTGGTTTGGCATGACCGGTTAGGCCATCCCGGTTCAACAATGATGCGAAAGATAATCAATAATTCACGTGGACACTCATTAAAGAACCAGAAGATTCTTCCTAATGATTTCACGTGTGCTGCTTGCTTACAAGGCAAATTGATCATTCGGCCTTCACCAGCCAAAGTCACTTCTGAATCTATCGGTTTTCTGGAACGCATACAAGGCGATATTTGTGGGCCGATTCACCCACCATGTGGAACCTTTAGATACTTTATGGTTCTGATTGACGCATCGACTAGATGGTCACATGTATCCTTGTTATCAACCCGCAACCTGGCGTTTGCGAGGTTACTTGCTCAAGTGATAAGATTACGAGCACATTTTCCAGATTTTCCGTTAAAGGCAATTCGCCTTGATAATGCTGGTGAATTTACGTCTCAGACATTTAATGACTATTGCATGTCTATTGGGATAAATGTTGAACATCCTGTAGCTCATGTTTATACGCAGAATGGTTTAGCCGAATCATTAATCAAACGTTTACAGATGATTGCTAGACCATTACTAATGAAATCCAAACTCCCAATATCTGCTTGGGGACATGCTATATTACATGCAGCAGAATTGATTCGCATCAGGCCAACAAGTAACCATCAGATCTCCCCATCACAAATAGTTTTGGGTCAGGAACCAAATATTTCCCATCTAAAAACTTTTGGATGTGCAGTATATGTTCCAATTACTCCACCACAACGATCTAAGATGGGTCCTCAAAGAAGGATAGGGATATATGTTGGATATGAATCCGCCTCGATAATTAAATATCTTGAGCCATCTACAGGGGATTTATTTAAGGCTCGATTTGCAGACTGCCATTTTAACGAGTCTGTTTTTCCAACATTGGGGGGAGAAAATAAACAGCTGGAAAAGAATATTAGATGGAATGAATTATCATTATCTCATTTTGATCCTCGTACCAAAGAATGTGACTTAGAGGTACAAAAGATAATCCATCTACAGAGATTAGCAAATCAATTGCCAGACGCATTTACTGACCCTAAGAGAGTGACCAAGTCACATATACCAGCTGTAAATGCTCCAGTTAGAATTGATGTCCCAGAAGGACAACATCAAACTACTAGTGAGTCTATGATACGCATGAAGCGTGGTAGACCTATTGGTTCCAAAGATAAGAATCCTCGGAAAAGAAAAGGAGCAAAAGTTGATAATGGCGAATCCGAGGAATCTAATAAAGGATCTCTAGAAGAGACCTTAGGCATGACTGATAAAGAAAATTTGGTACCTGAAAATGAAGAAATCTCAATTAATTTTGTCATGTCAGGAATAAAATGGAACCGAAAGCAAATCGACGTCGATGATATTTTTGCATGCAATGTAGCAGTTGATGTTATGAATGAAAAAGAGGATCATGAACCAAATTCTGTTAAAGAGTGTACACAAAGAGATGATTGGCCAAAATGGAAAGAAGCTATAGCGGCAGAATTAAAATCTCTAGAAAAGAGAGAAGTGTTTGGACCAGTAGTCCGTACACCTAAAGGTGTAAAACCAGTAGGACATAGATGGATCTTTGTGATAAAAAGGAATGAAAATGGTGAAATTGTAAGATACAAATCACGTCTGGTTGCACAAGGTTTCTCACAAAGACCTGGAATTGATTATGAGGAGACATATTCTCCCGTGGTGGATGCAACTACTTTCAGGTTCCTTATTAGTCTGGCAATAAAAGAAGGACTTGATTTACGCCTCATGAATGTAGTCACAGCATATTTATATGGACCACTGGACAATGAAATTTATATGAAAGTCCCAGAAGGATTTAAACTACCAAAAGCAGCGAACTCTAGTTCTCGAGAATAGTACTGTATAAAGTTGAATCGATCCCTGTATGGATTGAAACAATCAGGACGTATGTGGTATAATCGCCTTAGCGAATACTTGTTAAGAGAAGGTTATAAGAATGACCTCGTCACTCCATGCATCTTTATAAAGAAATTTGAGCAAGGGTATGTTATCATTGCAGTGTATGTTGATGATTTAAACATCATCGGGACTCCTACAGAGATTTCACAAACAATAGAATATTTGAAGAAAGAATTTGAGATGAAAGATCTTGGAATAACGAAATTTTGCTTGGGATTGCAAATTGAGCATCTTAAGAGTGGAATTTTAGTGCACCAGACAACATACACTGAAAAAGTGCTCAAAAAGTTTTATATGGATCAAGCACACCCATTGAGTAGCCCTATGGTTGTAAGAGCACTTGATGTTGAAAAGGATCCCTTCCGCCCGAGGGAAAATAATGAAGAAATTCTTGGTCCTGAAGTATCATACTTAAGTGCAATAGGAGCATTGATGTACCTTGCTACCCATACGAGACCCGATATATCCTTTGCGGTAAATTTGTTGGCAAGATTTAGCTCATGTCCAACTCAAAGGCATTGGAATGGGATTAAACATATATTTCGATATCTTCAGGGTACAAAAGATATGGGTCTATTCTTTTCTAACACGTCAAAGGAAGACTTAATTGGTTTTGCAGATGCAGGGTTTTTATCTGATCCACATACTGCTCGATCACAAACAGGATATGTGTTCACATGCGGCGGAACAACCATTTCTTGGCGTTCGATGAAGCAAACTATCGCAGCTACCTCTTCAAACCATTCAGAGATTTTAGCTATACATGAATCTAGCCGCGAATGCGTATGGTTACGATCTGTAATCCTGCACATACGAGAAGACTGCGGTATATCTACGGGAAAAGAAGTTCCAACAGTTCTGTATGAGGATAATGCAGCTTGCATAGCACAACTCAAGGAAGGATACATCAAAGGCGACAGAACGAAGCATATTCTACCAAAGTTCTTCTTCACCCATGATTTACAGAAGAATGGCGATGTACGTGTCTTGCAGATCCGTTCAAGTGAGAATCTGGCAGATCTTTTTACAAAGGCACTTCCAACTGCTACCTTCAAGAAGCTAGTTCATGGCATTGGACTACGTCGCCTCAAAGATCTCAAGTCATGTAGTCATCAGGGGGAGTAAATACGCGTTGCACTCTTTTTCCCTTAACCATGGTCTTTCCCACTGGGTTTTCCTGGTAAGGTTTTTAATGAGGCAACATCTTATGCGTATTAGGATTACTTTTGCTATAATGGACATCCAAGGGGGAGTGTTATAAACCCAATTAGTGGATGCCCATTAGAAGCCCATAATCTAGAAGGTTCTAACTTGTTCTCCAAGTTAGGTTTCCTCTCCAAGTTATTACTCCTCCCCAAGTAATTGTATCCTATATATACATTTGCTCTCTATTGGAATAAGACACACAATTTTCTCTTCTCTCTTCTCTCTCCATCTCTCATTCATAACATTCAATTAGTTTTATAATCATTTAAGTTTTTAATTCTGATGGAGTCTACTTATGTAGATTCTAAAATCTTTGCAGTAATCCTTGCAATCCTTGCATTTTGTTTATAATCATCTGTTCATTAGTTAATGTTTTTCAAAATCTAAACTTAAGTAAAACCAAATATGACAAAAATAGAAATCAAACCTAATTTTACTTAAGAGTCTTTTTCTAAAATTAAAAGATCGATCTCGTTGACTTTGACTCCACCTTTCTCCTTTACTATTCTTTTGAATCTTTTCCAATAGCCACACCTTTTTTTTACCTTTTCGTTCAGTGTATATTAGGGGTGGAACGGATCCGGTTGTAACGACCGCAAACCAATTTGACGGAAATTGGTTGTGTGTCGCGCGACATATGGGATTGTGTCGCGCGACACACTCAATTTGGTAAACCGAGCGGTTCGGTTTATGAGCTTCTAATTGCGGTTCGGTTTGGTTAAACCGATGGATTTTGCCTATAAATAGCTAGAGGGATGATTGTGCTTGGTTGCAGAGATGAAATCAAGTGGATTTCGTGTGTTTGTGGAGATATTTGAGGTTGTGAATTTGTGATCTTGAGATTGAAGTGGTGTTCTTGAGGTTTTTGGGGTGGTTCCGTCGAGTTTTGGAGAGGGCAAACGGCGGCCAAGTTCTGTTCAGTTTTGTGCGAGAATTTGAGGGTAAGTTGTCCTAACCTTGCTCTTGAATTGGGAAGAAACCGTTTGCATTTTGGTTAAGTATTGATTGAGTTATGGTCGTTTGAAAATGGGAGGTTCGTGCAGTTTTCTGCATTTTTCTGGGATTTCGTCCGGAGGAGCTGTTTTCAGGGACGATTTTCCGGCGAACCATTTGGAACCAGGAGGCTTGCGACCCACCGTTGGAAAGGCCTCGGTGTCTAGTTTCCAGAACCGTTTTACTATCGTGATTTGGTCCAGTGAGTCGGAAGTTATTCGCGTCTTAAACAAGTGAGTGCGTGACCATGGTTAGTTGCGGGTAAATGGGTTGTTGTGTGTTTGATTGCGATTTGGTGTTGATTTGTTGTTGAATACTACCTGTTGTTGTGTGTACTGGTGTATTGGGGTGTTGGTTGAGCATTAGAATCGATTTGTGGGTTGTAGAATCGAGTTGAATGTGTTTAGGCTCGATTTGGGGTGTTTTGCGGAGTGTGTCTCGCGACACAAGGTGGTTGTGTCGCGCGACACAAGGTGGTTGTGTCGCGCGACACAGCTGATGTCATGGCTTACGTCATACGGCATTGCGGGATTCGCGGGCACGAGTGGAGTCGGCGAAGTGGAGTGTCGGCAAGGGTGTGTCGCGCGACACACCTGGTTGGTGTCGCGCGACACAAGGTTTTTGTGTTGACTTTTCGTTGACTTTTTGTGTTGACGTGTTTTTGAGTGTTTCGTGCGGTATTTTCGGTGTTTTAGCGTTTTGATGTTTTTGGTGTTCCATTTACCCAAGCGCGTAGCCAAGTAGATGGGATGACCGTACCACTGAGTATTTATGATAATACTCACGCATCTCTTATAACCATGTGATGCAGGTAAAGACAAAGTGTAATCGTGGAATCCGGCTGTGAAGAGGAGATGATCTAGTGTCTCGTTTATATGTTTAAATGTTTTAAAAACGATTGTTGTCTATTTCCGTTGGATGTTTTATTGCGCGTATACTGTTAGCGAAATAATATTTATGGGAATATTATTTTGGGTAAAAAAAAAAAAAAAGTCTGGTTGTTTCATTTTGGTATCAGAGCCCTAGCGGTTCTAGGGCGGGGGCGGGGAACCCTTATGGTTTTAGAGTAGTGGCATTTAATTAATTGTGTGAGTTAATTGATTATTTGCTGAGTGAGTTTGGAGTCCTAGATCATCTTCTTCGAGCCTTTGATGCGATTCCACGGTATGTGTTTTTATGACTTCTGTTGTGTTTTTGGTACTTAGTAATCTGCTATGAGTGTAGAGAGTTATGGCTAGAGGTACTAGAGGCAGAGGTCGTGGGGGCCGTAGAGGTCGCGGTGGTCGTGCTGGGCGTGGTCTGGGGCGGAGACTAGAGAGTGAGTCTGCTGCCACGTGGGTGTCCCAGGAGACTACGCAGGAGCGAGTAGCTGACTCGCAGACGTTTCAGGAGGGGTCTGTGGGTGTGACTCCTACGAGTGCCAGTGTGAGGACTGGTGGGGCCAATGCGGGTCCTGAGGTAGCGGGTGGTGCGGGGGGCCCGGGTGGGGGTGCTCCCGTAGGTATGGCCCAAGACCGAGATGATCGTCTGGCGGGTTTGCTGTAATTGATTCTGGAGCGGCTACCAGGTGGGGTACCGGCTCCAGGTCAGGCTCCGGGGGTTCAGCCAGGTGGGGCTGGGGTTCAGCCAGAGGTGGCTGGTGTACAGCCAGTAGTGGTGGATGGTCAGCCGAAAGGGGTTGATGTACAACCAATTGCAGAGGAGCTTCCATCCTACCTGAGGATGATGGAGCAGATGTAGAGGATTGGCACCGGGTTTTTCTCGGGTGGTGCTAAGCCTGAGGATGCCGACGAGTGGCGGCGGAGATTGGAGCGTAATTTTCGCTCGATCAGGTGTCCAGAGGGATATCGGGTGGACTTAGCGGTTCACTATTTAGATGGTGACGCGCATCTCTGGTCGAGAGGCGTCGAGACGAGGAGGGTTCAGGCCGAGATGGTCTGGGAGGATTTCTTGGTTGAGTTCAATGCCAAGTATTTTCCGCAGGAAGCGGTAGACAGGATGGAGTCACGGTTTCTGAACCTGACTCAGGGGGATCGGACTGTGAGGGAGTTCGATTTGGAGTTCAGTCGACTCTTGGTGCATGCTGGTAGGGGCATGGAGGGCGAGCAGGCCCAGGTGAGGAGGTTCCTCGGGGGACTTCGAGCTGATTTAAGGACTCGCTGCAGGACGAGTAAGTTCGCCACGAGGGCGGAGCTGGTTGAGACTGCTGCAGCGATTGAGGAGGATCTCGGAGAGCAGGCTGTGGTGGTTAGTCCACCGGTGCAGCAGCAGCAGCAGAGGAGACCTCAGCAGCAGGCAGGTTCGAGTGTGGGTGGTAAACCTACGCAGGGACAGAAGAGGAAGCTTGAGTACTCTGCGGGTTCGGGTCAGAGAGGACGGGGTGGTCCGGGCTGCTTCAGATGCGGAAGCCTGGATCACAAGGTTGCGAGTTGTCCGAAGAGGGGTGAGGCGCAGAGTAGTCAGGGTGGTCAGGGATGCTACGGTTGTGGGAGCATGGAACACAGGGTGGCGAGCTGTCCGAAGAGGGTAGAGTCTCGGGCGACGCAGGTGTGTTTCTATTGCAGGGAGCCGGGGCATATTAAGCCCCAGTGCCCTAGGCTGCAGCAGGGGATAGTGGCGGTGGTGCAGCCGTCACAGCTGGGAGCAGCAGTGGTGCAGCCATTGCAGCAGATTGCAGCACCGCGAGTGTACACTTCGGTGGAGGCAGGAGGCTCTAGCGCCAGGCCGATCACAGGTACATGTTTGATCTTAACTTGGTGATTTTTGGTGATGTGGATGGTTTGTTTTAGAAATAGTGTGTCTATGATAAGACTTTAGGGCTCTTGACACATGGATTGTGTAGGGACCTTATTTGTAGGCGGGTGTAAGTCCCATGTCCTGTTCGATTCTGGAGCAACGGTTAGCTTCATTACGCCGGAGTGTGCGGAGAGCAGCGAGATCCAGAGTGACTCTGGGGAGCAGCCAGGGGTAGTGAAAGTGGCCGGAGGGAAGTCGTTCGGTCGGGCTCGTGGTGTGGATATTCTGGTGGCCGGAGAGTTAATGCCAGCAGATTTGATCATCAGTCCGGTGGAGTTGTATAATGTGATTTTGGGGATGGATTGACTGGATCGGCACAAGGTTCTACTAGATTGTCACCGGGGACGAGTAGTGTTTGAGCGAGAGGCAGGGAGGTTGGTTTACCAGGGTGTGAGACCGACTTCAGGGAGTCTTGTGATTTCTGCTATTCAGGCGGAGCAGTTGTTAGAGAAGGGTTGCGAGGTATATCTAGTGACGATAATGACGCCGGAGACTGTTGGAGAAACTGTTGTTGAGGATATTCGAGTCGTTTAGGATTTCCAGGATGTTTTTCAGTCGTTGTCGGGATTACCACCGTCGCGGTCGGATCCATTTACGATTGAGTTGGAACCTGGAACGACTCCGATATCCAAGACACCTTACAGGTTGGCTCCAGCGGAGATGGCGGAGTTGAAAAAGCAGTTGGAGGATTTGTTGGAGAAGGGTTTTATTCGTCCTAGTACTTCACCGTGGGGAGCACCGGTGTTGTTTGTGAAGAAGAAGGATGGGAGTTTCCGGTTGTGCATTGATTACCGGGGACTTAACCGAGTCACTGTGAAGAACAGGTATCCTTTACGGCGGATTGATGAGTTGTTGGATCAGTTGCGTGGGGCTACTTGGTTCTCCAAGATTGATTTGGCTTCGGGTTACCATCATATTCTGATTGACGAGGAGGACATTCGGAAGACTGTTTTCAGAACGAGATATGGGCATTATGAGTTCGTGGTGATGCCTTTTGGGTTGATGAATGCACCAGCAGCATTTATGAGGTTAATGAACGGGGTTTTCCAGCGGCATCTAGACGAGTTTGTGATCATCTTTATTAATGATATATTGGTGTATTCGAGGAGTCCTGAGGAGCATGAGGTTCATTTGCGGGTGGTTTTGGAGAAGCTAAGGGAGCAGAAATTGTATGCTAAGTTGAGCAAGTGCAGTTTCTGGCAGCGGGAGATCGGTTTTCTCGGTCACGTGATATCTGCAGATGGAGTGTCTGTTGATCCGGTGAAGATTGAGGCTATCCGTGATTGGCCTAAACCGAGGAATGCAACCGAGATCCGGAGTTTTATTGGGTTGGCAGGGTATTACAGGAGGTTCGTCAAGGGTTTCGCGAGTATGGCACAGTCGATGACGAAGTTGACAGGGAAGGATGTCCCTTTTGTTTGGACTTCAGCGTGCGAGGAGAGTTTTACGCGGCTGAAGGAGATGTTGACGAGTACACCAGTGTTGGCGTTACCCGAACCGGGTGAGCCATTCGTAGTGTATACGGATGCCTCAGGGTTTGGTCTGGGTTGTGTGTTGATGCAGCATGGGAAGGTAATTGCTTATGCGTCGAGGCAGTTGAGGAAGCACGAGTGCAATTATCCTACCCATGACTTGGAGTTGGCTGCGGTGATTTTTGCACTTAAGATTTGGAGGTCTTATTTGTATGGCGGGAAAGTGCAGGTGTTCACAGACCACAAGAGTTTGAAGTATTTCTTTACTCAGCCGGAGCTGAACCTGAGACAGAGGCGCTGGATGGAGTTGGTAGCTGACTATGATCTGGAGATCGAGTACCATCCAGATAAGGCTAATCTGGTGGCGGATGCCTTGAGTCGGAAGTGGGTTGCTTCGGCTCAGGTGCGGGATTTGGAGGAGTTAGCGAGTGAGCTCAGTACATTGAGGTTGTGCGTGATCTCACAGGAGCCGTTGGGATTAGAGGCAGCTAACCAGGCAGACTTGTTGAGCAGAGTTCAAGCGGCACAGGAGCAGGATCGGGTTTTGATTGAGGCGTCGAGGGCTACATCACTGGATCGAGTATGTTGTCTATTCATCCGGGAGCGACTAAGATGTACCGGGATCTGAAGCGGTATTATCACTGGGTCGGGATGAAGAGGGATGTAGCGAGTTTTGTTGCAGCGTGCAACGTGTGTCAGCTGGTGAAGGCTGAGCATCAGGTTCCGAGCGGGTTGTTACAGAGTTTACCTATTCCGGAGTGGAAGTGGGACTTGATTACCATGGATTTTGTGACAGGTTTACCTGTGTCTCGGACATATGATGCGATTTGGGTGATTGTGGATCGTCTGACCAAGTCAGCACATTTTCTTGCCATTAAGAAGACCGACGGAACGGCGGTATTGGCTAGAAAGTATGTGCGTGAGATTGTGAGGTTGCACGGGGTGCCAGCGAGTATAGTGTCAGACAGGGATCCGAGGTTTACTTCAGAGTTCTGGAGGGCATTTCAGGCTGAGATGGGCACTAAGGTGCATATGAGTACAGCATATCATCCACAGATGGACGGGCAGTCTGAGAGGACGATTCAGACATTGGAGGATCTGTTGGGTCGAATCTCCATTTTTGGCACGACGAATCCAATTGCGGTTTGTGATGCGGATCCATTTTGGCAACAATGATCCGAATCGATGACCAACGACCTCGCGACAGGATGTGGACCAAGCCATCATTCATCAAAAAATCAGCATAATTCAACCGTTATTTTATGACTGTTAATCTCCTACTGAACACAAACCAATTCACTACTATATTCATAGTACCGAGCTAGGGGGCAAACTGTTGGGGTCGAATCTCCCCCTGGAGATCAACAGTCATAAAATGGTTAAGTATAAAAACCGGATTGCGACCTCAGCATCTCGGACAGACCACGACCTCAACATCTCGGACAGACCGCGACCTCAGCATCTCGGACCGCAATCTCGGCATCTCGGACCGTAACCTCGGCGTCACGCGATCGGGTGCCAAAGTCGTCCTTCTCGATCGGGTGCCGATGTCGTGTCTCGATTGGGTGCCAAAGTCATCCCGATCACGTCCCGATTAGGTGCCGATGTCGCATCCCGATCACATCCCGATTGGGTGTTGAAGTTATCCCGATCACGTCTCGATCGGGTGCCAATGTCGCATCCCGATCACGTCTTGATCGGGTGCTGAAGTCATCCCGATCACGTCGCGATCAGGTGCCGATGTCGCGTCCCGATCACGTCTCGATCGGGTGCCGATGTCATGTCCCGATCGGGTGCCGATGTCGCGTCCCGATCACGTCCCGATCGGGTGCCGAAGTCATCAGTTTGAAGGGGTTCCGAAGTCGTTCGGCCGATGACATTTTTCCGAAGTCACCATGATTAGAAAGATCTTTGAGTTAGCTTTACAATGAACTTGAAATCATGTCATTCGGAGCTGTGGTTAGCGAGATACGCCCAATTTACGAAGGACGTGTCAATCCGGATGATGCCACCCTGCCGAAGTCATCAGTTCGAAGGGGTGACGAAGTCGTTCTCCCGATGACATTGTTCCAAAGTCTCCATGAGAAGAAAGATCTTTAAGTTAGCTTTACAATGAACTTGAAATCATGTCATTCGGAGCTGTGGTTAGCAAGATACACCCAATTTACGGAGAACGTGTCAATCTGGCCGAAGTGGCCGAAGTGCCGAAGAGATGACTTCGGTACCACTCGATCTGATATCGAAAGAAGCTGATATTCGGTCACGGGTTAGATAATTGAGTCAGTTATCATCCAAAAGAAGTTTGAAGTCATTTAGATCAACGATGAAGAAGTTATATCAATTATCGTAGAGACATGTCAATCTGGCCGAAGTGGCCGAAGTGCCGAAGAGATGACTTCGGTACCACTCGATCTTATATCCAAACAAGATGATATTTGGTCACGGGTTAGAGAATTGAGTCAGTTATCACCCAAAAGAAGTTTTAAGTAATTTGGATCAATGGTGAAGAAGTTGTATCAATTATCTTGGAGACATTTCAGTATGGTCGAAGTGACTTTGGCTTGCCCGAACCTGCAATGCCGAAGTGGACTGTTCGTGATGGCCGAAGTGGACTGTTCGTGATGGCCAAAGTGGACTGTTCGTGATGGCCGAAGTGGATTGTTCGTGATGGCCGAAGTGGGCTGCTCGAGTTGGCCGAAGTGGGCCGCGTATGAAGGCCTAACTGAACCGATTCGAATAAGCCCGAGAAGATTTCCATTATCGTTTAGGAATGGATTAGCCGACTTAGGTTAATATATATACATGTACATAAACCTGGAGAAGGGGATCCAAAAAAATCAATTCACAGACTTGTACTCTAAAGCTTTCTGAACAGCAATAGAACGAGTTTTAAATTTCCTTTGCAGTTGTTCGCGTTGGTTTAAACATAGAATTTCAGTTCCCTACAAAAGTCTCTACAAGTTTTTGATTGTGCGGATTTTGACTCCCACAATTTGGAGCCGTCTAAGGGGACCTTTGAAATTTCTGACACAAAAAACCACCGCAAATCCGATACGAAGGAAGATGTCTGGTGAAGAAACAAACCCTGCGGGTGCTACTGGCGGAGGAGAGAACCAACAACCACCACCAGTAACCGCAGACACGATGCCCGAAGCCATGACCCAGATCAAGGCGATGCTTGAAACGTTGGTGAAGAGGATCGAAGATCACGATAAGCAACACGCAACCGCCAACGCCCGACTAGAAACCCTAGCGGCTGCCAACCGGAACCAAGCCGGGGGGTCGGGACAAGATCGACCGAGGAGACCGGTACGACCAATTCCCCTCGAGTTTACAACACCGCAGAGAACACAAACGGGGATACCTCCGATACGTCCTGCAACCATGACCGGTGAGCAAAACCCTGAGGTTCAAAGAGCTGGTACCCAGAACGAAACCGAATCAGAACCAGTGATAGATGTGGATGCGGAAAATCCAGCGCCAGATCATTACGCCAACAACACAGCCCCGACCCGCGACGAGCTACGACAATTTGAGGACGAGATCGAGGAAGAAGAGGGTCATCTTTTGGCACAACAAACCCGGTTCAAGAATGAGCGAAGAGCTGCAATCCGATCTCAGAGAGAAGAGATGGCTGCACTTCGAGCGGAGATGGATCGAACAGCTGCCAACTTGAAAGTGGTTCAGTCACAGATGCATAGGGCCATTAGTAAGGCACCGGAAATTGATCGCGTCTTGGAAGAAGCTCAGGCTACACCGTTCACCTCGCGGATAACAGGAGTAAAAATTATGGATCCAGGAAAGATTAAGGTCCCGGTTTATGAGGGGAATAGTGATCCTAAAGACCACATAACATCATTCACAATTGCTATGGGTCGCGCTAACTTCCGGGAAGGCGAGAGAGACGCAGGAAAGTGTCTTTTGTTCGTCGAACATCTAAAGGGACCTGCTCTTCAATGGTTTTCCAGACTAGATCGGAATTCAATTGACAATTTCAGTCAGCTCACCGCAGCATTCCTGAAACACTACTCCATATTCATAAATCCTGGAGTCTCAGATGCGGACTTATGGACGATGTCGCAGGGGCAGAATGAGACGCTTCAGAGTTTTATCAGTCGTTTTAAAACAGTTATGTCTAAAGTAGAGCACGTTAGCGACAAAGCCGCTCTGCTCGCCCTGAGAAAAGCACTCTGGTACACTTCGGACTTTAAAAAAGAGATGACCGTGAACACCCCATCTACAATCGAAGACGCGTTACATCGAGCTGCTGGATTTATAAATCAGGAGGAGGAGACAACATTGTGCGCTGAGAGACATGGAAAAGCAAAGCAAACGACTCAGCAACCGCAAGCTCAACAGCATCAGAATACCAAAAAGGGTAACCAAGGATCTGATTTCGTACAACATGACAAAGGTTTTGGAGGTGCCCATAACTATCAAGTAGAACGAGGAAACGAAAACAATATGTGGGACACTTACGATGAAGAAGCCTACTGCGAATACCACCATTCCTGTGGACACTTAACCGCGAATTGTCAAACTCTTGGGATGAAACTCACGGCGAAGCTGATGGCACAAGAACTTGGCGACACTATCAGCCTCAATGATCTCAAACAGGAAGATAAAAAAGACCATAATGATCATACTATCGAAACTGGAATAACAACTAAGAGAGGAAGACAAACTGACGAGGCAACACACCATAACTCCCGGAGAAGAATTAACTAAGCTGGTTCTAACGAACTACGAGGCGGCTTGATCCCTGCAAAGGGTACGTAGGCAGCCCGTCTTCGGATGGGTTCAGCTGCCCCCTTCAAAAAAAAAAAAAAGGGGGGAATGGGGTACGTATACTCGTTTACTCCCATCTCTAAAAAAAAAAAAAAAAACTTGAATATCCATCACGGATCAACCAAGTCAATAGTTGAACATCCATCATGGATCAACCAAGTCAATACTTGAACATCCATCACGGATCAACCAAGTCAATACTTGAACATCCATCACGAATCAACAAAGTCAATATTTGAACATCCGTAACGGATCAACCAAATCAAAACGAGACACTTAAACTCGATCGTTGCTGCTGGCCACAGTAACACTTTGATCTGACTATCACATCCCAAAACGGGATATTAAGCACGCAACGACCATTGACGGAGCAAGTTCAGTTCACGGGAACCAGCTTGTAAACCAGAAATGATCGTCATAAACCCAACATACGAAACGTTGGTCATAATGTGATTGTAGCTGGAGCGGAAATCTTAGTATTCTCGTAAACTAAGTGCATTCATACGAAAACCCAACATACGAAACGTTGGTCATCAGAAAACCCAACATACGAAACGTTGGTTGAAAATCAAAACAACAATTATGCGAAAACATCTCAAGAAGATAAAGCCATCATGCAAAGCCTGAAATCGAGTCTAACATAGATAGGGCCATCTAGGCAACAAAACCAAAGGGAAATAAAGCAAGAAACGTTCAAGGAAGACCGATTTGGATGCAACCTCGGCGTCACGCGTTCGAATTGGCTTTGGTGCAACCCCGAAACACGTCTCACCTCAACTTAGGGACGCGGCACGCTCAACTTCGAGACACGACAAGCTCGACCTGGGGCCTCGGCGTCACATACAGCAACCTTGGGTCGACTTCGGTGCCACAACGACTTTGGCTTTGGGTCAACTTCGGATCGAGACGGACGACCTCGGTGCATGACACACAACTTTGGCGTCCCGCATACTGTGACCTCGGCGTAACGTAACTTCGGCGTTACAGACACGACCTCACTACGCGATGGATCCGACTTCGGAGCACGACGAATCCAATTGCGGTTTGTGATGCGGATCCATTTTGGCAACAATGATCCGAATCGATGACCAACGACCTCGCGACAGGATGTGGACCAAGCCATCATTCATCAAAAAATCAGCATAATTCAACCGTTATTTTATGACTGTTAATCTCCTACTGAACACAAACCAATTCACTACTATATTCATAGTACCGAGCTGGGGGGCAAACTATTGGGGTCGAATCTCCCCCTGGAGATCAACAGTCATAAAATGGTTAAGTATAAAAACCGGATTGCGACCTCAGCATCTCGGACAGACCGCGACCTCAGCATCTCGGACAGACCGCGACCTCAGCATCTCGGACAGACCGCGACCTCAGCATCTCGGACAGACTACGACCTCAGCATCTCGGACCGCAATCTCGGCATCTCGGACCGCAACCTCGGCGTCACGCGATCGGGTGCCAAAGTTGTCCTTCTCGATCGGGTGCCGATGTCGTGTCTCGATCACGTCCCGATTAGGTGCCAAAGTCATCCCGATCAGGTGCCGAAGTCATCCCGATCACGTCCCGATTAGGTGCCGATGTTGCGTCCCAATCACGTCCCGATTGGGTGTTGAAGTCGTCCCGATCACGTCCCGATCGGGTGCCGATGTCGCATCCCGATCACGTCCTGATCGGGTGTCGAAGTCGTCCCGATCACGTCGCGATCAGGTGCCGATGTCGCATCTCGATCACGTCTCGATCGGGTGCCGATGTCACGTCCCGATCGAGTGCCGATGTCGCATCCCGATCACGTCCCGATCGGGTGCCAAAGTCATCAGTTTGAAGGGGTGCCGAAGTCGTTCGGCCGATGACATTGTTCCGAAGTCACTATGAATAGAAAGATCTTTGAGTTAGCTTTACAATGAACTTGAAATCATGTCATTCGGAGCTGTGGTTAGCGAGATACGCCCAATTTACGAAGGACGTGTCAATCCGGATGATGCCACCCTGCCGAAGTCATCAGTTCGAAGGGGTGACGAAGTCGTTCTCCCGATGACATTGTTCCAAAGTCTCCATGAGAAGAAAGATCTTTAAGTTAGCTTTACAATGAACTTGAAATCATGTCATTCGGAGCTGTGGTTAGCAAGATACACCCAATTTACGGAGAACGTGTCAATCTGGCCGAAGTGGCCGAAGTGCCGAAGAGATGACTTCGGTACCACTCGATCTGATCTTGAAACAAGCTGATATTCGGTCACGGGTTAGATAATTGAGTCAGTTATCATCCAAAAGAAGTTTGAAGTCATTTAGATCAACGATGAAGAAGTTATATCAATTATCGTAGAGACATGTCAATCTGGCCGAAGTGGCCGAAGTGCCGAAGAGATGACTTCGGTACCACTCGATCTTATATCCAAACAAGATGATATTTGGTCACGGGTTAGAGAATTGAGTCAGTTATCACCCAAAAGAAGTTTGAAGTAATTTGGATCAATGGTGAAGAAGTTGTATCAATTATCTTGGAGACATTTCAGTATGGTCGAAGTGACTTTGGCTTGCCCGAACCTGCAATACCGAAGTGGACTGTTCGTGATGGCCGAAGTGGACTGTTCATGATGGCCGAAGTGGACTGTTCGTGATGGCCGAAGTGGACTGTTCGAGATGGCCGAAGTGGATTGTTCGTGATGGCCGAAGTGGACTGTTCGCGATGGCCGAAGTGGATTGTTCGTGATGGCCGAAGTGGGCTGCTCGTGTTGGCCGAAGTGGGCCGCGTATGAAGGCCTAAGTGAACCGATTCGAACAAACCCGAGAAGATTTCCATTATCGTTTAGGAATGGATTAGCCGAGTTAGGTTAATATATATACATGTACATAACCCTGGAGAAGGGGATCCAAAAAAATCAATTCACAGACTTGTACTCTAAAGCTTTCTGAACAGCAATAGAACGAGTTTTAAATTTCCTTTGCAGTTGTTCGCGTTGGTTTAAACATAGAATTTCAGTTCCCTACAAAAGTCTCTACAAGTTTTTGATTGTGCGGATTTCGACTCCCACAGGATCTACTGAGGATGTATGTGCTGGATTACGGTGGACATTGGGCGAATCATCTTAACCTGGTGGAGTTTGCGTATAACAATAGTTACTAGGCGAGCTTTGGGATGGCTCCGTATGAGGCTCTGTATGGGCGACCATGTCGTACACCGTTATGTTGGACCCAAGTGGGGGAGAGGAGCCTGTTTGGTGCAGATTTTGTTCAGGAGACGACGGAGAGGATCCGTGTCTTGAGGCTGAACATGAAGGAGGCTTAGGATCGGCAGAAGAGTTACGCCGATAAGAGGAGGAAAGAGTTGGAGTTCGAGTTGGGAGATTTGGTGTATCTCAAGGCGGCGATGTTGAGGGGTCCTAACAGATCCATTTCTGAGAATAAGTTAAGTCCGAGGTTTATGGGTCCGTTCAGGGTTTTGGAGCGGATAGGACCAGTGGCTTATCGGTTGGAGTTACCTCAGAGTATGAAGGCTTTTCATAAGGTCTTCCATGTGTCGATGCTGCGGAAGTGTCTACATGAGTCTGAGGAGGTGTTGGCTAGGATCCCGGAGGATCTTCAGCCCAATATGACGTTGGCGGCGAGACCTGTGAGGATTCTCGAGAGGAGAGTCAAGGTTCTGCGTCGTAAGAGGATACCATTGGTGAGAGTCGTGTGGGACTGTGACGGTATTGAGGAGGAGACTTGGGAACCAGAAGCGTCGATGAAGAGGAAGTTCTCGAAGTGGTTCGAGAAGCAAGCGGTGGCTTGAGTGTTTTCTGGTTTCAAAGTTTGTTCTAGCATGTGGCTATGAGTTTTGTTATGTATCTTCGTTTGGGTTGTAACGATATACATTGATGAGATTTAATAAGATGGTGTATTCTTGTTAATCTTGGTGTCATGATGTGAGTTTTGTCGACATGTGACTAGTGGGGTCATGTAGGTCGACAAGTGATTGTGATGCACGTTTCAGGCTATTGTCTCGGTGAGGGGGACGGTGGGTCTCGGTATGTTTATACTCGGAGATAGTGGGTCTCGGCATATACTCAGAGATAGTGGGTCTCGGCATATACTCAGAGATAGTGGGTCTCGGCATATACTCAAAGATAGTGGGTCTCGGCATATACTCAGAGATAGTGGGTCTCGGCATATACACGGGGGATAGTGGGTCCCCTGCGCACCGTAGCTCAAAGGGTGACGATCTTGCGAGTTGACACGGTGGGCTGTATATGCGTATGAGTATGAGTATGCGTATGAGTATGCATATGAGTATGAGTATGCGTGTGAGTATGAGTATGCGTATGAGTATGAGTATACGTGTGAGTATGAGTATGTGTATGAGTATGAGTATGAGTATGAGTATGAGTATGAGTTATGAGCAGTAGTGCCTGAACGTGATCGTGTTTATGAGACTGGAGGAGTTTCAGGGATTGTTGAGTAGATTGTGGCGTCTAGTCTAGGGTTTCGCCTATGATCAGAACTTCGATTCAGATGACCCTGGTAGCAGATGTAGCACCTTTGGTCTAACTTTAGGTCTACGGTTGGTTGTTCATGTTCTTGTTTGATTGTTGCGCAAACAAACGGACAGACCTAATTCGGATTAAGAACGTTGCATCGTAGATGTTTCCGGATAAATCTGATCGGGTTTTGCCTCGGAAGTGAACCCTAGGGTGGCGGAGTGGTGTATGGTTTAAGGTTGATCGCGAGTTCAGTGGACGTGTTTACGTTGGCCAGGAGGGCGAGTTGTGGGGTGACCGAGTTATGTGATTCGAGGACGAATCCTTGTTAGTGGGGGAGAATTGTAACGACCGCAAACCAATTTGACGGAAATTGGTTGTGTGTCGCGAGACATATGAGATTGTGTCGCGCGACACACTCAATTTGGTAAACCGAGCGGTTCGGTTTAGGAGCTTCTAATTGCGGTTCGGTTTGGTTAAACCGATGGATTTTGCCTATAAATAGCTAGAGGGATGATTGTGCTTGGTTGCAGAGCTGAAATCAAGTGGATTTCGTGTGTTTGTGGAGAGATTTGAGGTTGTGAATTTGTGATCTTGAGATTGAAGTGGTGTTCTTGAGGTTTTTGGGGTGGTTCCGTCGAGTTTTGGAGAGGGCAAACGGCGGCCAATTTATGTTCGGTTTTGTGCGAGAATTTGAGGGTAAGTTTTCCTAACCTTGCTCTTGAATTGGGAAGAAACCGTTTGCATTTTGGTTAAGTATTGATTGAGTTATGGTCGTTTGAAAATGGGAGGTTCGTGCAGTTTTCTGCATTTTTCTGGGATTTCGTCCGGAGGAGCTGTTTTCGGGGACGATTTTCCGGCGAACCATTTGGAACCAGGAGGTGTGCGACCCACCGTTGGAAAGGCCTCGGTGTCTAGTTTCCAGAACCGTTTTCCGATTGTGATTTGGTCCAGTGAGTCGGAAGTTATTCGCGTCTGAAACAGGTGAGTGCGTGACCATGGTTAGTTGCGGGTAAATGGGTTGTGTGTTTGATTGCGATTTGGTGTTGATTTGTTGTTGAATACTACCTGTTTTTGTGTGTACTGGTGTATTGGGGTGTTGGTTGAGCATTAGAATCGATTTGTGGGTTGTAGAATCGAGTTGAATGTGTTTAGGCTCGATTTGGGGTGTTTTGCGGAGTGTGTCTCGCGACACAAGGTGGTTGTGTCGCGCGACACAGCTGATGTCATGGCTTACGTCATATGGCATTGCGGGATTCGCGGGCACGAGTGGAGTCGGCGAAGTGGAGTGTCGGCAAGGGTGTGTCGCGCGACACACCTGGTTGGTGTCGCGCGACACAAGGTTTTTGTGTTGATTTTTCGTTGACTTTTTGTGTTGACGCGTTTTTGAGTGTTTCGTGCGGTATTTTCGGTGTTTTGGCGTTTCGATGTTTTTGGTGTTCCATTTACCCAAGCACGTAGCCAAGTAGATGGGATGACCGTACCACTGGGTATTTATGATAATACTCACGCATCTCTTATAACCATGTGATGCAGGTAAAGACAAAGTGTGATCGTGGAATCCAGCTGTGAAGAGGAGATGATCTAGTGTCTCGTTTATGTGTTTAAATGTTTTAAAAATGATTGTTGTCTATTTCGGTTGGATGTTTTATTGCGTGTATACTGTTAGCGAAATAATATTTATGGGAATATTATTTCGGGTAAAAAAAAAAAAAAGAGTCTGGTTGTTTCACCGGATATCCTGGAATTTCAAGGTATCCGGATCCGGATCCGAAATCGTCGGATCCGTGAAAAAATTATCCGGATCCGAAATCGGAACCTCCGGATATCCGGACTCTAAATATCCGGCCAAAATTACGGATATCCGCGGATATCCGGATCCGGATCCGGATCCAAAATTAATATTAAAAATAATTAAAATTATTAATAAATAAATAAAAATATATTTTTAAAAATTATTAATTAATATTTTTAATGATATTTTTTATTATAAATATAATTTATTATAAAAAGAACTAAAATCAATTTTTATATATATTTATTTATATAAAATTAGCTTAATAGATATATAATATATATCTTTTTAATATATTTAATGCGTCCGGATCCGGATCCGGATATCCGGACCTTAAAATTTTGTTATCCGGATCCGGATCCTCTTTTCACGGATCCTAGATTTTACTATCCTTATCCGGATCCGGGCTCTCCGGATATCCTAATTTTCGGAGCGATTCCGAACGGATAACGGATCGGATCTCGGATCCCGGATAATAATTTCACCCCTAGTGTATATATCGTTTACAAAGGAAACAAACTAATATTCCATCTGAGAGCAAGACAAAAACAACAATTTTTTTTGCAACTTAAAGAGGATTAGTTTTTTGAGTCATGAAATATAGTGTTTTGTTTTTGGTTTCTTTTGTTCTCATGTGGCTAGTTCAAAATCATGTTAAAGGTACGTAATATTAGTTTTTGCGTTATCAATATACATATTTTATCAAAATATTTCTAACAATTGTTTTTTTTCTTTCTGTCCATATAACATAATAGAGGTGGAAGCCAATGAAAAGCACTGCCCGAGTAAAGGTGTTTTCCCTGGAATATCCGAATATGTGAACGTTCAAAAAAATATCAATGCGTAGAAGATATGAACACCATTCCTGACATGCCAAAAAATTGTAATGTATATTGCACTTGTAGGAACCGTCGAGGTTTAATTAAAGGTGCGCATGTGTTCATGTAAACCTTTTAGTGCTGGTGGTCATTAAACATTAAAATATTTTTGGAAACATAATTACAATGTGTTGAAGTTTAAGAAACTCCTCTAATATATATACTCCTCAATAACCAAAATATATTTACTACTATTCTACTAAACTAGGAGATGTTCAAAATATATATAATGCATTGCAGGGTTTGTGATTTTGTGGATCAATTAACTTTTTGTATGTTTATGAAACATAAAATAGATAAAACATTAAGTTGATCTCTTTCACTTAAGTGATTGAGTTGTTTGAAATTCGGAATTTATTCATGTGAAATATATTATATAATATAAATACACAATTTAGGTTTGACGATATGTATATTTTAGTTATCCTTTAGCTCGTTCCTTACTAATAGTTTTAAATTTAATTAAGTTGCATATGTTTATAGATATATTTTCTTTTTGACATAAACTTTTAGATTCATCGAATATTTGAAATTTGATAATACTAAGACGTTAATTTCTTTAGTTTAAACACAAGACGTTTAAAAATTAATATTTCTTACTTTATCTATGTATGTTGTTTTTTTTTTGTCTATTATTTTATCTTCATATCACATAACTAATGAATAACGTTTATAGTTTATACGTAAAAATATACGGAAAGAAAAAACTATCCAAAATTTCTTCGCCGACTTTGAATACGATGCATCAAATGATTAGTCTCCATCAAGGAAAACAAAAACAATAAATTTGTGAATGGTCAAGGAAAACAAAATGTTGGAAGAAAAAGATACACGGTTGGATGACCAACAAATTAACATAATTTGTGTGAAAACATGTTTTTTAATTTTTTATACACGAAACACTAGCTAATCACTACAAGAAAACAACCCCTATTCCGACGGCCAAAACCGTCGGAATACCGTCGGAATAACCCCTATTCTGACGGCATTCCGACGGTTTTGGTCAGTCGGTTCTATTTCGTCGGAAAAGGGATATCGAAATCCGTCAAAATTCCGTCGAAAATCCGTCGGATTATAATTGACCGACGGATTTCCGACGGCTTCTTGTACCGACGGATTTCCGACGGCCATATATACCGACGGATTTCCGACGGCCATATATACCGACGGATTTCCGACGGATTAATTAATTAAAAAAAATTTTAAAAAATAAATTAAATTAAATTAAATTAAATTAAATAAAAATTAAATTAAATTAAAATAAAACAAAATTTAAAATTAAATTTTAATATTTTTAAAAGTGATTCAAACATTAAAATATTACATAAACTAAATTCTACTGGTTTTGGTTACGGAAGAACTCGTTCATCCTTTCTTCCATTGCCCGCATGGCGCTCATCTGTTCTTCCATTGCCCGCATGGCGGTCATCTGTTCTTCCATTGCCCGAATGCGTGCTGCATCTTCTGCGCGTTGTGCCTCCATCACGGTCATGCGTTCGAGAAGCTCCGCGTTCTGTGCCCTCAACGTACCATCTGCGTGCAAGCGGTATGAATTAACTGATGTGGATGAACTCTCTTTCGGGAGGCCGAACACACGACCTATGTTCTTAGGCGTAACCTACGATAAAAAATAAATCAATCAATGTTCTTACTTATTTGTATGCAAATTTATTTTAAATTTGTTTAAATCTGACAGTGTTACTAACCTCATAGGTGAACTCGTTGATCTTCTCGAGTGGAACTTCGATGGCCGGGGGAGTTCCTTCTACGATCGGTTGGGATTGGAGGTACTCCTCCACGAGCCTCTCCACGTTTTCCACGATTTCATGAGCAATTGGATCTTGAATTTCACCAGTCTTTCTGTTGGTGTGCGCATCTTTGATCAACTCAAGATGTGATGGACGCACACCGGTCTTCTCAAACTGTTGGTATAGATAAAGAAGGAAATATGAGAGGGGTTATAAAATTTTTATTTGAAAAATTAGAAAATTACCAGTTTTTCCAGGCGTGACGCTTTGCTCATGGCTCCGAGGTTATGGGTCGCCGGTCCCTTCCCCTTCCGGTCGCTGTTCCGGTTAGTCGAGTTTTTTCCGGAGCTCGCTTTCGTGTCCTCACGTTCCCAATGGGCAAGTAGTCCAGCCCATAATGTTGGGTTTTCTTGAAAAGCCCGCGACACCTCTCCTTCTTTGTACCACATGTCCTTCCACTCGTTCATCTTCAACGAGTACTTTCGGGAGGCCTTTTTGTGGAACTCCCATCGGACCCTAGCAGTCAACTGTGGGTCCCAAGTAAATTCTTGCTGAAAAAAAAACGTACCCAGATTAGTATTGACAATTTGAAAGGAAAAAAATATCTAAAATCTTAATTGGGAAAAAAAATCATACCGCAAATTGCCAAAACCAGGTGTCCTGGTCTGCCACCGGCATCGAACTGTATGTGGGATACGGTTTATCTATCATCGACTTCATCATTGCGTTGATAGAACTCGTAATGCCGTTTCCCGAATATTGAAACCTAAACAATATTTAGTTAAATATTTTATTAAATTAATATAATCAAATAAATTTTAAAATAAAACTTACCAGGTCGTGTTAGGTGGCAAGTCAGAATCTAGGCGAGGCAACCTATCCCGTCCGGGTTGCGAAACAAACTCCTCAACGGTCATGGCCGTGGGAGCTGAGTGTCATGTACCCGTAGGAGGAGACGGGTGTGAGATATCAAAAGTTGGAGTCTCGGGGATATGCGACTGACTCCCACTCCCACTGCCCCTAGTGTTATTACCGGGTCTACTAGACTGATGAAATCGCCCATAGTCCCTACGATTGCCAATTTTTTTATTATTTATTCATATTATAAATCTTCAAGATTGAAAATATTCATATCAACAATTTATAATGTATTTACATATCAACAATTTAGAATTTTATAATTTATTTATATTATA
Organism: Arabis hirsuta; assembly: GCA_964056655.1. NCBI lineage: Eukaryota > Viridiplantae > Streptophyta > Magnoliopsida > Brassicales > Brassicaceae > Arabis > Arabis hirsuta. Next base: position 2,354,603 of record OZ053306.1, read on the forward strand.
AATTTTTATATGCAAAATAATTGTATAAACCCAAAATAATTTATTCATATTATGAATCTTTATATAGAAAATATTAATTGAGATGTTTTATAATTTTTACATATCAACAATTTATTCATATTAAACCACAAATACATATTAAATTCCTAAATAATTTTATAAACCCAAAAAGGCATTAAATCATAAAATTCCTAAAATTCAAAATTTTTCTCAATCTATAAATTCATTAATTCTTATATTACATAATTCTTAATTCCAAAATTCTTAAAATTTTTCAATCTAATCCTAATCCAATCTAATGTATCCTAAATCAATAACTTATCTAATCTTAAAATATTATTACTAATCTAAACAATAAGTTTTACTAATCTACATCATATATCATATAATTAAATAATAAAAATAATGAAAAAAAAAACTTACATAATTAAGTTTTTTTTTTGGATATGCGATCGATCGGAGAGGAGAGTCGCCGGAGGAAGAAGAAGAGTCGCCGGAGAAGACGGAGAAGAGTCGCCGGAAAGGAGTACTGCCGGTATCGTCGAGAGTCGCCGGAGTCGCCGCGGAGGAGAGAGACGCCGGAGATGGAAGTTGACAGAGGAAACGATGCGGCTGTGGAAGAGATAGATCTGGTTATTTATTTACAGTGAACCGACGGTTTTCCGACGGAAAACCGACGGATTTTCTTGGTTTTTACTGTTGTTAGGCGGCAGAAAATTAGGATTTCCGTCGAAAATCCGTCGGTAATTCCGACGGATTTTGATATTTTATTTTGTATACAGATTTACGAAAATATTAAAAAATTAAAATCCGTCGGAATTACCGACGGATTTTAATTTTAAAATATATTTTCCTAAATCTGTAAACAATATAAAAAAATTTAAAATTATTTACAAATTTTAATTTTTTACAGATTTATGAGGGAAAATTTTAATTTTAATTTTATCAATCTCCTCAACATGTGACATTTGTATACTTCTCGATACTTGCAGAGCATCATGTTCTGGAACTCCATATATTTCCCCTCTCAGATTAATTGGAGTTACTGTAATCCAAAGATCTGTCCGATAGGAATCTCGAGGATATGGAATGTAGCAAATCTATTAATAAATAGTGGATATTGTTAATATACAGGAATAACAAAACCTAACGTATGAGTGATATGCTCAAATTTACCCTTGAGCTACTCCCTCAAATTAAGAGATCTTTGTAGTATTTAGGGATCGAATCCACAGGGAAAAGAATTACACAATCAATTTTAGAGTTCGAATTATGCTAAGCAAGAATGATATAATGTAATGCAAAGAAATAAAACAAAGCAAGAGATGGTTCAAATTCAAGTATTCAATGAGATAAAAGCTAGGTGATGGGTAGTTTCTTCAGGTATGAATCGAAATTGAGGATACAACTTTTGTAAGGTTTGTTAAGCACCGTTCTAGAACTCAAACACGAATGTAAAGCCAATCAACTTCCGTTGCAGAGACTATCTATCCCTAGATCCCTAGATTCCAAATTCCTTTGCAAATCTATTGAATCCAAGCAAGCATTAACGTTCAGGTTCAATTGTTCACAGAATCCCTAAACCAAATTCCTTTGCGAAGAGGTAATTCTGCTCATCTAAGACTAGTTCAAGTTATTAATAACACTTCCGTGTCTATTAAATAACCTAAGATCTAGATTCTAGGTGTACAGGCTAGATCTAGCATTGGAAACAATCTAGATGAAGAACCAGAAGATAAACCCTAACAGATTTAGAATCCTAACAATTTCTCATCAAAACCCTAGAATTCCCCACAACCTAACAAGCAAACTACTCAGACATAGATGAAGAAATCATAATGAAAGAATAAGATTGCATAAAAGATAGAGTTAGAGATACAGAAAAAGGGGTTTGAAAACCCTGTAGAAATCTCCCTCAAAGCTCTCTCTCTCAAAGTCTAAGTTAAAAACAAGATAATCCACATAAAAACCTAAAGGAAAACTATATATAATGTGTAAAAATCGGATTGGGCTTTTTTCTGTAAACTTCTGGGCTTTTTGGACAAAAAAGGAAATTCTTCACGTTTGTCATCTTCTAGCCAGACCGACGTATCTTCACTAAAACCTTCATAACTTTCGATCGCACCGTTGGAATTGCCTCAAACTTATTTCAAATGAAAGCTAACTCACTTCTCTAGCTCGTGTCAAAATTACAGCTCAATCCGTCGGTGGAAAGGTCTTCAACGAGTGCCAAACTTCTGCCTGTTCGGAACTGTTCTTCTCGTCAGACATGCCCGTGTCGATCGATAGGAATTCCTGTCGATCGACAGGCTTCTCTCGGGAATTTCTACTTTCCTTTGATACTCCAAAACACTCCAAATGTTCCCATTATGCTCCAACCGACCATAAACCTACAAAGACACTAAAAGACTCTAAAAACACCAAAAAGACTCTATAAAAAGGACTTATATCATGGTTGAAAATGGGTAAAAACCAAGATATATCAATGAGTATGTAGGAAAACCTATTATTGTATTGATACCTGGTCTGCTTGAGACGCAAGGATAAATGGATCGTAATGCTGTAGTTTCCGGCTTGAATTTATCGAAATAACACCAAGAGGGTCAATTCGAACCCCACGACCATTGGATGGATCATACCAATCGCACATAAACACAATGCACCTCAAGTCCAACATTCCTGGATAGTGAATTTCCAAGATTTCTTTTAAAATGCCATAGTACATGGTATCACCTGATTGCGCCGAAATACCATTGTTCGAAGTTGGCCTTTGACGTCCTTCCTCACGAATCTTGAACGAATATCCCCTACTGCAAAATCTGGGATATGAAGTCGCGGTGCTCCGTAAACCATGAGCGAACTCCACTAACCATGTCGGGAGGGTTTGACCACTTGCTAAACCTTCGGAAACCTAAAAACAATATAAGTAAGAAATCAGTAACATATGAACGTGAAAACCTTAAAAAGTAAGAGTAAGGAATTATATTAAACGTACATAAAATTTCAACCAGTCCGGAAATTCTTCGTCTTTTAAGACAGCAAGTTCGGAATCTGTCTTATTAGCATGGTAAGTTTGTACTAGGGACATGTAAATCCTGTAACATAACGATTGTTATTAGATAAAGACAAATAATTCCACAAATTTAGTAAAACAAATGGTGTACCTTTCATACTCTGCAAGTTCGTCACAATTTCTTAGGATATATGTATGCAAATGTGTGACCTCTTGTGGTGATAGTATGCGTTTCTTCCCTTTTCCGCTTACGCGGCCAACTTGGGCAAACAACTTAGGTACAACCACGAGATACACTGCTTTCTCACCTCCATCATCATGTCGCGCCGGCCGTCTACCCTTAGTCCGAACATCCGAGGGAAAGTAATACTCGGCAAAGTGTTATACTTCTTCATTTAGACTTTGTGCAACAATAGATCCCTCAACCCTGCTCAAATTTTTAACCTTTTTCTTCAGGTGGAACATGTAACGCTCGAACGGATACATCCATCGGTATTGAACAGGGCCTCCTAATGCTGCTTCTCGTGGGAGGTGAATAGGAAGATGTTCTATAACATCAAAAAAAGACGGTGGAAATATCTTCTCAAGATTACAAAGGAGTACTAGGATGTTGGCCTCTAAATTACGGATCACGTCCACTGTTAGTGTCCGTGAACATAAATCTCTAAAGAAAGCCCCAACTCCTAGAAATGAAAAGTAAACAAGTTAGTACATATATAGTAACATATCGGATTTTCGTCGTTATTCCGTCAGAAAGTCGTCGGAAAATTACGACAGCTTATTTCCGTCGGAAATCAGTCGGTTTATTATGACGGATTTCCGACGGAATACCGACAGTTTCCGTGTCCGTCAGAAATCCGTTAAAAATAAACCGACGGATTTCCGACGGATTTATTTTGCTCGGAAATCCGTCGGTATTCCGTCGGAATACTGACTGTTTTCTTGTAGTGAATGTTTTTGAATTAGAAAAGGAGCTTAATAATTGTACACATACTTGACCAAAAAAAAATTAATAATAATAATTGTACACATATTCCTTCATTATTTTATTGACATTGAGATCAATTAAGCCAAAGAATATGAACTTGAGGTAGTAATCTAACTCAATTAATACCACAAAGAAACAAACTATTTCATACCCATTTACCAAATTTGATATAACACGTTCGCATGACAAAAACACACGTCTTTTTGTTAGTTGTTTTTGTTCCTAGACAACATGAAAACAATGTACAAGACCAAATATATAAAGAGCCATGAAGGAAGACATCCCATTTAAACGCTGGTGGACTCGACGAATTAGAAGGCGTAGGAAGATCGCATATTACATCAAGAACTCTTGTGATCGAAAAACCTATCTACCCTCACTTAAACCACTTTTGTGTAGATTTTTTGAATTTCGTTCTCGTACAATTACCTGTGGAGGATACCCTTTTCTCATATCTAAGCTAGTAGTAATAATTAGCATTCAGGTTCGTGTTTTCATTCCTCTCTATCATCTTCTATTTCGAGATCCTCACTATCCAGATCGCTCCCCTTTTGTTTCTGAAAAACTAAATTCTTCGAAACGACTTGTCCTGATTTATTCTGGAAAAATCATGTAGCAGACATTTCAAGTGTTCACTCGAAGAATCAAAGCAATGTCTATACACCAAAGACCCACCATCTTAAGTCTCAACTCAAACAAACTTTCCCTACCTTCACGTAAGTTGTTATCATCACTTCTTTACAATCATCTTCAGCCGCATCTTTCATGAAGTCAGATCCTCCCTTGTTTGTTAGCTGTAGCAATCAGCATCCATGAAATCATGGTCACTGTTAGAATAGCGCTAATCGATGTCTGCATGACCAATCAAGTTACCAGAGCCACAATTCACATCATCTTCTGGAAATGAAAACCGCAGAGACTCTTAAATCGCTTGAAAAACACGTTAGAGTCTGGCCAGCTGATGAGGACCTCATATCCATGATGAATCAGCCACGCCCCAAGGCATCTTGTCAAGTCTTTAACAGCCGCTCAAGAGTCCATACCAGTGATGATCCAAAGAAGACGAGCCAAGAAAAGCCCAAGATCATGCAATCATCCCAATGCCCGATAAGGATATATTGTCCTCTCTTGAAGGATTATGGCCTAACCATGATGATTTAATCTGAACAACAACTTGTTCCATATTCTTGACCCATCAAGGACCCACTGTGAAAAAGGAATCAACCTAGAACGGTTTAGATTTAACCATTACCAAGATTACAAACCGAGTGATCCAAAACTGTCCAATTTCGGACCTTTCCTTATTTGGATCATTGCAGAGTTACCTTTGGCGTCCCGGAGTCTTTTCATATGATCTAAAGGCTCCTTGTAGTGTCTTAAGGTGCACCATAAAGTATGGGGTCAAGTGGATCTCTTCAAACCTCAAATTTCCTTATTTGGAGTCAATTACGTCAAATCTGGTTCGACGGGTATATCCTTTTGATTTATTTCGTTTTGAAAGCTTGGAGATGTTACTCACCATCAAGAGACCCCCAAGACGTCATTACTTCATGCCCAAGTTGTCCAGATACAAAGAACCTCACATTTCCCTCATTTCACCAAAAATCAAGTAATAAAGATCACATCAATCAAACCGTTGATTGAGTGATATTTATTTTGATTTATTACTTTCTTGTTTAAGAATTATGTAGCATTATTACTAGTTGATCACGAGCCTATATAAAGCTCTTATCATTCATCTTTGTAAATGACTCTTGAATTGAATAAAAACCGAGTTTATATTCTTTAACCTTCTAGCTTGTTTCTCTTTGTTTTGCTAAGTATTTTTGGTGGATTCCATTGCTTAGAAAACGTCTTGAATCTCTGTCTTTGTGTGGATTTATTAAGATTTTGAATTGTGTTCTTATCACAAAGGCATTCCGCACCTTTGCGTGGCGAACTTTGATCCATCAAAGCTTGTCAACTCTTGACATCTTGTGATCATATAAGTTTTGGTGTGATTCCAATCTCCCCATGTATGTGACCCATATTCGGAAGTTGGTGATAGGCGGCACAAAACACAAAGACCAGATTGCATGGCTACCAAACAAGAATGGCAAGTATACAACCAGAAGTGGGTATGGTCTTCAAGCAAAAGTTTCGGCTTCTATTCATCATCAAGAGTTTAATTGGCAACATAAACTTTGGAGACTGCGGACCCAGCCCAAAATTAAGACTTTCCTTTGGAGACTGCGGAACAATCTCTTTCTGCTTGTAACTTGTCGACGATTTCGACTTAGAATACAATAAAATTATCTTCTTGACCAAATAAAAAGAGATAAGTTATCGATACTTTTTTGCGTCAATTTTGATAGATGTTTTTCCCAAACTAGATATATTACAATTGATGCAATATACAAATATGGGAAAATGGCATAAAAACCTTCAAAGTGATACTCACTAACCATTTCAAGAAGGATACAATCTTTATAACCGAAGAGAAACGCCTAATATCCTAATCACCAGGATAATTGAATAAAAAAATTTACAGGAAGATTAATGGCAAGTCAAACCAATTAACTATGGAATGATAAGGATTTCATTGACTTTTGTTTACCTGTACCTCTATGATTGGCTTCTAAAAGCAAACAGACTTGAGAGAATGTTTTGGTTGATGACAATATGACATTAATCAAAGAATCAGCTTTTAGTTACTCCTCTGGTAAGAACAAAACAAAACAAAAGCAAAAAAAATAATCAAAGGGTAATACAGCTCAAGATCTTATATGAACTAGGGACTGTAAGCACAGCATTCAACCGTTCAGTCTCCCCGAAAATCTCTAATCCAGAAGAGCCGATACGCTTCTCCAACCTAATCACAGCGCACCAAATTCTCTTGTTTTTGCAGAGATGTTTTCGCGTCTTCCCCGTCACTGGAAATTCGAGTCGCTGTAACTTGTGGCAGAGAATTATGAGTTTCCCACCATAGTTAGCTAACTGAACTGTATCATAGCAAATAACAGGCTTCAAATCTTCCAAACCCTCAACTATGAACATCTTCCCACGCTCTGAGTCATACCACCTCAACGTATTCATAACAAGACAAAAAAATACATTTTCTATAACGCACCAAGGTCTACCCCGAATTTTGTTCCAAGGATCAGGGGTAGTGATAGGCGACCAACGGGTAGTCAAAGGCGACCAAATCTGAGTCTTTAGGTCGAAAACCTCACCGCTCCAGAATTCCTCCTTCACCTCTGTCCCTCCATATACATAAATCTTGCCATCTTTTAAATAAACAATATGGGCTCGTTTCCTTGGCATCGTCATATTAGGAGCATCACGCCACGTGTGAGTCTGACAATCAAGCACACGAACGGCCGAGGAGGGTTGCTTGTTGTCGTTGCTAATGATGGTTCCTCCAATTTGGTAGATTTCGAAATTGGTCGACTTTGATGGAGCAGAGGAAGAAGGTGTTATTGGTAATAAGCTTAACTCATCCTTAATCCAACCGTCGGTAACTAGGGTTCGATCAAGAGCGAACCAGCGATCAGGGAGTGATGAAAACTCTTCGCATAGGTAGAGGCAGGGCTCTGTGTTTCCGAGCCGGGCTCGATGAGTGTAGAGCTCCTGAGAAAACACGAGAGAGCGGACGCTCTTGGAGAATACAGAGAGGACACGGTATTGAGATTTGGAGGTGCGAGATAAACAGTTCAAAAGTATTTCATCGGGAAGTGATGAAAACGAAGAAGAACTTGTCTTCTTCTTCTTATTTTTCTGCGGTGGTGGCTGCTCTACCACGGTTGTTCTTCTTTTAGGTCTTGTGTAGAAGCCCTTAAGGAGAGGAGGCATGGGTGTGTTATAGTTTGACCAAATTGTCAATACAAAGAATAGTTTGGAGGTTTGAGTAACTAATTAGGGCTCCACAAACAAATTTATGTTAAGGTTATACACATCATATTTTAATCAACCAATAACTAATGTCCACATCAACATTTATAATTAATTTTTTTTTTGTTAGTAATAGAGAATTTCTATTTTTTTAAAGTATTTAGTATAACTTAAATTTTGTTTTTGTTAATAGAAAAGTTCTATTTTGTTTTTAAAATTTTATGTATTATTAAAAACATAAAATGAAATATATAAGTTAATGCTAAAAATGAATTTTTTTTGAAAATTTTATCAGTACCTCCAGTTTCTTAAAACATTTACTTTACTCTAAGTTATCATTTTTTGTTAACAGAAAAGTTTTTTTTTTTTAAGTTCGATTTGTTCTACTTTTATATTTAATAAAATTATTTCTATTCTGAAAAAGAGTAAAATGGAGTATATGGATAATTAAAGCTAAAAATTTGCAAACACTGAACTTTACTTGACAATCTTAACATTAGCCTCAAATTTTATTAAGGGGCAATTACAAAAATATCACTTTTTGTGTGTCACTTTGCAAAAATACCACATTAGATTATTCATTTGTAAAAATACCACGAATTATGAATTTTTAGAGCCTAAATCATAAAATTCTAATCCCTAAAAAATGTTTTGATCCCTAAAACTTCAAAACTAAGTCCTAATACAACATTGTTAACACAAACATAAATGATATAATGAACAAATAATTTTGAAAAAGTGGCATTTTTAAAATTTTTTTGAAAAGATGATATTTTGAAAATTGATATTTCTTAAAATATCTCTTTTATTAATACTTCCATTTTCTTAAAGCTTGTAGTATAAATTAAGTTATTTGTTTTAATTGAAAACTTCTATTTTCTAAAGTTTGATTAATCCTTTGTTTACAAACTTTTTCGTTTAAGAAAATCAATGTATTCTTAAAAAGGTAAAATGGAATATATGTAACGTCCGTGATCCAAAAATAGAATTTTGGAGGAGCGTCGATCGACAGTAGGGCTGAGTGTCGATCGACACGGGGTTTGTCTCGTGAAGGGTTTGAGCATGGAGTTCTCTGTCGATCGACATTGGTGAAGCCTGTCGATCGACACGGGTTTAAATCATTCAAAGATGTTTGATTTCCGGTTTGTTTTGAGTTGGGCCAGTTTGGGGGACTTATATACTTGGAGAAGACGTTTCCTCCTAGGTTTAGCCACATTCTTTTGTTTAGAATCAGAGAAAAAAGAGAGTTGAGAGAACTAGGGTTTTCCTCTTGAGTGTTGAGAAGATTTTCGTCGGTTTTGGAGGAGGCAGACGGCTGGGAAGATCAGAACGGATCGGTGGGAAACTTTGAGGGTAAGTTCTCCTTTCTTTCCTCTTGCCGTAGGCGAAAACCGCGTGTGTTTTGGTTGAGTTTTCACTGAGTTATGGCTGTTTGTTTGTGTGAGGGTTCTGCAGTCTCGAGTCTGCGATCAGTCCACTTCGAGGGAGGTTTCCTGTCGAACCAGAGAGAATCAGGAGACGATTCAGATACCGTTGGAAATCCCTCTCTGTGTAGTTTTTAGATCATGTTTCGGATCCTGATTCGGAGTTAAGCTCCGTTCTCTGTATTCGGTTGTTTTCAGGGTGTCGGTTCTGAATCTCTGTTTTTGCCAGTTTTGAATAGCGAGATTGCGGGCTGTTTTTCTGTCGATCCTGTAGGAGTTATGGGACGTTCTATACATCGTTGGAAAGCTCTCAGTGTCTAGTTTCCAGAACAGGTCTCAGACTTGGTTTTGGTGGAGGGAGTCGCGAGATATTCCTCTCTGATTGTGTCGGGTTCCTTAGTATTCGTTCAATCCGTTTGCAAAGGTGAGTGCGCGACCATAGGCTCTCGGATATAGGATTGTGTATGATGCGATTGTTTGCTGTGTGAATTTGGTGCTTTGAGTGGTTGATTGTGCAGGTGATCGATTAAGGTTCATGGAGATTCGGCCATGAGAGGATAGGCGATCTCCATCGAACAGAAGGTGTCCTGTCGATCGACAGGATTGCTTCCTGTCGATCGACACGGGGTCATCTGTGTCGCGCGACACCGAGGTGGTGTGTCAAGCGACACGCATGCCATCGATCGACACCTAGTGGTAATGTCGATCGATGCTGAGGCTGCTGTTCTGGTTTGTGATGCTTGTTTGTTCTATGCGTGTTGAGTGATAACCCTGGTATTGTATGCATTTTATATCTGAGTAATTGGCCTATAGATGGGAGGACCGTCTCACTGGGTATTTATGATAATACTCACGCATCTCGTATAACCATGTGATGCAGGTAAAAGCAGGTGTGATCGTGGAATTGTGGCGAGGACGAGATGGTTGATCTAGAGGCTCGATTGTGTGGTTATGTGGAGTGTTAGGTTGTCAGTGGAATCTGATAGTAAATGTTTAGGTTGCTGGTTACTTGATGATTGGATTGATTATTGTTGATTGAATTGGATTCTTGGTTTAATGGAATTGAATTGTGAACCGGTTGTATTGATTAGTTGGTTAAGTTGATTTATGGTTGATTGTATTGATTTCGCTGGTTACTTGTGATGAGAATTATAGCATGTAGAGAGTTGGCATTTATGGGAATGTTAACTTGAAGCTATTAAAAAAAAAAAAAACGGGTCGGGTTATTTCAATATATATATATATATAGAAAATTAAAGTTATACGAAAATTGAAAGCAAATTAGATCATCCTTCAAAATAAATTTCAGAATGTGGAAATAAAACTACAGATACAGAAGTCTGACCATTATTTAGTTATATTATTTGATTTTCAAAATGTCATTTTTAGTATGTGCATTTGCAAGAATGTCACTTAGGGGTATCCATTTGAAAAAAATGCCACTAATTATTGATTTTTAAAGCGTATCTCTTAAAATTATAAGAGAAAATTATGTGGAATATCATAATTCCTCTCAAATCTTTCCTCCAATGCCATAATCCGAAACTCTTTTCCAAGAATGCCACAAAATACTATTTATCCGACCTAGAAAGACACTTTTATCCTTCAACCATTTCTTCTTCTTTATCTCTTCAACACAAACTCTCTCTTACACACACACTCTCTCTCTCTCTCATCAAGCTCTCTCTCTTGTTCATCTATCTCTCTTGTTCATCTCTCTTTTTCTCTCTTGTTCATCTTTATCTTGTTCATCTCCCCCTCTCTCTTCTCTCTCTCTCTCTCGAACAAGAGATGAAAAAGAAGAAGGTGAAGAACCATGGTCGGAGACAAGATGGTGATCGTAGACAAAGCGACGACGAAGACAATGATCGTGGACAAGACGATGACTGAGACAGTGGTGAGCAGGACGGAAACATCAGAGACAAAAATATGATTGTGTTGATAGTGGTGGGCAAGATGAAAATATTGTTGACCAAACTATAACGGTGGTTGGTGATGGTGATGGACAAAAATGGAGGATGTGGTCATGAATTGGCGGTGGTGTACGAAATCCGAGACGGTGATCGTAGACAAAAAACGATGGTGATCGTCGACGGTCTTAGACAAGACGAAGACGGTGGACGAAAATAAATATCGCAGACAGCTTCATTAAAGATAATTTATTTCATAAAACATTAATTTAAATGCAAATAATTATAAACAAAGGTAAGACACACTCTCTCTTCAGCAAATGCATTATCGACTTTTCTTTTGTGTGAAAAGTACCAAAATGGTACTTTTGGAAATACTTTTTCCATAATGACATTTTTGGAAAGTTGGTGGACGAAAATAGCGGACAAAGTCAAAGAATTTGATGGACAAAAACAACTGTTGAAGCATTAAGAGTTTGAAATTTTGATGGACGATAATATCATAAGACTTTCAAAATCTGATTTGATCTCTAGCTATTATTTATCGTCCATGTGACTGAAATTAGATAATTTTTATGTGCACTTCAGAAATAAAAAAAGATATCATCATCCAAATGTACGTTTAGTAAAAAAACATGGCCGAATGGACAATTCGAACATGTGTTATTATGGACAATATATATTTAGTCTAACGACACGATCGGCCCCAATACGAACATGTTTTGCCCGTGGACAAAGCGTTGAGAGAGAGAGAGAGAGAGTTGTGTTGAAGGGAGAAAGATGAAGCGAGAGATTGTTGAAAGAGAGAAAGTTTGTGAAAAAAGTAAGAAAAATAGTGTGTGTAAAAATTAGATAATCTTTATGTCCACACATTTTGACACTTAACATTAAATATATCAAATTGTGATATGTTATGGTAGATTTATTTGGTGGATGAGAATATCTTTAATTGGTGACGCATTAAGAGTTTAAAATTTTGGTGGACGATAATATCATAAGACTTTCAAAATCTAATTTGGTCTCTACCTATTATTTATCGTCCATGTGACTGAAATTAGATAATTTTTATGTGCACTTCAGAAATAGAAGAAGATATCATCATCCAAATGTATGTTTAGTTAAAAAACACGGCCGAATGGACAATTCGAACATGTGTTATTATGGATAATATATATTTAGCCTAACGACACGATCAGCCCCATTACGAACATGTTTTACCTGGGGACAAAGCGTGGAGAGAGAGAGAGAGTTTGTGTTGAAGGGAGAAAGATGAAGAAAGAGATTGTTGAAAGAGAAAGAGTTTGTGAAAAAGTAAGAAAGAGAGTGTGTGTAAAAATTAGATTATCTTAATGTCTACACACTTTTACTCTTGACATCAAATATATCAAATGGTGATATGTTATGGTAGATTTATTTGGCGGACAAGAATAACGGATAAAGTCAGAGAATTTAGCGGGCAAGGACAATTGTTGAAGCATTAAGAGTTTGAATTTTTTGTGGACGAGAATATCATAATACTTTCAAAACCTGATCCGGTCTCTACCTATTATTTATCGTCTATGTGACTGAAATTATGTAATCTTTATGTCCACTTCAAAAATAGAAGAACATATCATCATCCAAATATACGTGTAATCCTTATGGACAATAACCGCCGCCTTTTTTTGTCCACGATCACCATCTCGGATTTCCTCTACCACCGCATATCCACGGCCATATCCTCCTTTTTTGTCCATCACTATCACCAACCATCATTATAGTTTGGTCCACAATGTTTTCATCTTGTCCAACACTGTTACCAGCCATCATTATATTTTTGTCTCCGATGTTTCCGTCCTGTTTACCACCGTCTCAGTTGTCGTTTGGTCCACTACCACTGTCTTCATCGCCGTCTTGTTTACGATCATTGTCTTGTCCACGACCATGGTTTTTCACCTTCTTCTTTTTCATCTCTTGTTCGAGAGAGAGAAGATAGAGAGAGATGAATGAGAGAAAGTTGAACAAGAGGAAAAAGAGAGAGAGAGTAAAAAAAGTCTGTGTCGAAGAGAGAAAGAAGAAGAAAGAAGGGTAAAATTATATTTTTTAAGTCGACTGAACAGTATTTTGTGGCATTTTATGAAAGAAAAACGTCATTGTGGCATTTTAGATAAATTTTTGATAATTTATGGCATTTTTGAAAAAATTTCCAAATTATAAATCCTAAAAAATGTTTTGACCCCTAAAACTTCTAAAATTCTCAAAACTAATCTCTAATACAACATAGTTAACCCCAACATAAATGATATTATGATTTTTTTTTAAGTGATATTTTTGCAAAATTTTTGAAAATGTGGCATTTTTTAAAAGTGGCACTTGAAAAATGGCATTTTTAAAAAATTTCTCTATTTCTAATTAGTTAGATATTTCAATTCTTATTTGAATTTGGTGCTTTTATATGTAGCTACTCATTTTTTTTAATTTATGACGAATTAGATTTTTTATTTCGATTTGAATTAGACTTACTAATCTCAAATCATATTTGGCTTTTTCTTTACGAACAACAAACTATTGCTCTTCGAGAGAGCATAAAAATTATAAATAGAAATGAAAGAATATAATTTTTAAAGATTTGGGTATGTAAATCTATTTCTATTAAAACTCAAAAAAAAAAAGTTACATATGTATTAAATATTCTAATGGAAAACGTGGAATTCTGGTATTTTAGTTTCCAGAATTTTATTCATTTTGGCATTAGTTTCGAGCAGGTCTTGCCCACTAGTTTATAGGCTTTCTGCCAAAAAAAAATTTAAAAATTTTATGACTTTTCTATAAACTCATAAAAATTTAAAGTTTTTTCAGCAATTTTACAAAAATTTAGGGTTTTTTGTAAATTTTTTTTTTATCAGAATTGTGAAACGTATAGGTCGGGCCTGTGCAAAAGCATTCCTTGCACAGCTCATGGGCAGGGCCTGGTGGTTTCTGAGTATCAAAAGATGTTTAGCATGGTATTGGACAACCCTTTGTAGCATAGAGTGCACGTAGTTGCGCTCTCAACAGATTCATATTCATGTACAAATATATGAAGTTCAAGGAAGAATATGGCTATACTACGATTGGTCGATAGTAGATACTAGATTTAATCGGTGTTTCGTGAATTTTTTAAATCAAAATAGTTTATGAGTGAATGTTGAAATTCTCTCGTTTAAAACACACATCAAGCTTCTGAACGGGCATGGAAATTGTGGATGCGGTTCGGTTACATAATGTCTTCGAGGACGACAACTCGGTTTCTTGGTATGCAAGAAAGACAAAGGGCAAACATTGTCTCTTTTGTTGCTAATTAGTTTCTCTATTGACTATATTTCTCTTCAGGTTATGCGAGTGTGGTGCTTCTGGATCGGATATTAGCCAAGTAGGTTCTCATTTGAGTAATACACTTTTGTGTATTGTTGGTTTTAGAGAAAACAAGTCTTCCTTCTCCGTCGTTCTCACTACTTCCAGATGAAATCCTTTTGAATTGTTTAGCTCGAATCTCCAAATCTCACTACCGTTCACTCTCCTTAGTCTCCAATATATATCTCTTCTCTCTTCTCAAGAGCTCTACACGGTTCGCCCCCTGACCGGAAATACAGAGCCTTGCCTCTACCTATGCCAAGAGTTTCACTCATGATCGTTGGTATACTCTTGATCAAAACCTAATCAACTACGGTTGGATTCGGGATGAGTTAAGCTTATCACCCATCATCACACCCACTTCCTTTGATTTTCCATCAAAGTGAACAACTTTAGCCGTCGGTTTCGAGATTCACCAAATGGGCGGAACCGTCATGAACAAGCCCTCCTCGGCCGCTACTCACACTTGGCGGGATACTATCCCGGTGCCAAGGAAACGCCCCGAGTCTGCTTTTATACACGGCAAGATATTTTTACTTGGAGGAACAGAGGAGGAATCCATGAAGAATTGCCTTAGAAAGTTGCACTGATTTTACAAACACAACTCAAACCTTAAACATGAAACAAGGCCTTTATAATGTTTTGTTCTAGACTCAGATAAAGCATTGAGAAAATCCAAAAACTATTTAATAAAGCATGAAGACTCCTAAAGTGGGACAATGTGTTTAAAGCATGAGATAGAAAAAACAGATACATCGTAAGTAGGAGAAAAAGTTTTGTTGAGACTAGAGGAGCTCAATACCTTTCTTCACATATGCTATATGAGGGCTGCGAGATAAGAAACATGTGCCTGCGTAGAGGTGAGGAGCACCTGATCGTTTGTCAGTGGCCAAACGGTCCAATCGCCGGCCGCCACCACCGGATCAAGCTCAATTCTTCTTCCCACGACTAACTCGGCCAAGTCCGCGAAGGTCGGTTCCTCCTCGTCAACATCGTCAGGCTGCAACGCATCTGAATATCCGTGCAAGGCCAGAGCTCCCATCTTTAGTGGACCCGAAGAGACAAAACCAATAGAATCGTTAGCGAGAAAATCCGCAAAACGTCCTTGAATGGGTCCATTCTGCATAGTTTCGACGAGATGAACAATCAAACATTTCTTCTCAATAGACAACGTGACCACGGCTGGATTCTCCCCGTGTGATGCGATCCCAACCTTGTAAACCTGATTCATTCTTCAAATGTTAGATTAAGCACTGGATCCAACACATGTAATTAAGCTTTCATCTTGATACTAAATAGAGAATGTATTATTTGCCTCTCCAAATAAATCATAACCAAATAAAAGAAGAAATCTATATTACACAGAGACATTTTCAGGATGATAATAACCCTATGAAGAAACAGGACACTAAAATAATCGAACCTCATTTACACATTCATCTTTCTCCTCATAGTCAGTTTAATCGAGTTTGATAGAAACAGAACATTAATAAAAAAATTGAATCTCATTTACACATTCATCTTTCTCCTCATAATCAGTTTAATGGAGTTTGATTCGATTCTCACTTAGCAATTGATAATTATTTTCAGGAACTTGATAGGTCGTCCCAACTATTTTCAGGAAGAAACAGAACATCAAAACCATTGAACCTCATTTACACATTCATCTTTCTCCTCATAAGCAATTGATTATTCTCAGGGAACTTGATAGGTCCTAATTAGGAAATCGATTCTCATTAGTATATCTTTTTTCCAGTTCCAACGCTTTTCCAAAACTGAGATTCATGATCGATTCATATATCTAATCTTCCTAATCAAGCTACACTAAGCGTAAAACGAGATGTTGGCGATGGGTAACTGAGGAATATTACAATTTGTGATTTTCTATTTGCCACATGCATTACCCTTTTTTTCTTTTTTTTAACATGCATTACCTTGATACGTGTTCACACTAAATATATCATTTATACCTCCAATTCAAAGAAAGAAACTTATGTTACACGAAACATTTTCAGGATCATAACCCTAACACAACGATTGAACCTCATTTACACATGTATCTTTCTCCTCATAATCAGTTTAATCGAGCTTTCCATATTATCTTAATATATAGTTCATGAAAATAAAACATATATTTTAACCAAAATCTTGTTGTTCATATATAAAATAATAAAAACGCATGTATTGAAAACTATTTATGTTTAAAGCATTGTTTAGACATCTAAGTGTTTTCATATGTAAAATGCATTGCGTATTAAAAAAAATATTTATTCTCACAATTTTTTAACTAATTATCTATGTTCATGTTGAAATTGGTTTTGCATTGATGACTTTATGAACAATTCTAATCCAAAGAAGGGAAAGAAATGACGGAATGGAGAAATAAGAATAGGGCCTTTCTTTTTTTTTTGCGGTTCCTGCATGCAATTTTTTAGAAAAAAAACAAAATTCAACTTTTTATAACACTCATTTGAATTGTAATTGTAATTTAGAAAAAAAAACATAAGGATAGACCCTCGATCCAACCGTCGGTAACTAGGGTTCGATCAAGAGCGAACCAGCGATCAGGGAGTGATGAAAACTCTCGACATAGGCTCTGTGTTTCCGATCCCGGAGCGAACCGTCTAGAGCTCATGATAAGAGAAGAGAGATCGGATGGTCTTGGAGACTAAGGAGAGTGAAGGGTAGTAATATTTGGAGGTTCGAGCTAAACAATTAAGAAAAAACAAATTAATCTGTCTAAAAGTAATGAGAACGACGGAGAAGGAAGACTTGTTGTAATATGCTTCTTCTTATTTTCCTTGCGGCGGTGGTTGCTCTACCACGGTGGTTACTAGGGTTCTTCTTTTAGGTTTTGTGTTGAATTCTAGATCACATGAAACCTAATAATAATGTTGAATTTTGAATTTATATTTAAGATCTACTAAATATATTCGTAATATATATTTAAATATTTCGTATGCATTTGAGATCTTATAAAAGTTTGTAAATCCTTTCATATAGCGATAATTTAAAGCATATTATACTTTGTCACAAAATAAAAATTCAATTCATTTCGAGTTCATAGTGATGGATCCATGGACTATGATGAGAAGATCGATGAAATCAAAACAGTGGCTAGACAAGCATGTGAGATAGATGTTCGCAATCGCGATGTGTGCACAAAAACATGCACGAAAATAAACTGATCAATCCATAATTAATCGGTATTTACTAAAAACAAATTGAACTTAAATTTTATACCTTTCTGCAATGTTACATACGTCTTCAATTTTTTTTTAACGGAATTGCATCGAACCAATTGTGTGAGGGTTAAGGCTTCCCTCTTACGGCTTAGCTCCTTTTAATCTGCTAAAAAAATGAATTGTTTTAAATATTTTGCGTACAATTATGATTGTTAGCTTCACATATTAATGTTTAGAGCATTCTAATTCTTTAGAAATATAAATGCTATATCTATAAATTCAGAAAAATTAGAAAAAAAACAAGTATTTAAAATGATTTTTAAGGATGTTACACATAGATTAAGAAAACTTTAATTTCTTTAGTTTTTCTACATTAAAACATCATTTATTATTTAATTAAATACAATTCAACCAATAGTAAATCAAACTGCAAAATACAAATAATCAAAATAAATAAAAATACATTTAATTTTGTCTTGAAAACTCAAAAAATCATCTAATTTGATACAAAAAAACCTCTAGAAATCATCTAATTTGATATAGAGGGAGTATTAATTAAATTTTCTGGTTCAATTATTAATTAAATTTTATGTTTTTCTTTTATTTATAGATTCTGTATTACAATTGATGCCATTGTAGAAATACGTGAGAAGAAGAATCGCGATAGGAGCACAAGAACATACACCAAAATAAACCGAACAACCCATAATTAACCGATAATTTTCTCTAAAATGCAATTTAAATTTCAATTTAATTTATTTCATTCTGCTACGTTACATACAAATCAAAATTTTCTATCGCCAAACTCTATCAAACCATAGCTTTATTTAATTTATGAGGGTTAAAGTTCCCATAGGGTTAATGGTCATTTCTTAGGGTTTAATGCCTTTAATTTTGCTAAAAGGAATTGTTTCTTTTTTTGAAACTTCTAAAAAGCAATTGTTTTACATGTGTAGCATATATTTATGATAATTTAGTTTCACATATTAATGTTTATAAAATTTAAAATTGCTATAAGCATAAATTGTTTATTTATAAATTTCAAAAAAAATATAAAAAATTAGTATAAAACGAGTATTCGATCATAACATTTTCTTTTATTGTTGTAGTAACCATAAGAGGATTATTGTAGTAATTTTCTCAAAAAACCAAACCAAAATAAAACTTGAGTCCTTTTAATGTGCGAGGTATATTTATTCGATCATAACATATTTTTTAGAGGCTTTCCATTTCCTAAAAATATAATGGTGTATCTATAAATTAAAAAATTAACATAAAAATGAGTATTAATTAAATTTTATGGTTCAATTATAAATTAAACTTTATGTTTTTTTCTTTGGTTTATAAATTTGGTATTACAATTGATATTGCCGTAGAAATTCGTGAGGAGAAGAATATCGATGTGAGCACAAGAACATATACCAAAATAATCCGAACATCCCACAATAAACCGGTAATTTTTTTCTAAAATCCAAATTGAATTTTAATTCTGTTTCGCTCTGCAGCGTCATGCGAATAAAAATTTTCTATCATCGAACTGAATCAAATCATAGTTTTATTTAGTGTGTAAGGCTAAAGGCTCGTCTAGAGTTAAGGGTCCCCTCTTAGGGTTTAGCGCCTATTAATCTGCTAAAGAAATAATTGTTTTACATGTATGTTGTATATTTATGATTTAGCTTCACATATTAATGTTTATGAATTATTTAATTGCTAAAAGTATACATGGTATGTCTATAAATTTCAAAAAAAATAATTCAATAATATAAAATGAGTATCTGATCATAACATTTTCTTTTATTGTTGTTGTAACCAAAACTGGATTATTGTAGTAATTTTCACAAAAATCAAATCAAAATAAAACTTGAGTTCTTTTGACGCGCGAGGTAAAATTATTCGATCATAACATTTTCTGCAAAAAAATATGAAGATTCTTGCATTAAAATTTGATCATAACAAATGCAAGTTATTCGATCATAATGATCATAACAAATGCAAGTTATTTGACCATAACAAATGCAAGTTATTCGATCTAGAAAAAGATGGTGTCTATTAAAATGAGTCCGTGTATAATTTTAAATGATTACTTAATTTCTGCACTTCTCTGCTATTGTATGTTGTATGGAAGAACTTGAAACGCTATTATTGATAATTGATTGCTATTAATCATATTTAATATATATATATATATATATGTGGAGTTAATTTGATTAGGATAGTTTGAGTGGTTTAGTGATTGAAAATTATGTTTGCCCAAAAAAAAGAACAGGAAATCATGAGTTGGAGTTGGGGGAGGAAGGATATAATTTTCAAAGCGTTAATGTCCGCTCAAGGATAATGTAAGAGGATTATTTTTGGCATTTGGAATATGGTTCTCCCATTGAGTTATAAAATACCATATTCTTATTAATTGTTTCAGTGTTTAGTTGCTTTAATGTTATCTTGGTTTGTTGTAATAACTTTAGAATCTCTTAATTTAATAAAAAAAATTATAATTTATGAAGCTACATTTTGTTTATTTTATTTTAAATATATTGTATTTTTTAGCTACTAATTTATTAGATCTCAAACATATGCTAAATATAAGGTTTTTCAAATAAGACTAATTCTACTAAATAAGAGATAAGTTATCAATAGTTTTGCGTCAAATTTGACTAATGTTTTTCCCAACTAGATATATTACAATTGATTCAAAATAAATATTTCCGTGAGTTAATAATAGGGGTGGGCAAAAAATCTGAAACCGAAAAACCGAACCGAACCCGACCCTAATTATCCGAACCGAATTCGATCTGAAGTTTTTTAATACCCGAATGGATATTATATCTCTAAATCCGAAAACCCAAAACCGAACCCGAACCGAACCGAAAACCGAACGGATATCCGAAATATACGAAACATAAACAAAATTAAATATATTTAGAGTTAAAGTTGAATAAGTTCATGTAGTTTGTGTAATTTTTAAAGTTTTTTTTTGTTTTTTTTATCAATTCGGATATTGTGGATATATTTCGATAAAAATAACCAATTTATGTTATTATTTGAACTATTACAATTTTTTTTGTTATTTTATTTCGGATATTTTTGGATAATTGGAATAACAAATAATTAAATTGAACCAACTAAAAAGAAAGTGAGATAATTATACATTTTTTGGGTAATGTTTGAATATTTTCGACAATTTTTAGTATTTCGGATAATCCGAACCCGATCCGAACCCGACAAAACCCGAACCGAATCCGACCCGAAGTTTTATAATACCTGAATGGGTATCATATCTCTAAACCCGAAAATCCAAAATACCCGATCCAAACCCGAACGGATACCCGAATGCCCACCCCTAGTTAATAATATCCAGATACGTATATAAAAGAGGTGGTTGTATATTCATACTCATTTTTGCTAGACATTAATAGTACAGTGCAAGGCTTCAACCTCCGGTAATGATTCTTCGTTGATTTAACAATTACGATTCTCTTGTTTATATAGAAATCCCGGACCTATAAATATAACAAGTGCAGAAATGACTCAATCCCCATATAGATCAAAACCATTTGAAACAGGATCGTGCATATCCAGAGAAGTTCACAAGTAGTATTGGCCATGCTGCGATACTCTGCTTCTGCGGAACTTCTACTCACAATATATTGTTTCTTAAATTTTCAGGAGATGAGAGAGTCTCCAAGGAAAACACAAGAACCATATACTGATCTTCTAGTATCAGGGCAACTTCCCCAATCTGCATCAGCAGAGGCTCTGAGATGAAGAGAAGATTTTGCAGAGTAAAAAATACCTTGACATGGATCATTCTTCAAGTATTGTAGAATCTGATGAGTTGCATCTAGATGATAGTCCCGAGGAGAAGCTAAATACTAACTGATTTTATTAACCATAAAACAAATGTAAGGTCTGGTAACAGTCAAGTAGATTAGCTTTCCAATCAGTATGTGGTAGAGAGAAGCATCAGGAAGCAAAGTCCATGTGTCTTCACTATGTTTGAGATATCCCAACTTCAGCTCTAGCAACCTCAAGACCCAAAGAATAACGTATTTTTCCCAAATGTTTGATCTTGAACTCTCTGGCCAAAAGAGTTTTGAGATCCACAACAGCTGTATCAAGATTGCTTACAACCATAATATCATCAACATAAACAAGTAAAGCCAGAAAAACTCCATTGTTATGTTTGACAAAAGAAGTTGGATAAGCATGAGACTGGATGAAACCAAAGGAGAGAAGATCTCCATGCAAGAAAACATTGGTTACATCCATTTGATTAATGCTCCATCGATTAATTGCAACTAGTGCCAAAACCAATCTAACAGTAGTAAGCTTGGCAACAGGACTAAAGGTATCAACATAATCAATCCCTTCCTCCTGTGTATAACCTTTGGCAACTAGCCTAGCCTTATTCTTTCTATAGAGCCATCAAAAAGAGACTTTATTTAAAACACCTATTTACAACCAATGGCATGTTTCCCTTCCGGCAAAGAACAAATCTCCCAAGTAGAAGTTTTCACAAGAGCCTCCAATTCCACGTTCATGGCATCAATCCAATGTTGCAACAACAAAATCTCTTTAAAAGTATTAATGTTATTTCTCAGCAAGAGTGGCAAAGTAGAACATAGAATACGTCCAAGTAATGGAAAATAGGGTTTCTTATTACTCGTGTGTTACAAAGAATAAAACCTAAACTCTATATATATACATCTCAAAAAACCCGGTTTACTGACGTATACCGTACCACTATGCCTTCGACCCAGCGAGGGCTGGCCTTTTACCACTATGTATCTGATTATAAGTCACTTAGATAACAAACTCCACCTTGACGAATAATCACTCCTAACTCCAGCTTCTTCAGAATCTTGGGGGGAACCTCTTCTTCCTTTTTAGCACTGGAAGACATGGAGTAGCTCTAAACAATGTTTGAACTTCTCCATAGTAACTGGCTTGGTCAACATATCAGCAGCATTTTCCGACGTATGCACCTTCTCTAGCACGATCTCACCAGAAGCAACCAACTCCCTAATCTTATGAAATCTCACTGCTATATGCTTCGTCCTTGCATGATACACTTGATTCTTCGCCAGAAAAATGGCACTCTGGTTATCACAGTATAGCTGAACTCCACCTTGATCAATGACCAATTCTGTCACAATTCCTAGAACCCAAAGTGCCTCCTTAGCTGCCTCTGCCATCGCTAGATATTCAGCTTCTGTGGTAGACATTGCAACAATCGGTTGCAGCACAGATCTCCAACATATAGGTCCTCCAGCTAGTGTAAACACAAAACCTGTGGTGGACCTTCGATTATCTAAATCTCCTGCATAATCTGAATCACAATACCCCATAGATGAAACATTACCCTGGTCTCCAAACATAATCCCATAATCAGCTGTACCCTTCAAATACCTGAGAACCCATTTCACAGCTTCCCAATGTTCTCTCCCAGGTTTAGACATGTACTTGCTGACTTGACTAACAGCTTGAGCCAGATTTGGTCTTGTACAAACCATAGCATACATAAGACAACCAACTGCACTCGCATAAGGAACTTGTTCCATATCTCTGATCTCATCATCAGACTTAGGAGACTGAGCAGTTGAAAGATTGAAGTGATTCACCAAAGGTGTAGAAACTGGTTTAGCACCTCCCATGTCAAACCTTTCTAAAATCATTTGTATGTAGCCCTTCTGAGACAGCCATAATCTCCTAGAGCTCCTCTCTCTGTGAATCTCCATCCCAAGAATCTTCTTTGCAGCACCAAGATCCTTCATCTCAAACTCTCTGCTCAGTAACCTCTTCAGCTCAGCAATATCACCCATATCGCTCCCAGCAATGAGCATATCATCAACATAAAGCAACAAAAGTATAGGAGGACGACCATCATGACAATTCACATATACACAGCAATCATACTCACATCTTCGATAGCCAATCTTTAACATGAACGTGTCAAACCGCTTGTACCATTGTCTTGGAGCCTGCACCCATACAGAGACTTCCTCAATCTGTATACAAGCTTCTCCTCACCTGGTTTCACAAGTCCCTCTGGTTGTTCCATGTAGATTTCTTCCTCCAAATCTCCATGAAGGAAAACTGTCTTGACATCCATCTGCTCAAGATGAAGATCCCAGCTAGCTACCAAACCAAGCACAATTCGGATTGAAGTATGCCTAACCACAGGAGAGAAAATCTCATCATAATCTACTCCCTTCTTTTGTGAGTACCCTTTTGCAACTAACCTTGCCTTGAACTTCAGAAACTCCTTCTCAGACATCCCTGGTTTCCTAGTGAAAACCCACCTGCATCCAATTGCCTTCTTTCCCTTTGGTAGAGGGACAAGATCCCAAGTATGGTTCTTACAAAGACTCTCATCCTCTTCCATCACAGCCCATGTCCATTCCTCCTTATCCAGACTCGCAATAGCCTCTTTATAAGTCAATGGAACATCTGACTCAACTGAAAGAGCAAAACCGACCATGTCTTCAAAACCAAAACGTACCGGTGGTTTGATGACCCTCTTTGGTCTGCCTGTATCAACACTCTCCTCTGCTTCATCCTGCTCATCTTCCGGCTGATCTTCCTGCTCATCTTCTGCAGGCTTCTCCTGAACCTTCTCAGATTCATCTTCAATTTCTACAGTGAACGACACCTGTTCTGACCTCGCCTGTTCAACCATAAACTGTTCATCGAACACTACATCTCTACTGAAAATTCTCTTCTTAGCCTCAGGATCCCATAACTTGAAGCCCTTAACACCTTTCTCAAAGCCTAGAAAAATGTTCTTCTTGGATTTTGAATCCAGCTTAGACCTTTCATCACTTGGTATAAGCATGTAGGCTGGACATCCAAAAATCCTCAAGTTTGATAGATCAACATCTACCCCAGTCCAAACCTCTTCAGCAACCTTTCTTTCAAGGGAGCTCCGTGGCGATCTATTGATGAAATAAACCGCCATGTTTACTGCCTCTGCCCAAAACTGCTTTGGAAGCCCTGCATTCAATCTCAAACACCTTGCCTTCTCAGCGATAGTTCGGTTCATCCTCTCACTGACTCCATTTTGCTGAGGCGTTTTCCTCACTGTATAGTGCCTCTGAATACCATGCTCCTCACAGAACTTGACAAACTTCCCATCAGTATACTCTGTGCCATTATCTGATTTTAGATACTTTACCTTCCTCTCCGTCTGATTCTCAACTTCAGCCTTCCAAATCTTGAATTTTTCAAATACCTCAGACTTATGCTTCATGAAGTATACCCAGATCTTCTTTGAATAATCATCAATGAAGATAACGAAATATCTAGATCCTCCCAATGACTGCTCTCGAGTTGGTCCCCACACATCAGAATGGACATAGTCTAGAAGACCCTTTGTCGTGTGTAGACCCGTCTTGAAAGACACTTTGGACTGTTTTCCCATCACACAGAACTTGCAAAAATCCATCTTGCAGTTCTTCATACCTCCCAGTAGACCCCTCTTATGAAGCTCATTCAACCCATGCGTACCAATATGTCCCAAACGCATGTGCCATAGGGTCGTGCTGTCTGATTCAGAAACAGCAGCTGCAGCTCCACCTACAACCACACTTCCTACCAAACGATAGGTGCTCCCTCCTGTCATCGTTCCTTTCATCATTACCATAGATCCCTTGCATACTTTCACTACATCTTCTCCTTCATCTGCATGATATCTGAATCCGTTTCTGTGAAGAGTACCCAAAGATATAAGATTCTTCTTGACTGAAGGAACATGTCTCACATCAGTAAGCGTCCTTATGACCCCATCATGCATATTGAACTTGATAGTTCCACTACCAACAAGGCTACAGACGCTGTCATCTGCCAACTGAACTGATCCCATATTTCCAGCCTTGTACGTATCAAACCACTCCCTGTTTGGAGTCATATGAAAAGACGCACCTGTATCCAGCACCCAAGAATCTGCATGATGACCTGACATAACAGCAAGCAAATCGTCATCCCCTGAATCAGCGTTTTGCTGCGCTATATTCGCAGACTTTCCTCCTTGCTTCTTGCCCTTATTCGGACAATCACGCTTGTAATGACCTCTGCCACCACAACCATAACAGATTGCCTTAGTCGGATTCTTTGACTTTGACCTACCTCTGCTACTTCCATCCTGTTTGTTCATCTGCCTACCTCTGTCCTGATTGTTCACAAACAATACATCTCCATGAGAACCTTCTACACCCGTTTTCTGTCTTCGCTCATAATGAGATTGAACCGAAACAGCGACCGTCTCACAGGAAATCGTCTCCTTGTTGCACGTAAGTGCTGTTAGCAGAGTCTCATACGAAGGAGGCAAAGAACACAACAAAATCATGGCTTTATCTTCGTCGTCAACCTTCACCCCCACACGAGCCAGATTACCAATGATTTGATTAAAGGCGTGTACATGTTGCATCAGATCAGATCCTTCTGACATCTTCAACCCGTACAAACACTGCTTGAGATACAACTTGCTGGACAATGACTTCGACATATACAGACTCTCCAGTTTCTCCCAGATCTCCTTACAAGTTGTAAGATCCTCCACCTGAAGCATCACATCGTCTGAAAGACACAAACGAATTGTCGAAACACCCTGCTCCTACATCTCATTCCAATCATCATCCTTCATGTCCTCTGGTTTTTCATTCGTCAATGCTTTCTTGATCTTCTGCTGCGTTAGAAGATCCTTTACTCGTCCTTGCCACAGACCGAAATTTCCCTTACCATCGAATCGCGGAATCTCGAACTTAAGGGATCCTCCAGTCATCTTAACCTAGGAGCTCTGATACCAGTTGTTGCTTTCCAAGCCACTATATGTTCTCTATAATATTATGTGGCAAAGTGGAACTTCTCTAGCACGAAATTTGTTGGGCTTTCCAAGCCCATGTCCAACTCTCCCATTAGTATGATATTGTCCGCTTTGGGCCCAGAGGCAAAGCCCGCACGGATTTGTTCTTGGGCTCCTTCCCAAAAGGCCTCATACTAATTAGAGTTGGACATCTCTTATATATTATACAATTCTTGTCTAAACTTCCGATGTGGGACTTGGATTGATATTCGAACAATCTTTCCCTCAAACCAAGTACCACATAAACCCGTGGTCTTCTACCTCCGACGAAACCTGGCACCCATCTTGTATCGCCTGTTCTTCACCTAACCCTTGGGACACCGTTAGGAATACCTTCGATACAAGGTCCCTGCACCCTTTCACGAGGTCTCTTTTTTTGGGGGCTCTCCTCCCACATCGAACACGCAGCCCAACCCACTTTTCCAGGTTCACTTTTCCGAACCTAGGCTCTGATACTATTTGTTGGGCTTTCCAAGCCCATGTCCAACTCTCCCATTAGTATGATATTGTCCGCTTTGGGCCCAGAGGCAAAGCCCGCACGGATTTGTTCTTGGGCTCCTTCCCAAAAGGCCTCATACTAATTAGAGTTGGACATCTCTTATATATTAGACAATTCTTGTCTAAACTTCCAATGTGGGACTTGGATTGATATTCCAACAGAAGCATATAGAGGATGAGGAGTACCAAAAAGAGAAGAGGAGGAAGGCTCTATATAGATGTTAGAGCAATGGTACTGTTGAAGATAACTGGGAGCACATACCAGTTTGTGTGGCCTGAGAATGTTTTCTATATCAGATTGGGGAATGGTGGGAAATTGGGAATTGTGGCTGGTTCATGAGATGGAACAGGAGAAGAAGAAGTGGATGGAACAAACTCAACAACATGCACAACTTCAGATTGTATAGTATGAAACTCCTCAAAAAAAGAAAAGTTACTTTCATTAAGAGCACTAGTAGAATAACTATCATGTGTATCAGAGATGGATATGCAACTAGGCTGATTATCAGTAAATGGAAAAATGGTTTCATGAAATATTGATATATACGATATTTTATCTATTTTCTTTAATATATATTTAATAAAGAAATGAATGGTTTTTGGACTTAACATGCTACTTTTAGCACTTTCGTGGGTTTTGAAATCATTACAGACTTTTGGAGCATTTTGGGACTAAAAAGAGTGAAATCAAGCCTATTCAAGAAGGACAAATCCTGATCGTCAGATGTATCGCCACAAATGAAAGAGTTTCCACCGTCAGATCAATCTCGTAGTTTACAATGAGATAGAGGAGGATCTCAGATTCAAAATAAATATTCAATCGCCACAATCCGACAGTTAGATATTGGGATATTGTCCATCTAAGAAAATTTGTTCGAGTAAGGATCAAGCTAAAGGCACTTCAGAATATTCACCCATGATCGACCGATCATCAGGGGTGATCGACCGATCGCGAACCCCCTGGTTTGTACTCAGAGACGCGTTAACATGATGATCGACCAATCACATGATGATCGAGAAAAAATGGGAATTTTCCTTTCTCGACGTAATCTCTAACTCCTCAAGGGATTTACCCTAAAACCGACTTCTTACCTATATAAAGACAGGACCAGCCACGACCATGATCATGACGCTCACCACCATTATCACTTCAAAACTCTTAGTTCTTCACAAGTTCTAAAAGTATTAATCACTTTTACATGTTTCTTTGATTTTGGGAGAAAGATTTTCACCTCTTTGTAACCCTTGGAGAAGTTTCTTGAACCGTTTACTACTGTTTTTAATACAATGAGTTTATCTATTGCTTTTGCTTTAATTTACTTCATAATGTCTGAGTATTTTCATTGTTGGGTTCTAGGGAAATCAATTCGAGGGGTTTTCATGGTTCAGTATGAAACACCCTAACCCGTAAAAATTTAAAAATTTTCCCTTCGGATCACTATTATCATAAATAGTATCCTCAACGGGTCAACATAACACATTGCGGAAATAATGAAACAACCAAATTCATTCAATAACATACTTAACTCAAGTCTAACCGTTTAATTCCATAAAAAAACAACCAGCAATATCAATCTTAGAACTACCAGCAATCTAGCAATTCTACAATACAGCCATGAAACACGAGACATAAGATCATCCCCTCTTCCCGGCCATGATTCCACGATCACACCTTCTCTTTACCTGCATCACATGGTTATACGAGATGCGTGAGTATTATCATAAATACCCAGTGAGACGGTCATCCCATCTACATGCTATGTACAAATATAAGCATAAGCAATGCTACAATACCAGGGTGAACAAAACCACAATGCACCATGCATCACTAGCAAGAAAACAGCACGATCAGTATATCAAACTGACAGCAATCGATCGACACAGCCACTGTGTCGATCGACACACTCAACGGACATTCGTGTCGATCGACACACCACTTTTAGTGTCGATCGACACCCTGCCGACACTCATGTCGATCGACACACAACCTTGTGTCGATCGACACACCAACCCAGAAATTCGTCTTCGCGATTTCCTACACAAAAATCCATCAAAACACACCAAAATCGATCCCAAACAACACACAATCGCATAATAACACTTTTTATGCCTATACGCGCCTATGGTCACGCACTCACCTCGATTCACGAAGGAAATCGGATTAACCCGCTCAAGAACACGAAGAACGGATCTTCCCGGAATCAAAAACTGCTCCTTCCACACGAATCCCGGAACAACCACAGACACACAGCTACCAAAACCAAGAAATCGAAGCAACAACACGAAATCCCCCAAAAACCCGATTTTTCTGATTTCAGGAAAAAAGTGTTGTCAGCTGCCGACACTTCTGACTTTTATACAGGTCTCTGCCGACACCGTGTCGATCGACACACAACCTTGTGTCAATCGACATGACCCAAAATCATGTCTACGAGATAGAACTTTGAGTTAGCTTCGCAACGGGCTTTGAATCAACTCAAACCGAGCTACGAGCAGAAAGATACGCTCGATTTAATGAAGACAGGTCAAACTGCCTCACAAGTCCAAAAGAACACGTGTCGATCGACACACACATATTGTGTCGATCGTCACCCACCAAAAATCCATTTTTTGGTTCTCAGGCGTTACACAGTAGATAGGATTATGAACTACGATGGCACTTTTGTTAGATTTAGAGTACTCATTCATCTTGATTTGTGTTTGATATATGTTTTAGGACTTGATCACCTTGAAACTGATCTTAGATAAAGTATAGAGTTTTAACCGTTCCATTACTTGTCTGAAAAGAATGTTTGATGAGTTTGATTATTTAGGAAGACGAGAGTTAGACTTTTAAGATTAAATGAACAATTGAACATGTTTGCAATTGCATTAGATCTTAGTCTTTACCGCTGCGAGAGTGGAATTATAAGACTAGTTCGAATTAGTAACTAAGATCGCGAGAGCTTGACTACTTTAATATGTGTTCATGTTCTAAGAGAAAAATCGAATCAATTGTACCTAGGAATTACCTGAATAGTTCGAACTGTGAAACCCAAAGATCCCCAAACACCCAACGTTTCTTTATATTGCTTTAAAACCGAATTTAAATACCGTTTGATCATTACCAAAACCCCCTTGCTTGGCTTAGCATAGTTCTTAGTTCATATTGTTATTGATTGTTTCTAATTCTATGTGGATTCGATCCCTAAATACTATGATCGATTGGTTGTGCACTTGCAGCATAGGTTGTTTTATATTGGGTAAAAACTTTATTTTACCATCAAATATCACCAGGGTCGTGCCTAGGTTTACCGGGGCCTATGGCGAATTTAATAAAATTAAAAAGATCTTCAACAAAAATATTTAAAAGTATGAAAATATAATATGATTTCAAAACTATACAAAATAGTACTAAAATAAAATAGTCCAAGTTTTTTTCTTAAATGTAGCTTAACAAAAAAAAATGATTAATACCGCATAAGAAGATTTCAGATTCTCAATTTCTTTTCTATTTATAACCCGAACTGAAAAAAGCAAAAAAAAAAAAAACTAAAAAGGATTTAAACTTGTGACATAAATAAGAAACTACATACTCAAACCAATATGCTACACTAGACTTTTGTTAAATTGGGGCCCTAAAAAATGTTATGTATTTAGGGGGCTAAGGCAAGTGCCTTAATTTTATCAACTTAAGCACGACCCTGAATATCACATTCGATTCAAGATCAAGAGTTTTATATCCTTTGAAACCAGGTTCATATCCTAAGAAAACACATGGTCTAGCTCTTTATGTAAATTTATGCCTAACATGTCGATGAGTGGACACAAAACACGAGCAACCAAACACTTTCGGAAAAGAATAATCAGGTATAGTTCTAGTTAGGATCTCAAAAGGAGACTTCTCTTTTAAGACAAGTGTAGGGATTCTATTAATCAGAAATGCAGCTGTGAATACATATTCAGGCCAATAAGCAATGGAATACGAGATTGAAAGTATAATGATCTTTCTACATCTAAAAGATGTTGATGTTTCCTTTCAACTACAGAATTTTGTTGAGGTGTATATGCACAAGAGTGATGATGAATAATGCCTAGTTTGTTTAGTAAATCTTTGAATTGAAGCTCATGATCATTATCAGATCTTATGCATTTAACTTTGGAACCATACTGAGTTGAAACAAGCTGTAAAAAATCAGGAAAGATTCTAGAAACATCACTCTTAAGACGCAGGAAGTATATCCATGTAAAACATGTACAATCATCAACAATGGTAAGAAAAAAACGATATCCATTAATAGAAGTAATGTGAAATGGTCATGTGCATCTTTCTGCTGCGTGTGCTTTTAGACGCTGCCAATAATATGATGGAAGCTCTTGAGAGTGAGCATAACAACTCAGCCAGTGAACTCGAGGTGATATTTTTTTCTGTTTTGTAATATATATCAACGATGCTCGTTAAAATTGCTCTTAATATATACAATTTTCATAGTAAAGATAAATCCTGAATAACACAGGAATATACGACCAAAATCCGGAAGAAAGAAATAGCTTTGATTCAGATTCTGACTCAATTGTGCAGTTTCCTTCCTCTTTGGTTGGATGATCTAAGCAAGAACTCTTCATTTTCAGGTTCTTCTCACATAAATAGGTTCGAGATTTGGCACATTAACAAAGGAAAGTTTGCTTGTGGTTGTAAATGCTATGCTACTTCGGTTGTTACAAGTATTCAACTGCTACCACTGCTGAGATTCCCTCTAAAAAGAATTGTCGGGTCACCTTAATCCATAAAGTACAACTACGTACATGGTCACACTTGCTGAGCTGAGGACACGACTAAAAAGTGGAAAATTATGCTTCAAAGCAATGTTGAAGGCGGGTTTCAGGCTGTGCTAAGATTGGAAGATAAAAACAAGGTATTGCGTGACTTCAATGTGGTTGATATGGAGATACCAGGGCAATACTTTGCTTACCAGGTAGAATTAAGTCTGGAATTGAAGTCTAGATTTTGTTTGTGCTTAATTTTAGGTCTGGAATTAAAGTTTAGATTTTGTCTGCGCTTAATTTTAGTCTTCAAATGAAACCATTTTCCTCACAAATCATATGTTCAACTATCCAGGATGTAGCAGTGGATCATACATACAGTAAGGTTATATAGGGTTGGAGCAAACTTATCTATTGTTTGAAGGCATTGAAGCAGCTTCAGGTGGTTGACTCCATTTGGTTCAGATGGCTTGCAAAAGCATTTTATTGTCCAGGCATCATTAACGCCTAATGTCAGAAGCGATGAACGCATCTAGCAGTTTTTCCGCGTGATTTAACCTCCTAAATGTTTGGTATGCATAACTCACTTTTTGGCTTCTTTCCTAATCAAGGGCAGAAATCTTATGTTTTACAGTCGAATGCTGAGTTTTATCACCCTCTGATTCATTTGCTTAAGTTTGTAGCACAAACAATTATCGAGAAAACTAATTCTTGATTACATGGGTGGTTAGTGTTGGATATGTCCTAAGACTCATATTTGAGTTTTGTGATTCTTGAGTACATGGATGGTGTGATTTTTTATCTGCCAAATATGTCTTTTAGCGACAATAAGCACAGTAAAATATTAATGGTCAAAGACCCTATTTCTGGGTAACCAGATCAACAAGTATAAAGACAACTCAAGCCTTTAACATGTTTTATTTTAGATTCACAGATATTGAAGTTTTGTGTTTAAAGCATCAAATGAAATAGAAAAACTAGAGATGTTGAAGTTTTGAGTGTTTAAAGCATGAAATGAAGCATAGATATTGTGAGTAGGAGAATACTAGAGTTCATTACCTTTCTAATTCATTTGCTTAAGTTTGTAGTACAAGCAGTTACCGAGAAAACTAATTCTTAATTACATGGGTCGTTAGTGTTGGATATGTCCTAAGACTTGTTGGCATCGGATTTCGTATCGGTACCGATACGAAATCCTATTTCATAGAGAAATTAAACTCGTTCAACTCGGCAATGTGCAAACTCGGGAACGTGGCAACGTGGCAACAAGAGAACGTGGTCCAACTCGATATATCAATTTAAGAATAAATACAATTATATTGGCATGAGGTCCTATATAAGAAAATCCAACCCGGAAACCCGGAATCCAGTTCAAGAGATAGCCAAATTATCTCCCAAAATCCATCTCGTCATCGTGGAAGCAAGCCCAACTCGCGGATCGGAAACTCGGGTTCATATTCCTCTTATCAATAAGGCTTTAAAACATGAGCTTTGGATTAAAGGCTAAACTTGGGCTTCGGAATGGAGAGGTAAGCGAGGCCCGCGAAGTCCACGAGGTCTGCAAGGTCCACAAGGTCCGTGAGATGAAGAAGTTGACTCGAATTTGAATCATGTAACGTCAAAGTCAAAGAGAGTTAAGAGAGTTGAATGAGATTGTTAATGTAGAACGCGATTCTCACGATTGTAATAGGTATATATACGAAATGAGTCTAGAGA
The DNA here is from genome assembly GCA_964056655.1 of Arabis hirsuta. Classification (NCBI taxonomy): domain Eukaryota; kingdom Viridiplantae; phylum Streptophyta; class Magnoliopsida; order Brassicales; family Brassicaceae; genus Arabis; species Arabis hirsuta. The sequence goes on from OZ053306.1 coordinate 2,388,179, forward strand.
GAAATGACGTTCTGAACTCTCTAGCAATATACGCAATAAACATGTTTTTTTCTTACTTAGCCATTTTTATATTACATTTTCCTTTAGTCAACATGTTCATCTCGCAACCAGAAAACTAGTTCATCTCGCAACCATGAAACTAATTCCTCTCGCAACTAGTTCATCTCGCAACCAGCAAAATCTCATCTAGTGATCTCGCTCCGACTACTTTTCGTCTCCGATTCTTTATATTTTGGTGTGATCTGAATCGTGCCAGATTCGTGACTCACAAGACTCATATTTGAGTTTTGTGATTCTTGAATACATGGATGGTGTGATTTTTTGTCTCCTAAATATGTCTTTTAACGACAAAAAGCACAGTAAAATATTAATGGTCAAAGACCCTATTTATGGATAACCAGATCAACAAGTACAAAGACCGTGCATGCTCATGCTTTTGTTTTGTTTAATACATTGCATGCTCGTGCTTGATCCCGTGGTGGTAGCAAGGGATTGGAACATTTGGCCTCTAGCCAACGAGCAACTCCCCTTTACCTCCATGCAAGCACACATTGTCTATCTTGCCATTCTCAAGGACAAGAGGATGAGAAAGAAGGTAACAAACTCTAGTCTTCTCCTGTTCACAATATCTCTGTTTTATTTCATGCTTTAAACACAAAAAACTTCAACAGCTTTGTTCTTTCTGTTTCATTTTTTGAGTTGTGTTCATACTTGCTTTGCAGCTCTCATGGTCGGGAAGATGGAGGAAGAAGGTAATGAACTCTAGTCTTGTCCTCCTCACAATATCTCTGTTTCATTTCATGCTTTAAAAACACAAAACTTCAACATCTCTGTTGGGCATGGGCCCCAAATATCACCATTTTTTAAGCCCATTTCCGAACTCACAACAATCTCGGCCCAGAAGATAGAACCCGACGAGCTCGGCTCTGGAGGATAGAGTTTGACGAGCTCGGCTTTGGAGGATAGAGTTTGACGAGCTCGGCCCAGAAGGAATAATTCAGGCCCAAAGTCGGCCCAGCCGCCTCTTGGGTAGGTGACATCAGCACTGATCCCAAGGAAGCCCTAGTACTTGATTCTCCCCACTTTTAGTATAAATAAGGGACCCCTCTCCATGAATGATCCCATGACTTTTCCTCTTTGAGACAAGCACAAGGGACTTGAGAACTAACAGTTTTCGAGACTCTAACTTAAAAAGAGAAAAGGAGAACTTCGGTTCGTACACTTCCGCCGGAATTGTACGAGTCATCTTTGCAGTCCCCTTCCGATCTCATACACGTAAAGAATCCGATCTCAAAAGGTTCCGACCTCACAGTCACCATAAGACCGATCTCGCTACCCAGTCCGTCAGTAAGCCCGCATCAGACAGGATCCATCCCCGACCATAGCTTCCGAGCTCATCACCTAGTCTTTTTCAGTTCGAATTAAACCTTATATTGTAATCCGTTTCCGAGCTCGAATCAATAAACGAGAATTTCCGACCCCTTACTGTTTCATAAATTTATTGTCGAACTCATGGATCAACAATTGGCGCGCCAGGTAGGGGACCGAAATTCTCTAACTCACGATACGAACTCGAAAATGGACAGAATCCGGCAAAAACCAGCCCTCGACGACCAAGTTGTCCTCGATACCCCGGATCGCCCTCAGATCGTCCAACCCATAGCCGCACAAGAAAGGCACGCGGAGCTCGCCCCGGAGGTAGCCGTGATCGAGGAAGCAGCGGTCTCGGTTCAGGACCCTGTTGCCGCCATGATGGAAGTCATCATGCAACGTTTCGACCGCCAGGAAGAACAAGCACGGAGCACGAACGCACGGCTCGACCTCCTCAGCACGGCACAGGATGGTTATCGAGCACGGTTGGATCAGCTCCAACCGAGATCGTCTCAAGACTCACCCCGGGCTCGACGAAGCTCGTCTCCAACCCCGGAGCGCCGGATCAGAATCGAAACGACCGGACGATTGGCCAATCTTACAAACAATCCGACGGTGGCAAACCCGAGCAGCTCAAGAGATGTTCGATCAGGCTCCCAGCATCACGACTCAATCTCAACCGAAGAGCGAAGAATACCGACTAGGGCGCGGGACTCTGAGCTCGAAGGAATGAAGGCCCGGCTAAAGGACATCAATTCCAAGATTCATCGCGCAATCAGTTCGGCCCCCGAGCTCGATCGCGTTCTTGAAGAAGCACAGCGCAACCCCTTCACATCTCGCATCTCCTCGGTCCCGATCCGCGGAACGACCAAGCTGAAGATTCTAACGTACGAAGGGAATGCCGATCCGATCAGCCACCTAACAGCTTTTTCGATAGCTATGGGCCGATCTCAATTCTCCTCGGAGGAAAAAGACGCAGGGTATTGCCAGTTGTTCGTGGAAAATCTCGGTGGAACCGCATTGACATGGTTCTCACGTCTGCGTCCAAACTTAATCGGCAGCTTTCAGGAGCTCTCTACGGCCTTCCTGAAACATTATTCCATGTATATCCAGGCCGGAGCATCCCAAGCCGACCTCTGGTCTCTAACCCAAGACCGGAACGAGTCGCTCCGAACTTACATGGCCCGCTTCAAGGCCGTCCTGTCAAAGGTCCCAACGAGCACGGACGACTCCTCCCCGCTGGCGGCATTAAAGCAGGGTCTGTGGCACACGTTGGCATTTCGGGACGATCTGACGATAAATGAGCCCGATAACCTGGCGGACGCTCTCCATCAGGCAACACGATTCATAACCCTCGAAGAAGATCGAGCAGTAAATCTGAAGAGGCACCCACCAGTGAAGCACTTGCCCCAAAAGGAGACTCCCAGGGAAAATGATCGTCACGAACACCGACAACATCTCGACAACGGCCACAAGTATGAAAGAAACAAGCGGCAGTCTGTCAACCAGGTTAGCAGCCCGGAGAACCCACTCAAAAAATGGGCAAAGTACAATCGCGGGGAAGAAGAGGAGCCCAGCAGCCCGAGAGCCTACTGCGAATACCACCAGACGCACGGTCACACGACCACGGAATGCAGGCACCTCCAACAGAACTTGCTGGCCAAGTTCCAGCGCGGAGAGATCTCTCTCGACGGCCCGGGGCAGCGGAACCAGAGGGATGGTACGAACAGGAGGCCAACCCAAGACGGAAACGTGACCGATGCCCCAAAGCGGGGGAACGAAGATCGGGGAAACAGCAGCAACGCACCTCCGAGCTCAAAACGTCGAATCAACATGATCATGGGAGGATTTATGTCCGGCGGTGACTCTATCCAATCCATCAGACGTTACGGGAGGTCCGCAGACAAGACACGTTACTCTCCGAATAAGCGTGAGGACGACATTCCGATCACTTTCTCCGAAGCAGATACTCAAGGTGTCGCTATGCCTCACAACGACCCCCTCGTGGTGGAATTAACGATCAAAGACTGCGAGGTCACCCGAATCCTGATCGACACGGGGAGTTCGGTGGATTTGATATTTAAGGATACCTTGCGAAAGATGGAGATCCCTGAGAGCAACATCGAGCCCGGTGTCAGGCCACTCACCGCGTTCGATGGGGAAACAACAATGATGATCGGGACGATTAACCTCGACGTCCGCGTCGGAGGCATATCGAGGGAAGTAAAGTTCGTAATCGTGGACAAACCAGCCATCTACAATGTTATCATGGGGAGTCCGTGGCTGTTTTCTATCAAGGCCGTCCCATCAACGTATCACCAATGCCTCAAATTTCCAACTCCGAACGGCGTCTTCACCCTTCGCGGAAACCAGAAGATAGCCCGGATGTGCTTCATAACCGAACGCCGGCTGCGGAAAATGAACACAAGTGCCATTGCCATCAGCCAGTCCGACCTCGAGCCTCGACATGAGATTACCGATCTCATTCAACCCAACGGGGCAAATCCCGATCTCAAAACGAAGTCGAAGCCACCAATCTGGGAAGGTCTCGTGCAGTAAGTCGCCAACACCACGAGCGCCGCACCCTCACTTCCCCGATTTCTAAAAAAAAAAAAAAAAAAAAAAAAAGACCGCTCTACGAGCTCGTTTACTTTCTTCATTCGATGTAATTGAACTGCGGTCGGCTTGATCCCTATTTAATGGGTACGCAGGCAGCCTATTACGAGGTCCAGCTATGATAATAAAAATCTTTTCCTAAAAGAGTTATACTTATCTTTTTAGCTCCGAGCTACCACAAACATCGGTGCCCTGGCCAGGCATCCGATCCGCACCGCGTTCCCCATGGATGCAGTGGTGAAATAATCCACGCCTTTCTGTTCGGAAAAATAATCCGAGCTCGTTGGCACCAAAAGCCGGACCCGATCCGCACCGCGTTCCCCATGGATGCAGTGGTGAAATAATCCACGCCTTCCTGTTCGGAAAAATAATCCGAGCTCGTTGGCACCAAAAGCCGGACCCGATCCGCACCGCGTTCCCCATGGATGTAGTGGTGAAATAATCCATGCCTCCCGGTTCGGAAAAATAATCCGAGCTCGTTGGCACCAAAAGCCGGACCCGATCCGCACCGCATTCCCATGAATGCAAATCCCGTAGCTCGGAAAGATAATCCGAGCTCGTGGGCACCTAAAGCCGAGTTCAATACCGCCCAGAAAGTCCTTACATAACTAAGTATGATAAGCCGAGCCCGTATCGCAAACTTAGCTATAAGGATTACATTATTAAGCCGGACCCAGCTTCGCAAGCTTAACTACGGATTACTCAAAACAGTCGAGCTCGTCTACAGTCGAACTCGGTATTACAAATTCTCATAAATTCGAAGCGAATTCGGTATTTACAAAAAATCAAATGATCCATATGACCCCGGAACACGGTCAGGTTCAAGAATTACAAGGATTAAATCTAAGGCCACATGCGGCCTGACCATACAACAGTATCTTAAAAACAAAACGAGGAAGGAGAGAGCCTAAAAGGAGGGGGCAGCAGGAGGATCAAAGAGAGGAGCCAGGAGTTCGCCAGTAATGGGGTCGGTCTCAGCCTCAACCCGAGCGGGAGAGGTGTCGACCTCAACCTCCGCAGGTGACATCGGAGAAGGTGGAACCCATTCTTCCACAGACATCTCGCCGACCTCGAAATCGGCATCGGTTATATCCACGACCTCCATCGCTTCAAGCTCGTTAGTAAAGGTCTCGATATCCCTAACGACCATCTCCTTTTTCTCAGGAGGGATAGGTGTTCCCATACCTTCCAGCTCGTCATAAAAATCTCTCAGGCACACCGCCTGGCCCACAAGCGACCTCATGTCATTGACGGCCTCCGTCTCTCGGCAATGGGTCTTCAGATTTCCCAGCTTCGTTTCCATCCTCATTCGCATCCGCTCTTCGACTCGCCGCCTCTCATTTCCGACCTCAAGCAGACGAGACTCTCGAAGTCGTTTCTTCTCGGCCTTCAGCAAATCCTCGAGAGACGCCTTCGCAGCTTTCTCAACGTCGAGCTCGCTCTTCAGCCGCTCAATCTCCGAGCGCAGACTGGAGTTGTCATCAAGTGTCTGCTCCATACGAGTTCGGATATCCTTGAACCGCTCATGGCTGTTATCGAGCAGCGTTTTTCTCTTTTCCAGCCGCTCGTACGCCTTCTTCAGGCAACGATCGTAGTGCTCGACCAAAAGATTGGTACTGCCGATCAGCTGCAAGAGGAAGATAGTAACGCGATTAGCCGGCACGAACAATAGCGAAAAGCGAATGAAAACATAAATCAGAAATACCTGGACAGCCTGTTGCGACCAGGCAACGTACTCCCTCTCCGCGAAAAGGTCGCCCGTAGAAGGCATAGGCTGCCCATTCTCTCCCGAGATGCGACTCATAAGGGCCGCACATCCTTTCGGGAACTGCGTCAAGGGACTCCCTTCTCCCTTGAAAGAAAACTCAAAGTCTAGCGGACTCGGCTCCGGCTCGACCTGCCGCCCATGGCTAGATCCGCCACCAGCGACCAAGCCAAGAGAAGGGACGTTAGGGTCAGTCTGCGGTCGCTTCTGAACAGGCCCCTCCCCATCGTCGGTCCGGGCCCGTTTACCAGAACGAGCAGCCGCAAGCTCGGCTTGACGAGCTTGGAGAGAAATATTGTCGGACGGAGATCCAGGCTCATCCGAAATCATAATAGTATCCCGAATCGGACCCTCAGCCGCAGTAACCACAACGGGCTCATCCGTGGCCTCGGAGGTTACCAGGGGGACAACGACCGGGGAGACCTCGGCCTCGTTTCCTTGTCCCACCTCGCTTTCCCCTCGCTCTGCTTCCTCTCTCCTCTGTTCTTCTTCTCTTCTCCTCTCCTCCTCCCTCTTCCTTTTGAATTCAGCCTCTGCAGCCTTTGCCCGAGCAGCATAATTAACTATTTTGGTATTCGGCTTCCCCATCAATCCCTTCCCCTTTCCGTGCTTAGGGGGTTGCAACTTCGTTACCGCCTTGCCCTTCTGCTTCAAGGAAGCGTCCCCCTTCGATTGACCCTCGGAAGAATTCCTAGCTCTTTTCTTCACCTGATGACGAGGAAGAAAGGGTCTGAGAGGAGCAAGCGCGAGATCGTACCGACCTGAAAGTTGAAAGTCAGATCTGGTCATAGGTCACGGCAGGATCAGACGTCAACCGAACAAGAAAGGAAGGACCAAAGAAATTACCCTACTGAATGCGAGGAAGAGCCCGGCAAATTCGCTGATCGAGGAAATCAGCCCACCATTGTCGCCCCTCCAACAATAACCTATCTCTCAACTCGATGAATCCCTCCGGGAACGGACGACCAACGAAATGGCGAACTGCAAAAACAGAGATAAAGATCAAACGTCAGTCGATCAATCCATAAAGAAAACACAAGAGGAAACGCAAATACCGATCCGAGAGTTCCATCCAGCTCGGATTTCCCAGTTCGGATTCCCGACCGAAGCCTGGTCGATCTTCACAAAGAAGTAACCAGCCTCCCAGTTCGGGGTTTTATACCCCTTAGGGCGCTCAACGAGGCACTTCTTCATGCTAAGATAGAAACGACCCCCAGTCTTCGTCATCTGGGTAATCCTCGTCAGCTCCTCAAGGGCGTTGCAACAGACCCTCCGTCCAAGCTCAGCTGCCATAATCAGCAATTCAACGAAATTGCTGATAGATGTGACCGACAGTTGAGAGATCGCAAGCTTCCGCCGAGTGCAGTACTCGACCAAGACCCTCGAGAGAGGAAACCAGAGTCCGCCCTCATAGAAGAAGGACTCATAAAGACACATATACCCCGGAGGGGGATTCCATGGTCTATCAGTACTCGTCGGGAGGACAAATTCGACCCCCGACAGGATATTGCACAATCCGCGGAGAGCGTTGAGCTTTTCTCGGGTCGTCTTCGTCCCCCTATCATCAATACGCTGAAGGATGATGTCAGCATCAATCCCGGGACCCGGGTGCCGACCTGAGTCGCCGAGGTCCTCCAAAACGAATTGAGCAGTCTCGAAGTTCGGATCGTACGGACTGGGTGTCAGAGTCAGGCTCTTCCCGGCCCTAGAACCACTTCTATCCTGGGAACGGAAGGACCCATGTCCGACCCTAGGATCCGACGGAAGAGATCAACCCGAACACGAGGCGGGACTACCGCGATTCACACCCGAAGTCTTTTGGTTCTTCCGAACCAATTGTCCCTGGTCGAAGGAGGAAGCCCCCGAAGAATCGCCGTCTGGCGAAGAAGAAGATCCCTGATCTCGGGAGTTACCAGAATTAATGGAGTTGGATTCCTCGCGAGCGTTAGAGTCAGAAGACATGACCGAGAATCGATAAACTGGGCACGGAAATCCGACTGGGAAAACTCGAAGATAAGCAAGAAGATCGGAACAAGGTTAGAGAGAGAAGTTGGAAAGAGAAATACCTTGGCGAGAATGAGGCAGGAGGCAGGTGAGGAAAACCTGGATCTGGATCTGGATCTCGTTTATATAAGCAGAGGTTGGGAAGACGAGGAGTCGCCTTGGTGCTCGCACAAACCCTAAAGCAACAGCCAATCAGAAACGGGGAAGAAGCGGGCCGAATGTCTAAAAAGGCCTTGAAACCGCATCGACGAGCCCAACTGCTCGCCGACTGGAGGGGGGGCTACTGTTGGGCATGGGCCCCAAATATCACCATCTTTGAAGCCCATTTCCGAACTCACAACAATCTCGGCCCAGAAGATAGAACCCGACGAGCTCGGCTCTGGAGGATAGAGTTTGACGAGCTCGGCTTTGGAGGATAGAGTTTGACGAGCTCGGCCCAGAAGGAATAATTCAGGCCCAAAGTCGGCCCAGCCGCCTCTTGGGTAGGTGACATCAGCACTGATCCCAAGGAAGCCCTAGTACTTGATTCTCCCCACTTTTAGTATAAATAAGGGACCCCTCTCCATGAATGATCCCATGACTTTTCCTCTTTGAGACAAGCACAAGGGACTTGAGAACTAACAGTTTTCGAGACTCTAACTTAAAAAGAGAAAAGGAGAACTTCGGTTCGTACACTTCCGCCGGAATTGTACGAGTCATCTTTGCAGTCCCCTTCCGATCTCATACACGTAAAGAATCCGATCTCAAAAGGTTCCGACCTCACAGTCACCATAAGACCGATCTCGCTACCCAGTCCGTCAGTAAGCCCGCATCAGACAGGATCCATCCCCGACCATAGCTTCCGAGCTCATCACCCAGTCTTTTTCAGTTCGAATTAAACCTTATATTGTAATCTGTTTCCGAGCTCGAATCAATAAACGAGAATTTCCGACCCCTTACTGTTTCATAAATTTATTGTCGAACTCATGGATCAACAATCTCTGGTTTTTCTGTTTCATTTGATGCTTTATACACAAAATTTCAATATTTGTGAGTCTAAAATAAAACATGTTGATAATCGACATGTTTTAGTGTTGAGCGATCTTAACTATTCATTGGATCATAACAAGTTTTCCGTCAAGAAGCTAGGGTTTCCAAAAGAAAAAAGAGCAGAGACTTGATGAAGACGGCAAACGAAGAGAACAACCACAAGTCATCGCATATGAAACTAAGTTGCTGCCCCGGGGAAATCTCCACCGGAAAAAAGTCTGGTGATATCAATATACATCTTGATCTAACGGTGGAGATAATCAAGAAACTCCCGGCGAAATCTCTCGTGAGGTTTCGAAGCGTCTCGAAGCAATGGTCAACCATTATCGGATCCCGTAGAGACTTCATTGACTGGATCGTGACTCGTTCTATGTCTAAGCCGCAACGTCCTCACTTTATCTTCCACCATTGGGTAGACAAATCTTTATTCATCTTTTCTTCTACTTACCCTCACAACACAGAGAAACAAAAACTCCCTTCTCAAGCTGTTGAGTATCGTTACATCCGCGGTTTGATCTGTTGTTCGATGCTAAAACTTCCGTTAGTTACAATCTATAACCCTACCACCAGACAATCCCTTAATTTACCCGAGCTCAAATCTACGACTTCAGATTTCGACATATACCTTATTCGGTTACAAACCGGTCATGAATCAATACAAAGTATTGTGCTTGTTTCATGATTTCGGGAATTTGGAGCAAAGTTGTCAAATTTTCACATTGGGAGATCCAAAGAGGCAATGGAGAATCATTCAAGGCATTGAGAATCGGTATCCAACGATCAAAGAGGTATACATCAATGGGAAAATATATTATGGAGCAAGATCAATTGGTTTGTTATACTGGCTTGGCCTGGAAGATCACGGTAGTAAGTAGCAATGTGCATCCCAAAGTTCTGCTATTAGGCCAACGATGAGTCAAGTGGTGACTGAGCTAAAGGAGAGTGTAAACAGAGCAAGAGGTGGTGGTTCCAGTGACATTAGTCCGGTAGAGTCAACGATCATGGTGTCGATGAATTTCAACTCAGGAATGGTTCCTCACCGAGGTAGATGATTGTTTGAATCCGAAACTGAGTTTCTTTTGCCACAAACTGGCAAGTGATGTTTGAGATTGCTTTTTTTTTTTTTATAGAGATTGAACTGTACAAGTGTGAATGAAATCTCATGTTTAAGGTACACTTTTAATTCAACGTGACAAGAAAAGAAAAAAAAGGTTTATTTTGGATTTGTTTGATCACGAAAGTGTAAATGAGAAACCCATAAAATACAAAATAAATTTACGAAACTACCCCTTTAATTCCAACGTTACAAAAAGAAGGATCAAAACGTAATATTGATCATCCCTTAGTGAAATCGAGAAATTCGGATCCTATTCAAATGGAGTTGATGGGGACTCGCCGACGAACATACACGGCGGAAACTCTGCCGGCGAATTCCATTGTTCCAATAGCTTCCACAAGAAAAAGAAACTGCCAATCGTGAGTTTTTTGTTTGTTTCTCTGTTCTCTTTTTCGATCGAAATTCTAGGGTTTATCCTGGATAACTGTTCAATGCGTAAAGTTTGTAGCTTTCACACTATACATTCATTCTAACAAATGTCGAATTCCAATTGCAGTATAGAAGCTAGAGGAGATCTTGGATCGTGGGATGTTATTATTCCCTCAGAGCTCCTCCCGGAGATACTGTCCCGCCTCGGATTAAAGTACAACATACGAGCTTCTGCTGTATGCAAGACATGTGGCTCGAAGCAGCTGTTTCCGTCAGGAAGTTACAGCCTCGTCCTTGGCTTTCTTATACACGGAAAGGATCAGGAAAGGATCACAAACAAATAGGAGACTACGCTCTCTCCCACCCATCAAGTTCTCAAACATATAAGTTTAATTCTCCAGTGTTGAGCAAGTTCCATAGATTCTCTTATTCTAGGGATGGTTGGTTGCTTGTGCTAAAAGAAGTATCCAACGAAGTATTCTTACTTAACCCGTTTAACCGGGAGCACATCTACTTACCCGAGTTACCACTCGATTCCTCAGGCCGTTGCTTAGCTTTCTCAGCTGCTCCTACGTCAAGTACTAGTTCTTTGGTGTTCTCACTCAACTATTTAGTTATCGGCTCAGATATTGCGATCAATACTTGGCGGCCTGGGGAAACCGTATGGACCACACATCGCTTTGAGAACCAGTTCCTACCGCGCAAATATGACAGATGGAATCGGTGTGTCTTCTCCAATGGTATGTTCTATTGTCTCAGTACTTGCGGCCACCTCGGGGTTTTTTACCCGCCTAGAGCAACCTGGAATATTCTTCCAGTGAAACCTTGTCCCGCCTTTGGTCAGGTAAATCGCGAGAGGCGAGTGTTGGTGACGGAGCATGAAGGAGACATCTTTGTTATTTTGACATGCTACAGCAAGAAGCTGTCTGTGTTTAGACTAAATCTTAAGAGAAATGTATGGGAAGAGACGAGAGATCTCGGTGGGTTGACAGTATTCGTAAGTCACCATGTCTCTCTTACAAGAGCTGGTCTCCCCTCGGAGATGAGGAACAGAATATATACATCGCAGATTGATTATTGCTGGCGACATTACATATACTACTACTCTCTTGGTGATGAGAAAAGCTCACGTCCCCCTTCAACGCCTGTGTTGCCTTGCCGCATTGTTTGGGTTGATCCACCTCACAACGTTAATTTATGACTTTATCCTTTATGTTTCGTCTGATGGAAATCTTTAGTTGTGCCTTTTAAAGGTTTCATTAGATGAATTTGTTTATCTTTTGTGGTTTATATGATTGAAGCAGTTGCAAGTCTTATTTCCGCTGTTGTACTCTTCTGGAAACATTAACTGGATCAAGTTTTAATTAATCCAATGCCTTGTCTTTAAGTTTCATAACACACAAGTATTTTAATCTGACTCTATTGCTTATTTACAATTTATATGTTTGAGAATTGGACTTTACGTTATATGTTAGTACATGTTTAAGGGAAAATTATATTGTAGAGCGTGTTTCTGCAGAAACTTGGAAGGAAACAAGTTAACTAACAGGGAACCTCCTGCCTTCTCGAGAGATTCAAGGATGGATAGCTTTCTCTAAGGTTGGCTCTTGATAAGCTTTTTGATTTCATCGCAGATCTGTTGCTACGTCTACATGATTTAAAGCAGTTCTACTTGAGTTTTGACATATCGGTTTATACATTCTCCAAAACTTGGAAGGAAACAAGGTGATAATGCTATACAATTTCGTCTGGTTATAGTTAAGTACAATATGTTTTAGGCAATGCTATACAACTTCGTCTGGTTATAGTTAAGTACAAATGTTTTAGCTTTCTTAAGATTTTTGAACGAATGTTTGAGTTATATTATGGATAAAAGGATAAATTAAGAATATGATCTCATTCAGTGATGTTTTATACATAGTGGTAAGCTTTAAGACAGAGGCTTTGCAATTTCGTGTGAATATGGGAATGTGCGTAATTGTTTCGCTTGACACAAGGTTAAATTGTCAAGTTATGCCACTTTAGTTAGTTAATATTCTTGTGTTCATATACTTGATGTGTTTGTTTCTAAATTGAAATAACAATTGCAGGGAAAATTTTTAGTTGGAATTGCTTACTATGTCGCTCCTGAAGTTTAAGACGAAGTTACGGAAAAGAAATCGATATTTTGGAGTGCGGGGATTGTTCTATACATCTTGATTTGTGGTGTACCTCCTTTTTAGGTAGGTAATGAAAGCTGCAAATTTATTTGTTTCGGTTTAACCATTTAGTTATGTTACTTTATATTGTTGTTGTTGTGGCATTGTAGAAACTGAGAAAGGGATATTTGATGAGATTCTAAAGGGAGAAATTGATTTTGAGAGCCAACCATGGCCTTCTATATCCGAGAGTGCTAAAGACCTTGTGAGGAAGATGCTCACTAAGGACCCCAAGAAACGAATCTCTGCAGCACAAGCTCTTGGTAAAGTCCCTTTTGTCTCTGTGAAGTGCGGTTTTGTAATCAACTTACTTTGCAAAGCTCGACTAATCTGTAGTGACCCTTGTGGGTTTTTGTAGAACATCCATGGATCAGAGGCGGGGAAGCGCCGGACAAGCCCATTGATAGTGCTTTGTTATCTCGGATGAAGCAATTCCGAGCAATGAACAGGCTTAAGAAGCTAGCTCTAAAAGTAAAACTATGAAACTTCTCTTTTGCTAGTATGCATTCTGTTCTGTTTTTCCTAATAACGGTTCTGTTTCTAACTTTTTGTTTTGCAGGTTATTGCAGAGTCTCTCCGAAGAGAAAATTAGAGGTCTTAAAACAATGCTTGCTAATAAAGATACCGACAAAAGCGGTATAATCACTTACGAAGAACTAAAAACCGGGCTGGCTAAACTCGGCTCTAAACTTTCTGAAACTGAAGTTAAGCGACTCATGGACGCAGTGAGTATCTCCATGCTTGTATTCTTTAATACTTTTTTCTCTCTAAAAAATTAGAATCTGAGAAATGAAGCATCTCTGTATCTATTTCAGGCTGATGTAGATGGTAATAGAACAATCGACTACATTGAGTTTATCTCAGCAACGATGAATAGATACAGATTGGATCGAGACGAATACTTTGACAAAGACAACACGGGTAAACGCTTTTGGTGGAACAGAGCAAATATAAACTTAGAAGTTGGAACTATTTCTGAGACACTAATATGGATTTGGCTTACACAGGGTTATCACAATGGAGGAATTGGAGTCAGCCATGAAAGAGTATGGTATGGGAGATGAAGCTAGCATCAAAGAAGTCATAGCCGAAAGTCGATACCGATAATGTAAGTTTTGTTTCTTAGCATCAAAGAAGTTATGAATAAGTCTTAAGCCAAGATTGAGATTAATGAGTTTCTTGTACAGGATGGAAGAATAAACTATGAAGAATTCTGCGTGATGATGAGAAGTGGTACCACGCAGCCACAACATGGGAAGCTTCTTCCAACTAGTCCGTTGATTGATTAATTGAAAAGGCTTCTCGTGCTTGCTAGAGTAACATAAACATTAATTAGACCATTCAAGTTGAGATCAGTAACATAAACTAATTGGAAAAAGAATTAGTTTTGATACAGAAGTTGCAGAAACTTATTTCTGGTTCAACTGTTTATTATAGCGACTGTTTGCTTGACATACATTATTAGCCTATCAGTGAATTTGACATTAACCCAATATCACACAAATGATATTGTTGTGGTTTGGGATGTAATATCCCGCATTCTCCTATCTCCAATTTCTCATTGTTGACTTCAAACTCAAAGACTAATTCCCTGGATCTCACCTTTGCTTCAACATTGAACGTGTACAGATGTTCCTTTAACAGTGGACGTTGGTGGTGGTATCTTCTTTGCTCAACATTGACACCATTCTGTTTTTGCGTGACGCGATAAGTTACTTCGACATTGGTCCAGTTGCGAACCTCAACGTCACCCTTATTAACCAGCAAGAAGCAAGCCTTAAAGCTCAAGAATCTAGGAAATGCGTGGACATGGAACTCCCAGTGGCTCGGTAAGTATAGTGTGTTGGCACTTTTTCTCCAGGTAAGATTACATTATTACAACTCGATGTCTTGATGATGAGGTCTCTTGCTTCTTGATTCAGTTTGAAGCAGTTACCAAAGTTGAGGATGATAAACTTATTATTATGAAAAGAGCAATCCAGTCTCTCTAAGGACTCACAGTTTCCTGCATCAAGGATTTCTAAGGAGCATGGAAGCTATGGGAGCGAAACCAGCTTTGTGCATCCCTTGATTACAAGCTTTTGTAGACGAGATAATTCTTTGATCCATGGAGCAATTTCTTGTATTCTTGTATCACTCACGTGCAGCTCTCTGAAGTATTTAAAAGCATGCGAGAATTCTACGAGGTTTTCCCAGTATGAGATACACAAGTCAAGATAACGACATGACCTGATTGATGAAGGAACTTCTTCTATTGCAGCCCGGGAAATTCGATGTTTGTGGAAATCTCAGGACATTTTTTCAACAACAAACAATCAGTGATATCAAGTCGATGAAGAGATTCCATGTTGATGTTGATCGGAATGGCCTCTAGCTTTGAGCAACCTTTTAAACGCAAAAACGACAAATTATGAAGATTTCCCATAGAAGAAGGTAGCTTCACCAGACTCGAGCAACCACAAAGATCTAAATTCCAGAGACTAGTTATATTTCCAATAGAAGATGGGAGTTTCGCTAGGCTTGAGCAACCATTGAGATTCAAGTGGTGGATTTTAGTAGCATTCCCAATAGAATATGGGAGCTCTACTAGACTTGAGCAACCGCTAAGATCCAAATTTTCAAGACTAGTTACATTACCAATAAAAGATGGAAGCTCCACTAAACTCGAGCAACCACTTAGAGTCAAATGGTCGACCCTTAATATCATTTCCAATAGAAGATGGAAGCTCCACTAAACTCGAGCAACCACTAAGATTCAATTGCTTGTCGTTAATAACATTCCAAATAAAAGATGGAAGCTCCATCAGACTCGAGCAACCACTGAGATTCAATGACCGGAGCTTAGCAGCATTCCCAGTGAAAGATGGGAGCTCTAGTAGACTTGAGCAACCACTAAGATTCAACACCTCAAGATTAGTTGCATTTCTAATAGAAGATGGAAGCTCCACTAGACTCCGGCAATCACTAAGATTCAATCGCTGGAGCTTAATAGCATTCCCAATAGAAGATGGAAGCTCCACTAGACTCCAACAACCACTAAGATTCAGTTTTTGAAGATTAGTTGCATTTCCAATAGAGAAGGAGAGCTTCACCAAACTTAAGCAACAGCTAAGATCTAATTCCTCGAGATTAATAGCACTACCGATAGAAGACGGGAGCTCTATTAGACTTAAGCATTTATGAAGCAACAATTTTCGGAGATTAATGGCATTCCCAATAGAAGATGGGAGCTCCACCAAACTTGAGCAACAACTAAGATCCAGTTCACGGAGATTAGTGGCAGTTGAGAGATCAGGAAGCTCCCTCAGATTATAGGAATACCTCAAATCCATCCACCTAAGATTTCTAATCATCTGTACAATGAAACAAATATGTTGATACATTTAGTAGTGAACTCATCAAAATGAAAAACTACTCTCATAGAACACATTTCGATTTAATTCCATTCCAATGGTGTTGAGACCACTTTTTTTCTTTTGCAGCTAAATTACATTGAACGAGAAAGACAAATTATAGATTCGAATAAAACCGAAGTATATAAATTTCTATAGAAACAAATAATTAAAGAAAGATACCTTACTTTAAATCCTTCCCACAATTTTCGAAGCTTGCTGGTACGCATCTTTAGTTCGACGAGGAACTCCGGATTAAAATTAGAAGGCAGACATGTCCTTGAAAAATTATCATAATCCAGTAATCTAACTTTTCGAGGTAGATTGTTCAGACTTTGTTGTAAGTAAGATCTAGAGTGATTATAACCGTAATTCACTAATCTAACTTTTCGAGGATTATGACTGTAATCGTGGACTCTTAAGAACTGGAGACAAGACATTCTTTCCAAGGCACTGTCACATATATTTAACTCATCCTTGATCCCAGAGAAGTTGATAATTGCACCTACAACACTTCCACCACTCTGAAAGAGAACCCAAAGACACATAAGTAAATATGATTAATTATCAAATTTCATAAGAGAAACACATGAAAAAAACTAATGTGGAAACTTACAACTGTGTCATTATTCAGTAGTTTGCATATATCTCTAGTATCAACCAAAAACTGACGTTGTCCAGGGTCATGAATGGATTGTTTGCGAACAATTTCTCTACCCAAGCGTGCTAGCAAATCATGCATCTCTATATTTCCCGAGCTGATAGATATGAGAGATTTGTCAGCTAAGACGTGAAAACCTTGTTCCACATCACAGAAATTATTTGCAAGATACGCTTTCACTTTCTCAATCGATTGATTCCTGAAAAAGCAGGCTATATAAAGAAATAAATCTTTATCTTCATCACATAAAGCATCGTAACTAAACTTTAGGATGCTTTCGATTTCTCCGTCAAGACTAGTCCTTAATCTTGGTAGTGCCTTTTTCCACTCATGCTTGAGCATTCCTTTGAAATAAGATCCCATAACCCTTAGTCCCAAAGGGAGTTTACCAGCAAGTTTTGTAACTTCCCAAGCAAGCTTCCTAAAGTCCACATATGGAAAATTTTGACCAAAAGCATACATGCAGAAGATTTGAAGAGCCTCATCGTCACGTGGAAAATCCACCTCGTAAATTTGGTTAATCCCATGTGCATTCAAAACTTTTTTATCTTGCGTTGTGATGATAATACGGCTTCCAGGACCAAACCACCGAATTTCTTTGGCCATTGCATCTAGTTGCACGGACTGATCAACGTCATCAAGAACCACAAACACTCTCTTATCTTTTAACATGTCTTGTGCAACTCCTAAATGATGAATCTTGATGTCCTCATGGTTGATTATTTGCGACAAGAACTCTTTCTGTAGTTGCAGTTTCGCGCTATACTCATCATAACAAGGTCTTGGATAGCGTCTTTTGATTTTCTCCATGAAGACACTGAGTTGGAACTGATGAGAGTATTTGCTGTGTAGAACTCTGGCGATGGTGCTCTTACCGATTCCGGAAGGTCCCCAAATCCCTATTATCCTCACTTCATTGGAGCCTAGGCGTAAGAACAAACTCATATTCTCCATATGAGCTCTCATCCCAACTAAAGCGTCGTAATCACTTGAGGGCACAGAATTAATCAGCTCGCTTGAAACATCAGAGGCGATTTTTTCGATCATGGCCGCTTCATTATCCCTTACAAGAGGAAAGATGAATACATCCGTTAAATAGTAAAATAGTTATGAGAAATTTACATACACATTTGTACTACTAATTAAGGCTTAAAAAAATGGAACCAGTCGGATATAAATTTTTGTAAACGTCTAAACCTACATATATATATATATATATATATATATTTGGGCAAGTTATTTTCCAAAATTATCACCAAAATTCTAAGTGTTCATAAAATTTTATTAGGAAAGGTAACTAGCTCGGACTTTTAAGAATTCTTCAAAAATCTAAATTTTGTGGTATTTTTTAGTAGTATTTTCATATGTTTGAAAGATTAAGAGCAAGCAAAAATCAAGAGGACTAACCAATTTCTTGAATCGTAGCCAGCGATTGTAGCCACTTTCACAAGAGCTTGTCTCCATCTCCCAATATCTTCCTTACTTTTACCCGCGCAAGTTTTCTTAAAAACCTTCCCAAAATCTCCGGTCAGCTTCTTAACATGAGATGGATCCACTTTATAGAAAATGACCCAACTCTTCCCTACACTTCATAATCTCCACCAATTCATCAAGACACCACTTTGAAGAAGCATAGTTCTTGGAGACCAAGATGATCGCGATCTTAGATCCTCTAATCGCCCGTATTAGTTCAGGACCGATGGATTCTCCTCTCTTGATCTCATTATCGATGAACGGTGTGATCCCCTTTCTTCCAAACTCCTTCTTAATGTGACTGAGAAAGTCTGTGCGGACATCTTCCCCGCGGAAGCTCGGAAAGACATCGTGTGTCCAGTTGTGAGATGAAGAAGTTGGAGGACTAACCCATGAATCAGGCAAAGAAGAAGAATCAATTTCTTGGTTTTCTTGATGGAATCTGAATTTCCTAAAAATCATAAAGAACCCTATTGCAGCAGCAACAATAGCAAGGAAGAACGAAGAATCCATTTGTGTGGTGGAGAGAAGATCAGTGAGCTTTTTCTAAAGATATATATGTGGAGAAAGAACCAAACGTAGAGGTTTTTTATTACATAATTGAATACACAAAACGTTGACTCTATGTATTGACTCTGAGAGTATTTGTGGAAAACTTGTTACCGACAAAAATCACTGTGCCTAAAGTTAAAAGTTTAAAATGTATGGCTCCACCATTCTTTTGTGATCATGAGATTGTGAACAATCCGTTGTGACTTTTCTATTCCTAGAATGAACAAAAAAATCAAAGCAAAGGAAAAGCATAAGCAATTTCAAGGAAGCTATATGCTCAAAATCCAAGAATGTCTCTACATCCACACTTACAATTTCAGAGCAAAGAAATGAACCTTCTCTCGAAGCTTCATCCTTGGCTTCAACTGTGTTGCCAAGAAAATTTAGGAGTAGCAAGATATATTCGTAATAACCCCTTAAATTCGGGAAATAGAATAAGGTTCGGAATAAATAAATACTAAAATTTGATATCCGTCAAAAGTACACAAATACGTAAATTTAAATTTTGGATATATCAATTTTTTTTTTCTGGTTAAACCATGATTTTATAAATCAAATTACTCTCCATGAATGGAAAAATTGTTTACAAAACATGAATCAAAGGCCATCAAAGACACTATTACAAACACAAAACACAAAACATAAAGCATAGAAGAAAGAGATAGATGCTGTCCAAGCGCTTAAACAGCTAAAGCCGTGAAAGAGATCAACGTCGATGTTGCTAAGAGGTGAGACGATGCCGGAAACAAATTACATACATGGTGATCCAATGTCCGAGATTGAAACTGCAACTGGCGCAGATGTACACTGGTTTACAAAGCCTTCGAATAGGATGAGAGCCGAAGCATTCGCAATATTCGACTCAAACCTGCCTGCAACGAAACCACTCAAAAGAAATGGAAACATTGGAAATAAAACATACTCCATAACGGATAAGTTAAGGTAGTAAGTTCCCAAACAATCCAGATTCACTGGAAATATGGGATTAACAATCTCATCTCTTTTAACCTGCCACAAAGAGAGTGAGAAGAATTTTATAACATCAAGAGCCAAAGAACATAACCTGCATACTGCAGTAAAGATTCACATAAAGGCGAGAGATGTTTCAAACCGAGAAACTAGAACAAAACTAGTAGAACCCTCAAGACAAGGTAATATCAGAATACATCTATATTTGTATATTTGTATATTTGTATTTATCTGTATATTTGTTAATTATGAAAAAATATATATATATTTTAGAACAAATTTGCTTAGGAGTTATCACCTTGAATTTTTTCAGCATTTTCTAATTAATTAATTTTTATTTTTAAACTACTACTATTCTAATTGTCAAATACATGTAAAGTAAATATTAATATTAATTGAATCGATCAAAACAATTGGAGAGAAATGTAGATTAAATCATTGGTAAATGGTGTTTTAAGTTTTAACTATGATTCATAACAAACAAAATTGAACCATTAGAAAAACAATACAATTGAAGTCCTTTATATAGATGATTCAATTTGAAGAATACAACTCAACAAATATATGAGTAACTATTATCATCGATTTAAAAAAAAAAAAATTGAGAAATTATATCACCAAATTTTAATATTCTCAACTTCACATGATTTTCTTAAATCACCAAAATTTACAGTACATCGTTACAAGTAAAAACTCATTTTGGTTCATCTAATGTTGTAAACCTCCAAACGATATTCCATTTAAAAGGGATAGAAAAGCAAACAATAAATGAGATTTTTAAAAAAGTTAAACAGTACCATTAACTAATCAAATTTGTTGTTTTCTAAATTTGATTCAAACCGATTTTCTTTGTCTAATTACTTACCCATCAATCAACTTACAAATAAATGGGATTTAGAAAGGAAACCATATAAATTGGAACAAAAGGTATGTCAATTACGTGAATATATTGTTTTAAAATTTTTGATTCAATTCAATTACGTGAACTTTTTGTTTAAATTTTGAATCGATATTAATTTTTTTTTTATATCAAAAATCAATATTAATTAAATTCAGAAAATTTCTCTTAAATGATTTTGTTTTTCTGCTTTCGGATATATACACAATCTTCCATTTTTGTATCTTTGAGTCAGTGCATTTTTTGTATCTTCCACAATCTTTAATCTTACTTTAAAGATCATGTTATAAATTCAATGCATTTTATTAATTAAGTGTTATATATCATAAAGTTTCACACAAATTAAGGAAATAAATATACTTAACTTAAAAAAAAATATTTGATGTATCACTAATTATAATTGGTTTTGATGTGTATGATTTTTTATTGAATAAAGGTTAAAGATATGTTGTTTTCAGTTATTTTAGAGGTCAAACACATTTTTATACAAAATGATCTCAAAATTCAAAAATAAAACGGGTACTCGGTTTTGTTTAATAATTTTTCTCATAATTACAATTGGTTTTTAATTAAAATACATTGATTTACAGTAAAACCTCTATAAATTAATAATATTGGAACTTAAAAAATTTATTAATTTAGAGAGATATTAATTAATCGATAAATTAATAAATATCAATTTATAGAGATAAGTATTTTTTAGGTAATAATTCTCTTAAAAAAATTTTCGAATGATGTTAGATTAAGAAATTAAAGAATTTAGTTGAACCTATTTGCAAAAATGACATTAATTAACTTGAAATTATGATTAAAATATTTGATTATCGTAACAGAATTAATGTTAATATCATAATAGACTATTCAATTAAAATAATACATGTTTTATGTATAAAATTTAGAAAAAAATTATGGTTATTATTTTCAATGTTGATGGATACATTTAGAAAGAATTATGTGTAAAGAATCAATTGTTTTTTTTCACAAATTTTGCATACATACCTAAAAGAAACAATTCTAAAAGTTGTTAGTGCAATAAGTAAAGCTAAAGATAAGCTCTAACAAGATCCAATTTTAAGTCAAAACAAAAATTATTAAAGCCATGTTGTAGTACATTATCATCGTTGTATATGCGGAATTATATATGATTATTAATTATTGGGACCATATTTTACATATGAATTTTAAAAAGAATTAACAATCTTATATCTTATCGAATTTCGTAAATTTTTACATTGATCTGACTCGGGATCGAAGAATTTTATTAATTTATAGAGATTATTAATTTAAAGAGTATTACTTTATTGAGGTTCTACTAATAATCATTTTGTCCCACGTATATTTTTACCTAGTCCGTTTTGTAAAACATGTGTATTTCTATTTTCTTGAATTGATTTTGTTATCTTTCCAAAAAAAAGTCAAAAAATTAGAAATTTTGATATCAGAGCCTGAAGAAGAGGTGAAGAGGAGATTTTGGAATTCATCCCAAATGCCAGAATCCGTTGCAAACGCACCTTAGCTTCTCGGATGGCTCAGAAGATTCGATCAAGACAATACTCTCGTCTACTGGAGGTCTTTTTATCATCCAAATTTGGATTGAGGCTGATTAAACAAAAGAAAACTTTGTTCATTGATGGTGGAAATCACTCTCATGTGGCTGTTCTGGCGGTAATTTCACGTTCAAGCACAGAAGAGAACAGACACATAACCGACCGAGTCAGCTTAATGCCGTCCAAAGGGGATATCAGAAGCATTGTGGACCCGAGGCTAGGAGATATGTTCAACGCTGGCTTGGCCTGGAAGATCAGCGAAGTAGCATTGGCTTATGCATCTCAGACTTCAGAGACAAAACTGACAATGAGTCAGGTGGTGTTTGAACTAAAGGAGAGTCTCTGCAGAGCAAGAACCAGTGGTGGTTCCAGTGAAGTTACTCTCAGAGATCCAACAAAGATGATGGTATCAATGATTAAGGACCCGGGAGTGGTTCCTCATCCGAAGTAGATGTTTCTTGATTCCATCTGAGTTTTGCAACAAATGGAAAATTCTTCGTGCTGTGGAACAAAATGAAGAGTGATAAAGAGCAAGAAGGTTGAATTTGATTGAAATGTTTGATTTCCTAGACACCAAAGTTAAGGTGAGATTCTTTATCCATTTTCTTTTGCATTCTGATAGACACTTCTTCAGTTTGATTTCTTGAGCTACATATATATCATTCTTTACTGGACAAAAAATTACGATTCAGAATCTTCGATTGAATCTGTCCAATAAACACATAACCTGTGAGCCTGAGAGTGTCTTTGTAAGGTCATAAGACTTTAAAAATGCTTTGGATCTGGACAACATTAAAAAAATTAGGGAAATAGAAGCAAAAGTTCATGAAGACAGTGCAGAAGGTACGTTCATGTTTCGTTTGCTAGTTTGTAGAAAAAAGATTTGTATGATCGGTTGATGTAAGAAGAAAATACATCAACTTGCGGGAAATAGATGAAGAACAGAGGATAGTGGCTGGTTCATCATATTGCATATGAATACAGTGATCATAACTGATGTTTCTAATGATAGATGGTACAAGACCAGGTTGCTCTAAAGTTGATGTAGGTCTTCTTCTGTTTGTCTTCTGCAATTTTGATTTCTATGTGATGTTATAGTTCTTTGCATCTCCTTGAAGCTTGTCTCTTAGGTCCTCTCGGTTGTTTTTGAAAAATCAAGTAGATGCTAATGTTAATGTTATCTTGTGAGGAAAGTTCTTCATGCCTTTGGGAACCAATTTGCTCATGTTATCCAGAAGTCATTGAAATTTTCATGGGTTCTGTAGCGAAAACTAATCGAAACTACAATTCTTTAACCTTTGAGTCTGTCACCATTAGTTACTTGAAATGGTATGAACTTGCTTAGTCGTTGACGAAATATTTAGGAGAAGAACATTTTCATGTGCCTAATTAATGACTTGGTCTTGCTGATTAATCTATGATCTATTAGATTAATATTGGTGATTTAAATATCAGACAACATGGATATAGAATAGTCTCAAACAAGAAAGACTTTAATGCTTAACTTGTCAATATAGGTTATATCTGCCTAAGCTTCTATATAATACATAAGAGGCTTTTTCAAATCTGAAAAATTAATGGCCCTCTTCAACTTTCTTCTGTTGGTTACAATCGCAAGCTTTGTAGTTCTTGTTCAAGCTCAAGACCAATCAGGTACATAATTAATGGTCTTGTTATGATTGTGAGGCTAAATCTTTGTCTGTATGTGTAACTGTGTTTTCTTTAACAGGATTTGTCAGTATCGACTGCGGACTACCGGATGGTTCAAGATACAATGATGAAAGTACAGACATAAAGTACATTTCAGATGCTGAATTTGTCGAATCCGGGACAAGCCATAGCATAAATACTGAGTTTCAAACAAATTTTCTTGAGAAGCAGTTCCAAAACGTTAGGAGCTTCCCTGAAGGCAAGAGAAATTGTTACGATGTGCAGCCTCCGCGTGGAAAAGGCTTCAAGTATTTGATCAGAACCCGTTTCATGTATGGTAACTATGATAATCTAGGAAAAGCACCCGAGTTCGATCTTTATCTTGGAGTCAATCTCTGGGATTCTGTTACTATAGATAATGTAACTTCGATAGTAACCAAAGAGATCATCCACACTCTTGGTTCAGACCATGTTCATGTGTGTCTTGTGAATAAAGGCAGAGGAACTCCATTTATGTCTGTCTTAGAGCTCAGGCTTCTAAAGAATGACATGTATGAGACTCCTCATGAAAACCTTATGCTAGTTGCAAGACGCGATGTGGGCTCAATCAACAATACTTCTGTCAGGTTAAATTATCTTTGACCTATGCTCTTGTTTCACCGATTTAAAAACTTTAGCTAATAGTAATTTTTTTATGATTTAGGTACAAAGATGATGCTTATGACCGCTTATGGACACCGCGGCGACTTGAGAATTTTACTATCTTGAACACGTCGCTCGCAATAGATCAGACTAGCAACAATATTTTTCAACCACCTCTTATTGTCATGAGAACAGCGAATGCACCAAAAAGAACCATCCAGTATATCAATATGCTGATTGAACCAAAAGATCCTAAGGCGAAGTTTTATATATTCATGCACTTTGCTGAAATTGTTGAGCTGCAGAGAAATGAGACCAGAGAGTTCAATGTAACGGTGAATGGTGAGCCAACAGGACCCACTGCATTTAGTCCTCGCTTCTTGTTTACTGATACAATTTTCACCAAGAACCCCGCGAGCGGATCAAGAATCGAGATTTCTATTAGGCCAACTAATAGATCGACCCTTCATCCGATCATCAATGCCATTGAGGCCTATCAAGTCAATGAGTCTCTTCAATCACCTACACATCAATTAGATGGTAACGAATATTTTTCCCTCCTTTTTCCGGTAACAAATGAATAATATACTTAGACAAGGAAGATTAAGTTGTTTTCATGTGCCTCAGTGGATGCCATTAGGAAGATTAAGGCCATGTACAGAGTGAAGAAGAACTGGCAAGGAGATCCATGTATTCCATTAGATTATTCTTGGGAAGGTCTTAATTGTGAGAATCCTCCGAGAATCGTTTCATTGTGAGAGTCTTGCTTAAAACTTGTAGATGTTCTGTTCTTTAGTGTTTGTAGATGTTTCTAAGACAACATTGGTGAGTTGCAGGAACTTATCTTTCAGTGGGTTGTCTGGTCTGATTGATCCAGCCTTCTGCAACCTTACATCAATTCAGAAATTGTTAGTATTTATTTGTTTGATGCTATGAACACTGAAAGAGTGTACAAAATTTTGTGAACTCAAATCGACATAACCAATCTTTGTTGCAGGGATTTATCAAACAACAATTTAAAAGGAAATGTACTCGATTGCTTCGCCTATTTACCGAGTTTAACAGAGTTGTAAGTAATGCCAACTAGACCATACATTTCACTTAAACTCATCAGTGTATAAATCAATTGATATTCATATGGCTTCTGTGTGTATTTCTGCAGAAACTTGGAAGGAAACCAGTTAACGGGCTTGGTTCCACCGAAGCTACTGGAGAGATCAAGTAACGGATCACTTAAGTTAAGGTTTGCACTAAGATGAAGCTTTTAGACATATTTTTAGAGTCAACCAATTCTTGCACATGTTCTTGAAAAAGATTCGTAATTGCTCCCACATTAACGTTTACTATTGTTGTAATGACAAGCGTGGGCGGAAATCCGGGTCTTTTTCTGTCTTCATCATGTCCAGAGACGAAGAAGAATAAAGGATACATTGCTCTGCTAGTAGCATCCATTGCAGGTGTGCTCATCCTTTGAACATCTCAACAAACTCCCAAAAGTAAGAGAAGAAATGGAGATCCTTTACAAAAGAAATTAAGATCAACAATCTTGGTTTGATTTACATGTTGCTGATAGTTTTTTTTCCCTTGTATCCAAGTGAAAGCTACAAGATTCGTGTGCTTTGTTTGCTTTTGTACAGACCGTAAATGTTTAGGCATATATAAATATCATATACTCAGATGAAACAAAGAGACAAAGGCAGGATTTGACATGAAGCAGAGAGACGAAAGTTGGGATTTCTACCAAGTCTTTTATAGCTACAAATTATCGAACCTTCACATAGGAAGAGATCAACTGAAACAAAAGCTTGTCGAATTGCAAATCTTAAGGAAAGAGATCCATCCTTTGATCTTTCTAGTAGTTTTGGTGTAAACTCGCATTAACTCGTAAAATTCAATTATGTCATCTGCTTTGTAATCTTTGCGGATTAAGTGAAATATTTGCTTTAGTTGACATGTCTTACAATCCGAACAGAGCATAACATAACAGAGCAAAACAGAACACATATAAAATTGAAACGATTCTTGGATTAGTAATGTTATCACTTTGTATAAATAGCAGAACACACATTGGATTAGTTTTGTTATCACTTTTGGATACAGTCAAGAGTATTCTTCAGTCTACACTTGGCTTTAATCTTCCTCATGGCATCTACAGTAGAGTAGTGCAGGTAAAACGAAATCAAACAAACCGAAATCTGGGAGAGAACATTTGTATCATATAAAGCATTAATTAACTTTATAGATTTGAAGGGCGTTAATGATCAGTGGAAGGAAAAAGTCACCAATCTGGCTAAAGAGAAATTAAGGGCAGTTTCCACTTGAAAGTCTAGGAAAACGTGGGATCCAAGCAAGCAGTATAAGTCGACAGTGAGAGATGTATAATGTATTTAACGTCCATATTTGGCCATATCTATTATCATCTCAAATCTTAATATCAGTTTTAGGAAATATTTAGTTTTAAAATTTCGAGAAGGAAAATAATTTTTTTACTTTTTGAGATATGAAATTACTTTCCAAATTTTTAGATAGAAAAAGGATAGAAAAATCTCAACACAAAAAAAAAAACCTTTAAACTACCAACTTTACCTAACCCTGTAGCGTGCAGTTGGAGATAATGAATTCTCGCCAGCGAACACACACGGCCGAGTCACTGTTTCCCGAAGCCCTCACCGTGAAAGCCAATGCTCAAGCGCTTCTAGAACCGTGAGTTTTCCTTTCAATCGAAATTCTAGGGTTTGTTAGGATTGTTTTTTTTTTTTTAATACGAGAAAGTGTTATCTTGTGTTCTTACGTTTTGTAGCTGTTGTACGAACGAATGACTTGACTTACAAAAGTTTATAGCTTTTAACACTGTACCAGAATTCGAACATCGATGAGATGCTGTATAATATCTCTTAATTCTTTTCTTTCTTCATCATCTAACTGTCAGATGCAGTATAAACGCTAGAGGAAATCGTGGATCGAAGATGAACTGTATTACAAAATTGTGGGATGTAAATATTCCCTCAGAACTCTTGCAGGACATACTGTCCCGCCTCGGATAAAAAAAAACATTCATGCTTCCGCCGTATGCAAGACATGGCTTGAAGCAGCTGTTGCTGTCAAGAAGTTACGGCCCCGTCCTTGGCTTTTTTTATCCAGAAGAAGGATCAAAAGACAGAGGAGACTTTGTTCTTTCTAACCCATCAGTGTCTCAGAAATTTAAGCTCAATTTTCCGGAGTTGAAGAACCATGTTTTATTTTATATTAGTACTAGGGATGGTTGGTTGCTTTTGCTAAAACGTGGACCCTGGGAATTTTTATTACTTAAAGTCGTTTACCCGGGAGCACATCCACTTACCCAAGTTGCCAAAAAATTCCTCAGGCTATTCCTCAGCTTTCTCAACCGCTCCTACATCAAGTAGTTGTTTGGTGATCTCACTCAACTGTAAAGGATTCGGCTTGATCAATACTTGGCGGCCTGGGGAAACAGTATGGACCACCCATAGCATTAAGAACCATCCTGAGAACCAACCTGTTGGGGTATGGAAAAATTGTGTCTTCTCGAATGGTCAGTACCTGCGGATTTTTTCGGGTTTTTCAACCCGTCTAAAGCAACCTGGAATAATCTTCCTGTGAAACCATATCCCGAAGATTTCGATTGGTCATTGTTGATGACAGAGCATGAAGGAGACATCTTTGTTATTTTTACACGCGACAAGAAGAATCCATTGGTGTTGAAACTAAACCTTAACGGAAAGGTATGGGAAGAGACGAGAGACCTCGGTGGGTTGACAGTATTCGCAAGCTGCGATATCTCTCTTACAAGAGCTGGTCTCCCCTCGGAGATGAGGAACAGAATATATACATCGCGGATTGATGATTATGGGAGACATTACTACTCCCTTGGTGATGAGAAAAGCTCACGTCCCCCTTCAAAGCGTTATTTGCCTTACCACAGAGTCTGGGTTGATCCATCTCACAACGTTAATTTGTGACTTTCTTGTTTATGTTTTGTCTCATGGAAAACTTTATTTGTGCCTTTTCATTAGATGAAATTCTTTTTTTTCTTTGTGGTTTATAATATGATTAAATTAGTTGCAAGTCTTTTTTTACGTTGTTGTAGTCTTCAATTCAATTCAAGTCTTAAATTTTTATTCTTTTTTTTTTGTCACAAATTGCTTCGTTACAATTTATATGTAATATGTTTAAGGAAGATTATATGGATTATGGTGCTCTGGCAGTCCATGCTTAGCTTTTTTTTTGCATATATAAATATTATATACTCTGAGGAAAGAAAGAGACAAAAGCAGGATTTGACATGAAGCAGAGAGACGAATGTCTACAAACTCTTTATAGCTACAAATTATGGTGTTCTAAATCACCTTCACATAGGAAGAGCTAAACTGAAACGAAAGCTTGTCGAATTGCAAATCTTAAGGAAAGAAAGATATTCATCCTTTGCTTTCGGCTTCTGTGTGTATATCTGCAAAAACAAACTCGTAAACTTATATACTTGTTTTCTCTAGACATAGGAATTGAAAGAGTGGGCTTTAAGTGCTAGGGAAAGGATATAGAGTGGGTCACTTATAGCTCTTATTGTAATCTCTATCTTGAATCTAGTGGATTCCGAGTGTTTGACTCGGGAGACATAGCAACCCTCTTTAATGGGCGTGAACTTGTTACTTGCTTGTGTGCTCCTGCTTTTATTTCGTTTCTCTGCAATCTTCGTCTTCCACCTTTCAAAGTCTCTGTTTTTCCTCTGTTTCTTAGACTACATCACTATGTCTTGTTCTTATATCCTATGTTCTTGGTTTGTTTGGTCGTGGTTTCCAAGCAAGTAACATGTAAGTGAAGGTCAGACAGTGAGAGATGTACTTAAAGTCGATATTTGGTCACATCTCAAATCTTAATATCAATTTTAGGAGACATCTAGTTTAAAACTCTGAGAAGGATATTAAAAGAACTAGGTTTATAACTCGCGCGGTGCACGAGATTTTAGTTTTAAATTTTTAACAAAATGAATATTTGAATATAATATAACTCCCTATTGTTGTCCCATGAGAACATCTTTCTAGAGACTTGGATGTTGATCATTGACTCAATCTTATACGCAATGACATCAAAAATATTTTAATTTCATCTTGTGCATATATCTTTCTAAGTTTTAGTGAAATTCTCCTAAACAGTTACTTACAATCATTTTTTTTTGTCATATTCTAAGGTGCAACAAAAAGAAATGTAAATTAGTTCTTTAAATAGCTTGACAAATAAAGGAGGTAAGATAATTTTATAAGTTAAATGAGTGGTTAAAAAAATGAAGTTGGATTGAATGTAAATTTTTTTTTTAATTGAGCTACAAACCTTTTAATAAGAAAGAAACTTTTCATATTTTATGAAATATACAACTCTTAAAAATAATATTGATATTTTTTCCTTTTAACATTTTAGAAATATGGTTCCGTCAATTGATTTTTACTAACAAATTTGAGCTATAAAATTCATAAGAGAAATTTTAAAAAATGCCACTTTTCAAATGCCACTTTACAAAAATGCCACACTTTTGACATCTTTATAAAAATGCCACTTTTTCAAAATTATTTTTTCTTTATATTATTTATGTGTGGGTTAACTATGTTTTGTTAGGGTTTAGTTATGAGGGTTTATGGGGTTTATGGATCAAAACATTTTTTAATGTTTAGAATTTTAAGATATATGGTTTAAAAATCTATAATTAGTGGCATTTTGTACAGATGTCAAAAGTGTGGCATTTTTGCAAATGTGCACATAAAAAGTGGCATTTTTGCAATTTCCCCAATTCATAAATACATTTTACCTTTTTAATATGTGTTATATATATGATTCTTGCTTTTTCCCTAACGTTTCAATGTTATGATGACAAGAGTGAGCGAAAATCCGGGTCTTTTCTAAGTTCTTCATGTCAAGAGACGAAAAAGAATAAAGGATTCGTTGCTTTGCTTGCAGCATCCATTCTGTTGTGGTATTTAAAGAAAAAGAATACCGAGAGAGGTAACAATAACATATTAGCAAACTCTCAAGATCCAGAATCTTGATTTCATTTAAATGTTGCGTGATAGTTTTGATTTTCTTGTATCCAAGTGAAGGTACAACAAATAAGAGTATTTTTAAAATCTATGAGAGATTTGATGGCTCTCTTTAGCTTTTGTTCTATTGGTTACATGCATAAGCTATAATTCCTTCAAATACTAATTCCTAAGCTATAGTTTTGGTTTGATTTACATGTTGCTGATAGTTTTGTTTTCTTTGTATCCAAGTGAAAGCTACAAGATTCGTGTGCTTTGTTTGCTTTTGTACAGACCGTAAATGTTTAGGCATATATAAATATTATATACTCAGATGAAACAAAGAGACAAAGGCAGGATTTGACATGAAGCAGAGAGAAGAAAGTTCGGATTTCTACCAAGTCTTTATAGCTACAAATTATCGAACCTTCACATAGGAAGAGATCAACTGAAACAAAAGCTTGTCGAATTGCAAATCTTAAGGAAAGAGATCCATCCTTTGATCTTTCTAGTAGTTTTGATGTAAACTCGATTAACTCGTAAATTCAGGGATGTTCTCTGCTTTGTAGTCTTACCGGATCAAGTTAAACATTCGCTTTAGTTTTTACAATCCAAACAGAAGACGAGTAGAACAGAGCGTAACACAATAGAGTAGAACAGAGCATAACATAGAAAAACAGAACACATATACGAGTAATTTTTTTGGATAAAACAGAGAAGAGCAGAACATAACAAAGCAGAACACATATTGGATTAGATTTTTTTATCAATTTGGATACAATCAAGAGTCTTCTTCACTCTACACTAAGCTATAATCTTCCTCATGACATCTACTAAAGTAGTGCATTTAAAACGAATTCAAACAAATCGAAATCTCGGAGGGAGCATTTGTATCATATAAAGTATTACCATCCATTGGTTTCGTTGGGACCCGAAGGAAATAATCTCAAAAATGTTAATGATCATTGGGAGGACAAAGTCACCAATCTGGCTAAAGAGAAAACGTGGGTTCCAAGCAAGCAGCATAAGTCGACAGTGAGAGAGACATTTAACATTTGGTTTAGTTTTAGGAAAGATTTAGTTTTAAAATTTTGAAAAGGATATATAATAATTTTTTACTTTTTCAGATATGAAATTACTTTCCAAACTTTATGACAGAAAAATCTCAACACAAAAAAAAACCCTTAAAACTACCAATTTGACCTAACCCTGTGGCGTGCAGTCGAAGCTACAGTGGAGATATGCCAAACCTCTACTGTTTTAAATCATGTTGGCGTAGCAACAGATCTGATATGAGTTAAAAATCTTAAAGAGAAGGCATTGAATGAATAGAAACTTGATCCAATTCATGTTCCAAGAAGAGTACAACAACGTAAATAAGACTTGCAACTAATTCAATCATATTACAAACCAAAAATTAAGAACAAAAAGAATTCATCTAATGAAAACCTTTAAAAGGCACAAAAAAAGTTTCATAATGTTGGTAGTCATATCTGAAAACCTCCAAACCTTTAACATGGTCTCATATTTGAGTTCGCTAAGGATCACAACCTTGTAGGGGAGCAAAATTTGGAGATAATGAATTCAAAGCTACTGTTGCTACTGGATGAAACAGTAGAGGTTTGTTATATATTCTTTTCATAATGTTGTAATAAGAATTTGGCAAGAAACTGATCATACCTTTGCATTATAATCATAGGATGTTTTTCTATTCATTTAGTACCATATGTCACAGGACTGTTTCTTCTTCTCATGCTCGCGTTAAATTTGCTATGGCAGTTGAAGAAGAAACAAAGAAGTGGATTAACATTAAAAAAGAGTACAAAATGCTATCTCTTCTAGAAGTTAACTTTGTCGCTTGTCTTTGTATTGTATTCAAAGGAACTTAATGTTTGTATTGGTTTGTATGATTCTAGAAGATCACTGAAGTAGCATTGGCTTTGTTATGTGAAACAAGCTTGAATTTGATTGAAATGTTTGCTTTCCTTGACACCAAGTTAAGGTGAGATCCTTTATCCTTTGTTTACTTTCTGATAGACAATTCTACAGTTTGATTCTTTAACATTCTTTACGGTAACAATGATAGTCTAGGAAATCACACGAGTTCGATCCTTATCTTGGAGTCAATCTGTGGGATCCTGTTACTATAGATAATGTAACTACGTTAGTTACCAAAGGGATCATGGGCACACTTAGTTCAGACCGTTTTCATGTGTGTCTTGTGAACAAAGAAGGCAGAGAAACTCCATTTATGTATCCAAGTGAAGCTACAAGATTCGTGTGCTTTTGTTTGATTTTATACAAACCACAGTCTTTATTTTTGTTCTTGGAGTGAAGGTACTGTTTTTGGCATTTATAAATTTTATTATACAAACATGAAGAGACGAAGGCAGGAAATGACATTAAGCAGAGAGACGAATGTCTGGATTTCGACAAAATCTTTATAGTATGCAAATTATCGTAGTAGCATAAACTTATAATACTTTCTCTAGACATAGGAATTGAAAGAGTGGGCTTTAAATTCTAGTGAAGGGATTTAGAGTGGGTCACTTATAGCTCCTATAGTAATCTCTATCTTGAATCTAGTGGATTCCGAGTGTTGAGTCGGCGATACATAGCGAGCCTCTTTAACGGGCGTGAACTCGTTACTTGCTTGCGTGCTCCTGCTTTTATTTCGTTTTTCGGCAATCTTCATCTTCCACCTTTCAAAGTCTCTGTTTTTCCGCTGTTTCTTAGACTGCATCACTATGTCTTGTTCTTATATCCTATGTTCTTGGTTTGTTTGGTCATCTCTCGAGGAAAGTCGACGCCTTCGGGGCTAAGAAGTCCTTACACATAAAACGAAATCAAACAAAAAACATGTAATGGGAACATTTGATCACATAAAGCATGAATCTCAAGGAAAAAGTCACCAATCTTCCTATGGGTTGCGTAAAAGAGAAATTAAGGGCAATTTCCAGTGCGCAGAAGACTGTATAGCATTAGCCTAGGAAGTAGGAAAACGTGGTTTCCAAGCAAGTAAGGTCAGACAGTGAGAGATGTACTTAAAGTCCATATTTAAACCTTTTTAAGATGGGAAATTACTTTCCAAGATTTTAGATAGAAAAATATCAACGACAAAAAGAAAACCCTAAAACTACCAATTTGACCTAGCAGTGTGGCGTGCCGTCAAAAAGGCACACTTGGAGATAATGAATTCTCGCCGGCGAACATACACGGCTGAAATTCCGACGTCGTTGTTCCCCGAATTCAATGTGCAAGCACTTCCAGCACCGTGAGTTTTCCTTGCAGTTGAAATTCTAGGGTTTATATATGATCTCTAAATTAGGGCTTAGGATTGTTTTTTTTTTGTTTTAATACCGTGAAAGTGTTATCTTTGTGTTCTTATGTTTTGAAGCTGTTGCACGAACGAATGACTTCAGTTATTAAAGTTTGTAGCTTTTAACACTTTACCGACATTCCAACATCCACGAGATGCTGTATGATTTCTCTTAATTCGTGTTTCTTCATCGTCTCTAATTGTCAGATACAGTATAAACGCTAGAGGAAATCGTGGACCGAAGATGAATTGTATTAAAGGATTGTGGGATCTAAATATCCCCTCAGAGCTCCTCCAAGAGATTCTTTCCCTCCTCAGACTAAAAGAAAACATACGAGCTTCTGTTGTATGCAAGACATGGTTTAAAGCAGTTGTTTCTGTCAGGAAGCTACAGCCTCGTCCTTGGGCTTTTTATCCACAAGAATTGTCAGAAGACGGAGGAGACTACATTCTTTTTGACCCATCAAGTTCTCAAACATATAAGCTCAATTCTCCAGAGTTGAACAAGTTCAATACATTTTCTTATTCTAAGAATGGTTGGTTGCTTGTGCTAAAAGATGTATACACGGAATTAGTCTTACTTAACCCGTTTACCTGGGAACACATCTACTCACCCGCGTTGCCACTCAATTTCGCAGGCCATTGCTTAGCTTTCTCCGCCGCTCCGACATCAACTAGTTGTTTGGTGATCTCACTCACCTATAAAAGGTATAGCTCAGATATTGTGGTCAATACTTGGCCGCCTGGGGAAACCAAATATACCACCCATCACTTTGAGAACCAGCCCCTACGGGGCGAATATGACAGATGGGATTGGTGTGTCTTCTCGAATGGTATGTTCTATTGTCTCAGTATCTGCGGCTACCTTGGGGTTTTCGACCCGCCTAGAGCAACCTGGAATATTCTTCCAGTGAATCCTTGTCCCGCCTTTGGTCAGCTAGGTTTCGGTGAGCCAACGTTGCTGACAGAGCATGAAGGAGACATCTTTGTTATTTTTCCACGCTACAACAAGAACCCGTCTGTGTCTAAACTAAACCTTAAGAGAAATGTATGGGAAGAGACGAGAGAACTCGGTGGGTTGACAGTATTCGCAAGTCGCCATGTCTCTCTTACAAGAGCTGGTCTCCCCTCGGAGATGAGGAACAGAATATATACATCACAGTACGGGCCACATGACATGTACTACTACTCTCTTGGTGATGAGCAAAGCTCACGTCCCCCTCCAATGCTTGTTTTTCCATACGGCAGCGTTTGGGTTGATCCACCTCACAACGTTAATTTGTGACTTTCTCCTTTATGTTTTGTCTCATGGAAAATTTTATTTGTGCCTTTTAAAGGTTTTCAGTTAGATGAATTCTTTTTGTTCTTCTTTGTGGTTTATAATATGACTGAATCAGTTGCAAGTCTTATTATCGTTGTTGTACTCTTCTGGAAACATGAACTGGATCAAATTTCTATTAATCTAATGCCTTCTCTTTAAGCCAACATCATTTAAAACAGTGAGTTTTGGCATATCATGTTATATATTCATCTCATAATGTTGTAATCATAGGATGTTTTTTTATTCCTTTAGTACCATCTGTCAAAGGATTGTTTGTTCTTTTGCTCGCATTAACCTTGCTCTGGCAGTTGAAGAAGAAACAAAGAAATGAATCAAGCAACGTAAGAAAATTCGAGAAACATTATATTAAAAACAGTCCAAAA
The DNA here is from genome assembly GCA_964056655.1 of Arabis hirsuta. NCBI lineage: Eukaryota > Viridiplantae > Streptophyta > Magnoliopsida > Brassicales > Brassicaceae > Arabis > Arabis hirsuta. Next base: position 2,423,478 of record OZ053306.1, read on the forward strand.
TGCTATCTCTTCTAGAAGTTTACTTTACGCATAACAGAGTAGAATGGATCACAACAAAACAGAGCACAGAGCAAAACGGAACACATATTGGTTTAGTTTTGTTATCACTTTTGAACAAGAGTCTTCTTCACTCTACACTTGGGTTTAATCTTCCTCATGGCATCTACTAAAGTAGTACATATAAAACGAAATCAAACAAACAAAAATAATTGGAAGGAACGTTTGTAATCATATAAAGCATGAATTACCATTCATTGGAGTCGTTGGGATTCGAAGGAACTCATTACCTTTTTGATAGATTTCAATGGCGTTACTGATCAGTGGAAGGAAAAAGCCACCAATCTGGCTAACGGATTGCGTAAAAGAGAAATTAAGGGCAGTTTCCAGTGTAAAGAGTCTAAAGACTTGTAGGAAAACGTGGTTTCCAAGCAACTGGTACGTGAAGGACGGTAGTTATTAATTGTGAAACCCTTGATCGACAGTGAGAGATGTCATCTGAAAATCTTAATATCAGTCTAAGGAAACATGTAATTTTAAATTCTGAGAAGGATATAAGAAAAAATATATTGTTTTCGGGAAAGATACTTTGCAAACTTTTAAATAGAAAAAATCTCAACAGAAAAAAAAAAAAAAAGACCTTAAAAGTTAAACCTACCAAAAAATGTTTTCAAAAAAAAAAAAAAAAAGTTAAACCTACCAATTTGACCTAGCCGTGAGGAGATAATGAAGACTCGCCGGGAAACATACACGGCCGAAACTCCGACGTCGTTGTTCCCTGAATCCCTCCTCACAGTGAAACAAATTGTTCAAGCACCGTGAGTTTTCCTTTAACTCGAAATTCTAGGGTTTCTCTGAATTAGAGCTTAGGTTTGTTTTCTTTTATTTCAGAGTATCTTGTTGCACGAACGAATGACTTCACTGATTGAAGTCTGTAGCTTTTAAGTTTTAACACTGTACCAACATCAATGAGATGCTTTATAGTTTCTCTTAACTAATTCGTCTTTCTTTATCGTCTAATTGTCAGATGCAGTATAGGAAATCGTGGATCAAAGATGAAGTGTATTACACGATTGTGGGGTCTAAATATTCCCTCAGAGCTCCTGCAGGAGATACTGTCCCGCCTAGGATTAAAAGAAAACATACGAGCTTCAATTGTATGCAAGACATGGTGTGAAGCAGCGGTTTCTGTTAGGAAGTTACAACCTCGTCCTTGGCTTCTTTATCCACAGGAAGGGTCAGAAGACAAAGGAGACTACATTCTTTATGACCCATCAAGTTCTCAAACTTATAAGTTCAATTTTCCAGAGTTGGAGAACGATGAATTCGATTATACTAGTACCAGGGATGGTTGGTTGCTTATGCTAAAACATGATCCCTGGGAATTATTATTACTTAACCCGTTTACCGGGGAGCGCATCCACTTACCCAAGTTGCCAGAAAAGACCTCAGGAAATTGCTTAGATTTCTCAGCCGCTCCTACATCAAGTAGTTGTTTGGTGATCTCACTCAACTATACAGATTACGGCTTGATCAATATCTGACGGCCTGGGGAAACCGTATGGACCACCCATCGCTTTAAGAACCATCTTGAGAACCAACCTGTTGGGTTTTGGTACACTTGTGTGTTCTCGAATGGTCTGTTCTATTTTCACAGTACCTGGGGATTTCTCGGGGTAATGGACCCCTCTAAACTAACCTGGAATAATCTCCTAGTGAAACTCTATCCCTATCCCGGTGCTTTTGATAGTGAACTTTTCATGGCAGAGCATGAAGGAGAAATCTTTCTTGGTTTCACACGTGACATAAAGAATCCATCAGTCGTTATCTATAAACTAAACCTTAACAGAAATGGATGGGAAGAGACTAGAGACCTCGATGGGTTGACAATATTCACAAGTCACCGTTTCTCTCTTACAAGAGCTGGTCTCCCCTTGGAGATGAGGAATAAAATATATATATCCCAAAGCCCACGTCCCCCTTCAATGCTTGTTTTTCCATACCGCGGCGTTTGGGTTGATCCACCTCACAACGTTAATTTGTGACTTTCTTGTTTATGTTTTGTCTCATAGAAAACTTTATGTGCCTTTTCATTAGATGAATTCTTTTCTTTTTCTCCCTTTGTGGTTTAACGGGTGTGAACTCGTTACTTGCTTGTGTGCTCCTGCTTTTATTTCGTTTCTCTGCAATCTTCATCTTCCATCTTTCAAAAGTCTCTGTTTTTTTTTTCTGTTCTTAGACTGTATCACTATGTCTTGTTCTTATATCCTATGTTTTTGGTTTGTTTGTTCTTCTCTCAAGGAAAGTCGACGCCTTTGGGTTAACAAGTCCCTACACATATAAAACGAGATCAAACACAAATCATATAATAAGAACGTTTGATCACATAAAGCATGAATTACCATCGAGTGGATTAGTTAGGATTCGAAGGAACTCATTACCCTTCTTGATAGAACTCAAAGGACAAAGTCACCAATCTTACTAAGGGTTGCGTGAAAGAGAAATTAAGGGCAATTTCCAGTGTAAAGAGTCTTAAGACTGTATAGAATTAACGTGGTTTCCAAGCAAGTAACATGTAAGTGAAGGTCAGACAGTGAGAGATGTACTTAAAGTCCATAATTATTCACATCTCAAACCTTTTTTTTTTTTAACGTCTGGTATAATACAAGAAGGATCAAATCCAAGAAACTGTAGAGCAAAGATCAAAATACAAAAAAAAAAAACAAAAACCAACATCAAAGCCTAATGTAAAGGGTAAAAGATGTTGAAAACTCTATTCTCGAGCGATACGATCGTGAAGCCATGAAGGACCTCCTAAAGCAAGATATGAATGAAATCTACCGTCTTTGGTGACACTCGTGGCAATCTCTCTAGCCAGCGTATTAGCTCCTGGAGCCTCAAAGTCAAAGGAGCAACTAGTAAAATTCCAATCTCAGCTTATCAATGTGATTCAGAAGCACTCGATACCTCGGCCACTCATGAGGCTTGGATAGTGCTTGAACCGCCGCTTGACAATCCATCGCAAACATAACATCAGAAAAACGCAGGTCTAGTAAACTTCTCATAGCCCATAAGAGACATCGTAACTCAGCCGTGATACGATTAGGAATCTCAGTAAATGCATCCCGTGCGTGTAATAAAACCGCACCGGAATGATCTCTTCACTACAAGAAAACAGACCTATTTCCGACCGAATTTCCGACGGACAACAATCGGTCGGAAATTACCGACGGAAATCCGACGGATTTACGATCGATTTTCGATCGGTCCAAAATCGGTCGGAAATTTCCGACGAAAAAATTCCCGTCGCAATACGGTTGCAAAATCGGTCGGAAATCCGTGGGAAAATAAATCGGTAGGAAATCCGTCGGAAAATTCGGTCGGAAAACAGTAGGAAATTCAGTCGGTCGAAAATTGGTAGGAAAAAATTGGAGCCATTTTTGACCGTTTTAAAATTTGAATTTCCGACCGAATTTCGGTGGGAAATCCGTTGGAAATTTCCCAGATTTCTTTTTAAAACAGATCACACCTTCTTCACTCACGAAAATTGGAAGAACAAAACATAAAAATGGCTCCTTCAAACCCCCCCTCAATATTTTCGAGCATGGATGGATAAACCTTCTCATGATCCAGAGACGGGTTTACTTAAGGATGAGTGTAACACCCGTAAACCAAAATATGAGTTTTGGTGGGTGTCGATCGACAGCATGTGTGCGTGTCGATCGACACGGGTTGTTATCTCCTCGAGGAATCGAACAGTGGTGACTGTGTCGATCGACAAGTGTGGATGTGTCGATCGACAGGGGTCAAAAATCAGAATTTAAGGTTTTGATTTTCTGGTTCGGTTTGAGTGGCCGGTTTACGGGAACCTGGGGTTCCGTATATAAGGCGTGAGGGACGAGTTCCTTAGCCTTCTTGGCCGTTTTCTGATAGTAAAGGGATTGAGAGAGAGAGAGTTGAGGGGATTGAGAAGTTTTTCAAGGAATTCTTGTGGATTTTCCTTGTTTTCTCTAATCCTAAGCCTTGTGTGATTTCGTGAAGAGGATATAGAACATGGGGGAATCGTTTTTGGTGGCTGATTTCGGAGTGAATAAGTGTTTTAGTGATTAGGGTTCCAGCTCCTTGTGTTCTTCGTCTTTCCTCTTCAGAAATCAGGTGAGTGCGTGATCGTAGGCTTCCATAGGTTGAGAATCTGATGGAATGCGTTTGTTTGTTGTTTGGGAATGGATTTCGTGTGCTTGTTGATGTTTTGTGCAGGATTGGACGAGTTTCTGGATTCGAGATCGATCTGTGTGAGGATTTGATCGAAGTCTCGTTTTCTGGGAATTCGTGTCGATCGACAAAGGGTGCGTCGATCGACACCGTTGGTGGCATGTCGATCGACACTCGGGGAGCTGTGTCGCTCGACACACGTAGTGTGTGTCGATCGACACAGACTGTTATGAGCTGAGTCTCATTGTTTGTTCATGTGCATTGTTGTGTGTTCACCCTGGTATTTTATCTTGTTCTTTATCTATGGATATATAGTCTGTGGACGGGATGACCGCGTCACTGAGTATTTATGATAATACTCACGCAACTCTTATAACCATGTGTTGCAGGTAAAGAGAAGATGTGATCGTGGAATCAAGGCCGGGAAGAGAGGATGATCCTAGGGTCTCGATTGATTGAAATTGCTAGGGTGTTAGTGGTTATGGAGTGTGGAACTTGTTAGACGGTTAAGTTGTCTGGGTCATTGGTTGACATTGTTCTGGTTATTGTGAATTGAATATTGGTTTATTGGTCATTGGAATTGATTGGTTGATAATTGTCTGGTTTAGTCGTTTGATTGAATTGAGGTATTGAGTGGAAACGGAGGGTTAATGTTTATGGGAACATTGACTCGATTCCAATGTATAAAAAAAAAAAAATGGGTCGGGTTGTTTCAATGAGTTTGTCGATGGAGTTCAACAATTTATGAATCTTGCATTAAACCAACCGCAAACCATAGAAGATCAAGGTAAAATGTCGTGCCCTTGTTCTAAATGTCGGAATTGTAAAAAGAAATTTGGGCGTTTTGTATTACAACACCTTTATAGAGACGGATTTATGTCGGGGTATAAGATATGGTATTTGCATGGTGAAGATGGTTCAATGGGAAATTATGCTAGTACTAGTGCAGATAGGATAGAGGAACCAATACCGGAAGTAGATGAAAATGTAGGTATGGAAGAAATGGTTAACGAAGCCTATCGGGAGAATATACCATCGTTTTTTCAGGATGGATCCGAAGGACCAACTTTAGATGCCCAAAGGTACTTTGATATGGTAGATGCATCAACTGATCCGTTATATGCTGGTTGCAAAGAGGGTCTTTCATCTTTATACTCTGCATACAGAATGATGAGTATAAAGACCGATTGGAATTTGTCAGAGGATTGTATGGATGCGATAGCTGATTATGTGAAAGATATTCTGCCCGAAGATAATCTTCACCCGGGTTCATACTACGAGATACAAAAACTTGTATCCGGGCTTGGTTTGTCATATGAAATGATAGATGTGTGCATCAACAACTGTAAGATATATTGGAGAGAGGATGGCGACCGCTTGAAATGTCGGTTTTGTCGCCAACCGCGGTTTCAAGACACAAGTGGTAGAGTTCGAGTACCGTTTAAGAGGATGTGGTATTTGCCGTTAGCCGAGCGGTTAAAGAGATTATATAAATCAGAGCGCACAGCCGGTCCTATGAGATGGCATGCAGAACATACCTTTAATGGAGAAATTGCGCATCCCTCAGACGCAGGTGCATGGAAACATTTCCAATCATTGTATCCTAGTTTTGCAGAAGAGCCACGAAATGTATACCTTGGGTTATCTACGGATGGTTTCAATCCTTTTGGGAAGCATGGGAGGAAATATTCATTGTCGCCAGTCATTGTCACACCTTACAATTGGCCTCCAACTTTGTGCATGAAGCGAGAGTTTCTATTCCTCACTATCCTTGTTCCCGGTCCAGACCATCTGAAGCGTTCGCTTGATGTCTTCTTGCAACCCTTGATTCATGAATTGCAAGAGTTATGGGACCATGGTGTTCGAACATATGATATTTCATGCCATCAGGACTTCACGATGAAAGCTGTGCTTATGTGGACCATAAGCGATTTCCCAGCATATGGAATGTTATCTGGATGGACAACTCACGGAAAGTTGTCATGCCCGTACTGTCAAGATAACACTAATGCATTCCAATTAAAACATGGCAAAAAGGCGTGTTGGTTTGATTGTCATAGATGTTTTTTACCAGCTGATCATCCGTACCGGCGGAGCACCACGTTGTTTACAAATAAAAAAAAGTGCTTCACGATCGTCCCCCCCCCCGAGTTAAATGGTGATTATATTATGACTCAGTTTCGTGATTTTGGTGTTAAGACTACGGCTTACTGTGGTGGTAATGGGCATGATCATGTTGACGGTTATGGGCAACAACATAATTGGCATAAGAAGAGTATTTTTTGGGGTTTACCATATTGGAAAGATCATCTCTTGTGACATGGCTTGATGTCATGCACATTGAAAAGAACTTTTTCGATAACATCATCAACACAGTGCTCAATGTGCAGGGGAAAACAAAAGATAATTTGAAGTCTAGATCAGATTTGCCCGGTATATGTTCTCGGAAGGAACTACATGTCATGGAGAATGGAAAAGCTCCTATCCCGGTCTTCAGGTTGGATGGTTTAGGAAAGAAAGAGTTATTTGAGTGGATTACGCATCATGTTAAATTCCCAGATGGATATGCGTCTAATCTTCGTAATTGTGTTGATATGGGGGAAGGAAAATTTATTGGACTGAAGAGTCATGATTGTCATGTTATCATGCAACGCCTCCTTCCATTTGCCTTTGAAGACCTCCTACCAAAAAACGTCCATCGAGCAATTGCAGGTAAATTTTGGGTATTTAAATCAATTTACATTATCACATATATATATATCTACTGTATATAAAAAATTATATTTGATCTATGCAGCGGTAGGTGCTTTTTTCCGAGATTTATGCACAAGATCCGTTACAGTGGACGGGATACGCAATTTGAAGGAGAAGATACCAATGATCCTTTGCAATCTAGAGAAGATATTTCCGCCGTCTTTCTTTGATGTTATGGAACATCTTCCGATTCATCTTCTTTGAGAAGTAGCTCTTGGTGGCCCTGTTCAATATCGGTGGATGTATCCGTTCGAGCGTTATATGTTCCATCTGAAGAAAAAAGTCAAAAATTTAAGCAAAGTAGAGGGTTCAATTGTTGCTCAAAGCATCAATCAGGAAACATCTAACTTTGCGGTAAACTACTTCCCTTCAAAAGTCCAATCAAAGAGTCGAAAACCAGGGCGTTACAATGATAGAGAAGAAAAACCCATTTATCCAGGTTATGTCCCACATATGTTTGCACAAGTCGGCCTACTAAGTGGGAAAGCAAAATCAAGGAGGCTTTCATCTGAGGAGCAAAAACACTTGCATATGTACATTCTCACAAATTGCGAAGAAGTCATGCCATACGAGAGGTATTTTTAATTACAAAATAAATCCGTCGCAACTTTCTTTTTATGATAATAAAAAAATAATGATGATATGCTTTTTTCAGCATTTACATGGACCAATTACGCCAGGAAAATCCACTTTACACAAAAGATGAATTGAATGTGCTAAAAAGTTCTGAATTTGACCGGTGGTTACCATTCTACGTAAGTGAAAAAATTCCCGACGAATACTTTATGTAAAATATTTAAATGCGCGTGTACTAATGGAAAATTATTGTCTCGTGTAGATCTCGCATTGGAAATCTAATGGCCATCAATTTCCAACGTGGTTAGAGGAGCTGTCGTCCTGCCTAACATCGGTTGCTATGTCATATCCGATGTTCTGCACCCGTGGATACGCTTTTAAGATCCATAGGGAAATGAACACAAAGTCCACTTCTAATTCTGGAATTTCTTCACATTCCGGTGATCTTGTTTACTATGGTGTCTTGCGTGAAATATTGGAGGTTCATTATCCCGGCTTACTCGATATGAGGTGCGTTGTCTTCTACTGTGATTGGTATGATCCTTTTACCGGTGTTCGACAAGACGAGGAAGAGAATTCAAAAATACGATCCATTCATCCTTGCCTCACAAGCAAACCAAGTTTCATATATTCCATACCCTCGAGTACGAAACAAACAAGATCCATGGGTTACAGTGACATCAATTAACCCAAGAGGAAGGGTAGATGGGGTAGCAGATACCGAACCTTTGCAACAGAGCACCGCCGGATATATTGGCTCAATTGATCATTCGCTTGAGGTTGACCTCGTCGTCGATTTCACAACGGACGCAGAGGATGCTATATTTGAGGATTCAGAGGAAGAGATTGGGGAGTCTGACGAAGAGTCGGACTCAGCACCTTCAGATTATTTATCGGGTTCAGACGGACTATAACTATATTTGTGTTTTTAAAAAAAAATTAATTTGTGTTTGTAATATATTTTAATTTAAAATTTCTAAGCTGAATTTTTATAATTCCGACCGAAAATTGTTATAATTGTTATTAAATTGTTATAATTGTTAAAAAATTGGTTAAAAAATTGTGGATAATAAAACTGTTATAATAAAATTGTAATAATAAAAAAATTGTTATAATATAATTGCGAAAATAAAATTGCTATAATAAAATTGCTATAATAAAATTTGGTTAAAAATAAAAAATTCCGACCGCTCTATCCGTCGGAAAACTTAAAATTCCGACCGATCTATCCGTCCGAAAAATATAAATTACGACCGTCCTATCGGTCGGAAAATTTAAATTTCCGACCGCTCTGTTGATCATTAAATCCGTCGGAAATCCGTCGGAAAAAGTAAATAAATATCTCAGATCTGTTTTTTTTCTTCTTTCTCTCCGCCGACTGTGTTTCTTCCTTCTCCCTAAAAAGAACCGCTGCATCTCCGGTGATTCGGTCGTCCGCCGCATCTCCACCCACCGCCGGTCCTTCTCTCTCCTCCACGGCCGACCATCTTCTCTCTCCACCCACCGGTCCTGTGATTCTCTCTTCTTCCTCCTCCACCGCAAACCAAGTTTCTTCGTCCAACAGAGCACTGCCGGCGTGTCTTCCTCCTCCACCAACCGCCGGCTCTTCCTCCTCCTCCACCCACCGCCGGTCCTTCTCTCTCCTCACCTCACCTCGTCGGAAAAAACATGTATGTGTTTGGACTTAGGATTTTTCGATTGTGACCATGGTAATTATGAATTAGGAATTGGGAATTTTTGAACTATGCATTAGGAATGCAAGGATGATGAATTATGAATTTTGAATTGTGAATTTTTGAATTATGAAATATGAATTATGAATTGTGAATTGGGATTTATGAATTGTGAATTTTTGGAAATTTTATGAATTGTGAATTGTGAATTGGGATTTATGAATTGTGAATTGCAAAATGTTTGGAGTGAAGTTTTTTTGGGTCAATTTGCAGGTCGATGAGAGATTTCCGTAGACTTGTTAACCTTCCGAATCATGCGATGAGCGACAACACAAACCCCCCAGCCCCAAACCCCCGAGCCCATCTCATATTCCGGACAGTCAAAGCTCCAACCAACAACAACTCACGATCGAAGAGTTGTTGACTCAACCGGGCCGAGAGAACATTCCTAAGCTCGACCCAATGTGTCGAGGCAACTCGACTTGGTAAGAAAATTTAAATTTTGTAGGGAATGTTAAAATTAATACTAACTTTGATTTTTTTACTAACACATTGTTTTCATGTTTTTAGGTTCGGTAAGAAAAATAAGATCTCAAAATCATTTTTGAAGATGATACGTGCACTCCTCAAACATCCTTATAAGACGTGGAACGCAATGCCTCAAAGTGAGAAAGAGTTGTGGTTCCGAACTTTTACGGTATGTCTTTAATTAACAAAAAATTTTGTCTTAAAATGAATTTTATAGTTACTAATAATTTTTGTTATAAATAATGTAGCAAGATTATGATTGACATCCTACTTTGACGGGACAAGTTAGGGATGCGTTCTACAAGATGGCCCAGGATAGTTACTCGGGACACATGAACGAGTGGAAGGAAAAATGGGAGAACGGGGGTGAGAAACCGCGTAACTTGAACGAGGATGTTTGGTTGGGATTGCAGGCGTATTGGGCTGATCCGGCAACGAAAAAGGTTGCAAAGATTAACTCGGAGAACCGTAAGAAGAATCCTCGAGGTACTCACAACTCTGGGGCTACAAGTTTCTTAGCGCGGGAGGACGAGATGGTAAGTGTATTTGAAATTTCTATAAATAGTTTTTGTTATCTTTCATATTAACAATATTTATGAAAACGTTTGTAGATTCAAGAATCTGGCGGTGTGGTTCCAGATTTAGTTGCTTTGATGAAACGGACACACACGAACAAAAAAACCGGGAAGATCGATTATCCGAACATTGCTGAAATCGTCGATAAGGTGGAGAAGAGAAAGGAAGAGCGGCTTACGCAAATGACTCTCTCTCAAGGTTTGGATGGTTCTTCTTCTTCGAACCAGTGTGAGTTGTCTCGTGACGAAGTCAACGATATGGTCCTCCAGGTATTGTTAAGTTTTAATTATATGTCGACTTTGTTTTTTTTCCTTAATTTTCCATATTGACGCATCTCATTTTCCGTAGAAAACCCCATTGCGCAAGGGTCGTCGTCCTGGATTAGGCAATGTAGCAACTAGGTTCGGGCCTAGTTCTTCTTCCGCGACCAATCCCGTACTCTATGACGAAGTAGCCGGTCTCAAAGAAGCACTTGAGAAGAAAGACGAAGAAGTTGAAGAATTGAAGCTTGAGAACGCCGCAACAAAAGAGAGCCTTGAAGCATTGAAGGCTTTCATGAGGAGCAAATTTCCAGATTTTCATTTTTAGATTTTCACATCGGTTTTAGTTTTTTCTTGTAATTTACGTTTAAAATAATTCTGAATACTTTAAATTACATTTTCAATGTATTTTTATCTTTTTATTTAAATTATTTTGTAATTTAAATAATTAATAGATTAAATAATAAATAATTTAATTTTTTTACAAAAATAGCAAATCCGTAGGAAAACGGTCGGAAATTTCCGACGGATCAGACGGTCGGAAATTTCCGACGGATCAGACGGTCGGAAATTACCGATGGACTCGCCGGTCGGAAAATTCCGACGGAAATGTCCGTCAGAAATTTCCGACGGTATTGCCGGTCGGAATTTTCCGACGGCATTTGCAACGACACGTATCGGTCGGAAATCCGTCAGAAATTTCTGACGTATTCCGACCGATCTTTCATTTCCGACCACCTATACCTGACGGATATTATGGTCGGAAATCCGTCGGATTTCCGACCATACTGTCCGTCGGAAACAGCTTAGTTTTCTTGTAGTGCTTGCAATCCAAGCCGCTCCACAATGTAACCTGTCATTTCGCCAATGTGAATTGATATTGCACTTAACTGTTCCTAGTAAGGGTCGTTGCCATCTGTCCCTAATAGAGAGTCTCTCCGTGGAGTTAACAACCATATTGCTCATCCCTTTGTTGAGTAATCTCCAATGTGTGGCTTCTTCTAAAGCTCGAGCAACAATTGTTTCAAGAGCTTCTTGAACCCTGGAATACAAGATCGCATTTCTATTCTTCCAAGTGCTCCATAATAACCAAGGAATTGCATTTCGGCTCTCTTCTCTAACTTTTTGTTGTCCCATCAAATCAAGCACATAACCAAGATTTTCCTCTAAGGAATCACTAAAGCCAGTACTTGGAGCCGGAATTTGTGAGCAATATCCAACATCGAATTAGCTATGTGACAACAGAATAAGACATGCCAGATTGTTTCCAGGTTTGAATTACACAGCTTACAAACCTGTTGAACATGTAACCCACGAGATTGCAGTAGGTCAGCCACTGCCAACGCACCCGAGACAACACGCCATAAAAACATTCGAATCTTGGGTGATGTTTTTAACCGCCAAATCCTTTGCTTCAAAACGATTCGTGCTTGTCCAATCTGAGGATTTGGTGGCAGGGGAATAACCGGGTTATTAGCTACAAACCAGTAACCACTCTTCACCGAGTAAGATCCATTGTCATTGTAAGCCCAGACATATTGATCCTCAACATTACCAACTGGAATTCTAAGGATCCTATGTACATCTGCTGGTATAAAGAGATCATCAAGCCGTTCCTTTCTCCACTTCTGATTAGGTGATATCAAATCAGCTACTACTAAGCTGATATTCATAAGAGAGTGACGACTCACCGGAGCTCTAGGCTGCTTATCCATGATCCATTTATCAGACCAGATTCTTGTAGAGAGACCATTACCAATGGATTTAATCAAACCTCGTTTCAACAATTCCCGACCAAAAAGAATGCTCCTCCATGCATAAGATGGTCTATATCCATTACCACATTCCAAAAAACTCTTAGAAACAAAGTATCTCTCCTTGTAGAGCTTAGACAATAAAGTATTTGGCTCATCCCCCCCCCCCCCCCCCCCCCCCCCCCCCCCCCCCCCCGCCCCCATTATCTTTAGATTTGCACATATCTCTCTCTCCAAGCCACCCAATGAATCTTTCGCTTCTTATCACAAGCATTCCACCAAAAATCAGTTATTGCGCTAGTAATCTTTTGGCATTGATGTTTAGAGAGTCGAAAACATGACATTGCTTACACCGGTAAAGCCATAGCAATTGGCTTAAGGAGCACCTCCTTTCCCCTTAATAAAAGCGTTTTGGCGAACCATCCGTTAAGCCGTTGACTAAGCTTTTCACCTATGAAAGCTAAAAGTTTCTGTTTTGAACCACTAATACATTCCGGTAATCTAAGATAAGAGCCCTCACCACCTTCTTTATCAATTCCCAACAAACCAGCCATGAACCTACGCATTATCGGATCAATATCCAACCCAAAAGTGATAGCCGATTTAGAGAAGTTAGTCTCTTGTCCCGACGCATCACAATACAACTTGAGGCAGGTTAGAAACTCTGAGCGTTCCGCTAATGTCGCTCAACATAAAAAGAGGCTGTCATCCGCGAACAATATCAGTTTTAGGAAATATTTAGTTTTAAAATTCTGAGAAGCGATAGAAATTTTTATTAACCTTTTTTAAGATGTGAAATTACTTTCCATGATTTTAGATAGAAAAATATCAACAACAAAAAAAAACCCCCTTAAAACTACCAGTTTGACCTAGCATTGTGCAGTGCCGTCAAAGCTACAATTGGAGATAATGAATTCTCGCCGGCGAACATACACGGCTGAAATTCCGACGTCGTTGTTCCCCGAATTCAATGTTCCAGCGCTTCTAGCACCGTGAGATTACCTTTCAATTGAAATTCTAGGGTTTATGAACTCTGATTTAGGGCTTAGGATTGTTTTTTTTTTAATCCCGAGAAAATGTTATCTTGTGTTCTTATGTTTTGATGCTGTTGCACGAACGAATGACTTCACTGATCAAAGTTTGTAGCTTTTAATTACCACTATACCAACATCGATGAGATGCTGAATAATTTCTTTCTTTGTGCGAACGCTAGAGGAGATAGTGGATCGACGATGAATTGTATTACAGGATTGTTAATTCTTTTTTTTGTGATTTTTCAGGTGCATTATTGGATTGTGGGATCTAATGATTCCCTCAGAGCTCCTGCAGGATATACTTTCCCGCCTCGGATTAAAAGACAACATACGAGCTTCCGCTGTATGCAAGACATGGCGTGAAGCAGCTGTTCCTTTCCGGAAGTTACAGCCTCGTCCTTGGCTTTTTCACACTGCTAATCCTACTGATTCACAGTATATTCTTTCTGACCCATAACGTTCTCAAACATACAAGTTCAATTTTCCAGAGCTGAAGTACTATAGAATATTCTCTTTTTCAAGGGATGGTTGGTTGCTTGTGCTAAAATTTGCACCCTGGACATTATTCTTACTTAACCAGTTTACCCGGGAGCACATCTACTTACCCAAGTTGCCACACTATTCCATAGGCTATTGCGTACCTTTCTCCGAATTGCAACCATATTACACAAGTTATCGCATAGGTCTCTCAGCCGCTCCTACATCAACTAGTTGTTTGGTGATCTCATTCAACTACACAGATTTCAAACCATATATTGTGATCAATACTTGGCAGCCTGGGAAAACCGTATGGACCACCCATCGCTTTGAGAACCAGTTAAATCTCAAATGGGCCGAATGTCTCTTCTCGAATGGTATGTTCTATTGTCTCAGTTCCTGCGGCTACCTCGGGGTTTTCGACCCGACTAGAGCAACCTGGAATATTCTTCCAGTGAAACCATGTCCCGCCTTTGGTCAGGTAAGGTTTGGTAGGCCAATGTTGATGACAGAGCATGAAGGAGACATCTTTGTTATTTTAACACGCGACAACAAGAACCCCTTGGTGTTTAAGCTAAACCTTAAACAGAAATGTATGGGAAGAGAAGAGAGATCTCGGTGGGTTAACAGTATTCATAAGTCTCCATGTCACTCTTACAAGAGCTGGTCTCCCAACGGAGATGAGGAACAGAATATATACATCGCATGACCGGCGACATGACATGTACTACTCTTTTGGTGATGAGACAAGTTCACTTCCCCTTTCAACGCCTTTTTTGCCTTACAGCGTCGTTTGGATTGATCCACCTCACAACGTTAAACTGTAATGACTTGATCCTTTAGGTTTTGTCTAATGGAAAACTTTATTTGTGCCTTTTAAAGGTTTCTTTAGATGAATTATTTTTCTACTTTGTGGTTTATACTTTATAATACGATTGATCATATTTGTGGTTTAATTTGTGCTTCTCTTTAAGAGTTTAGACACAAGTGTTTCAAACTGATTGTAAAATCAATCATAGACACTGTTGCTTCTTTACAATTTATTGCTTCTTTACAATATATACATGTTTGATGATTGGACATCAGCTTTTCTCCAGAAACTTGGTAGGAAACAAGTTCACATCCATCCTTCTGTAGCAAATGAGAGGAACATAATATAGCCGTCGGATATGGGGTACCTTGGTGATGTTATGGTTCCTTGAAGTTTGTCTCCTTGGTAGTCTCAGTTTTTTCTGCTAAATTTAAGTCCACGCTAATGTTTTCGTTATCTTGTGAGGAATGTTCTTCACGCCTTTGGGAAATGAGAACCAATTACCATATGTTATTCACAAAGTCATTGAAATAGTCTTGAACTGGTATACAAATGCTTAGTCGTTGAAGTAATATTAAGATGAAGAAATTTTCAAAATATTAAATGACTTAGTCTAGCTGATTAATCTATGATCTAATTTGATCGGATCTAAATTTAAATACCAGACAATACGTAGAATAGTCTCAAAACAAGATATAGTTTAATGCTTAACTTATCATAAACCTTTTGTAGTAGCTCGAAAATTCGGCTTTACCAATACATTCGCAACAAGAACATATTTACAACTGCTTCAGGTTCAGTCATCAAACCTGTTTCTCCACTCCTATATACGCAATGCATTTTTCCGTCAGGCACAAAATTCATCGGCATTTCAGCTATATAATCATGTTGGACAATTTCTTTATGATAGACGAATGTTTTCTTACCTCCTCACGAGCTCGAAACGTATTACTCTTCATCGTCTCCATGTTTTAGTAAGTAAATCGGATCCGGAAACTGCGCTAGCTTCACTTCCAGCATCTCGTTCCTCTGGATGTTCAACTCCATCCTATCTTCTACCTCTTGCGTAGATGATGAATCATCATCTATCATTTCAATAGCAAGGAAACAAAATGTGTCACCATAGATATACAGTAAACAAGACGAGAATTCGACATATAGAACATGCAAAAATCAAGGCTCCATTACGTTCTGTTTTCACAAGACGAGAAACGTATCATTCGACATATAGAACATACAAAAATCAAAGCTCCATTGCATTATACTGTTTTCACAAGTTTTCTCTGTACCAAGTAAAGCAGGTCCCTTCACAAGCTAAATGTATCGTCCCTAAAATATCAGAAACTGGTTTTATAGAGACATGGAGGAAACTCAAGAAGCAATTACCTCCTATGGAAGCAGAAGAATTGTTCAAAGGAACCAAAACAAGTGAGAACCATCATCTAGATAACACGAGTATCTCCAGAAAGTAATGCAAATTCACGGATTCATGTACAATTTCATGTTCAATTTTCAGAGCAATTACCTGGAGAAATGAAGAAAGAGGAACAAGGCCAGCCATTAGGAGACGAAAGAGAGTGAGATTCTTCCTCCGTCAACGGATTCGTCACTTTATCGACCAGATTCGCGATTTTCTCGGCCGTGTTGTTATGCGGAGGAACCCAAAAGGAAGAGCCAGGGGAGAAAGGAAGCCAATCTGGAGTCGAATTATGAACAATGATCCTACGAACGAATTCGTTTAGCTTCTTGAGAATCGCTGCTTCGGCCTCTGCTTTTGAAGATGCGTATAAATCGAGATCGATCTCGATGAGCTGAGGCTTTGACGAAAACCGACGGCGGTTGAAACAGACGAAGTTTGACGGCGCAGTGGCAATCGCCGGTTCGTTGAAACGACTACGGAGGAAGAATCTCCCGGAGGGAATTAGGGTTTTTGATAGTAATCGGGACATTTTTTAGAGAGAGAAAGTGTGGGGAGGGGAGAGAGAGAGAGAGAAGAGGAGTTTTTTTTTTTTTTTTACATTTATCGACGATGGCTGGGTAAGGAAAGGCGGTTTCGCGTGTGTGAACAACTGAAACGGGTACAAAACAGGATCCGAATTCGTGAGATCCGACCCGAATATAGATTTTTTTTCTTTTTTTTTCCTTTTAAGTATAATTAAACTTATTCTGCAAATTTGAACCCAATAGCTTTAGTGTCAATTGAAATTTCTTTATCCATACAGTATTGATTTGGGATATTTTTGTTTGTTTGTTTCTTGTGCATTTTCAAGGTAGGTAGTAGTTACTTAGAGTTACTATGATGTCGGGTTTAATACCTATCTTAAAACCCGATCCGATATGAACCGACACAGCAAACTATTAGAATAAGTACATGAACTAGGTCCATGTAGATGAGTTCGAACAAGAGAACGAGATTGGCCCAAGCTCACACCATTCATCTGATCTAGTTATTTGCAGCATAAGGAATGGAAAATCGTTTAGAATTAAGTAATTTTTCATATTTCATTAGGATTTATCTGATCGACTTGAACTTGTATAAATATATTATGTGCTTCTCTTTGAAAAAGAACGGCAATTCATTAATACAAATAACTTATCACAAACTCTTGTCATCGCTTAGCAAATCTTTGAACTGTTATTCGTAACAAAACTAATCTCCTTACTCATCTTTGAACTATTATTCATGAAATCTGATTTTCTTACTCGACGATATCTGGATTCACTAGTGAGATGCAACCTTTATGAAGAAAACTATTTTGGTTGATTGGTTTTATTAATTTCAATTTTGGTTGTGTCCTTGGTCGTCAATGTTTCTATAGGGAATTTCAGGATATCCATAATTTTACCTCAATTTCAATTTTGGTTGTGTTCTATTGGTTTCATAGTGAAGTTGAGGGAGAGGATTAGTGATGTAACATATACGAGTGAAATTGGGCTTGACATGGGCCGGATTCATCGGATCCGGTGCTCTTAAAGTAGAAGTCAGAAATAGTCGTCTTGGTAGATGCAATTTGCAGGATTCGCTGACCCAATCCCCTATTATTGCTGTCATATTTTTCCAAAATGTACGTATGTGGAACTATGCTCATGTGTGTGTGTGTATATATATCTCTATATATATATATATATATATATCTATTTATATATGTAGATGCACGTGAATATGGAGATTGTGACTCTATATGTCATAACTTGTTGTTTATACAGTGCACGTGAAATATGGAGTTAATAGTTGTAAGTCAAATCATACGACATGTCGACATAAATTAGATATGGTTTAGCTATAATACCGATCATGCGATGGCAATCGTTCTAAGTTCTAAGTTATATAAATCACGAATCGAGAAATCATTTGAACTACCCAAAATTGTACTTGAGTCTTGAACATTATTTCAAGGATCTTGATTTTATTTTTAAATGTCATTAGTTATGATTTGAGCGATTCAGATTGAAAATACTGTTTTTGAATTTTGATGTGGTAATTACAACTGTTTTTTTAATTAAAACTGTTGGAGCAGCAATTCAAAGCGTAAATGGTGAATTTATATATGGCATGTAGCCTTTAAATATTTTGGATGATAAATCATGTGGTTAAGATGAGGGATTCATGTAGCCACCGATGGTCGAGAGTGTTGATGGTAATGCATTGTAGAAGGGCCCTCTAGAGGGATGCAAGATGAAGAGCTGGTCGTGGACAGTGGATGCAAGATTAAGAGCTGGTCGTGGACAGTGGAGAGCATGCGCAGCTAAGACATGATCAAAGGTAATATTTGGATCGATGGCTAACGATTTGGTGGTAACTTGGACTCATCTTCGAGGACCTCAATGGATTGAAGGAGTGGGACACAAAATTCAAACTGCCTTTAAACAAATAAAAAACTTATATGAGATATCTTGAAAGTGTGGTTAATGACAGGAGTTTGCATGCATATGTTGCTACCGGAAGCCATTCTTACCTCAAGAAAGTTTTCACTAGTGAAAGAACAATATTTAATCGTCGTGTAGTGTTCTGTATTTTTGTTTTTGTTTTCTTTACTTTTGGCTTTTGCCCCCATGCATGTACTGGTCTTTGTTATATATCCATGCTTGTGTACAGAGGACTGATAACATTATATGTTAAATCCGTTTCGATTAGGTGTTCGCCTCGATTTAATCCAAAATTTTTGAATATTCATAATTATTCAAAGCAAAACAATATTGATAACCGATCTAAAATAAAAAGTAATACAAATACTAATTTTAAATAAATCGGATATCCACTTCGATCCATATATGGTACAAACGTTGATGGTTCTAATAATTTCTAGTGAAACCTCTAGAAAAACAAAAAATAGCCTTTAGTATTGTGAGGAGTATACGAAATAATAATGATAAACATTTACACGATATGATATTTACGTAAGGGTGAGTTTTTGATTTTATGATGATCAAAAGTGATCACTTAAGTATATATTTTCCGAAGGGGTAGGGAAGTTTTTCCATAAGTGAAACACGTTGCTTCGGAATTACATTTGAGAATTATGCTTTGTCTTTTAGATATCTTCACGTTTAAGGGAGATCATCTTTTCTTTCACATGATTTGATCTAATCTTCTTTCAACTAGCTAGGCGAGCTATGAGACTTTTTTTTTATTTCTCAAAAAGTGTTTATAAACTAATATCAACAAATCTAAATCTAGTTGTAAGAACTAAACAATATGCTATATATGTACTTTAACCGAAGAGGACACAGAAAAAAGAGAAAAAATAAATAAACTTATCTTTGAACAAATCGATCTAATCTAGAAGTTTAGAGAAAACGGACCATTCATCAACTCTGTGATGTGTGAGGTTTAGAACTTTTGGTTATAAAATTTTTTTTTTTTTTGAAAAAGAACTTTGATGTATTTTGTGTTATAAGCTTAAAGTTCTACGTTTATAATTTTTGAATTTTTGATATAGCAATTTCATATATTTTGATGAATTTTTTTTTTTTTTGGTATTTAACATAATTTTTATTATGTGTTACGTTTATAATTCGTAGCTGCATATAAATGGCGGAAGAAAAACTGAAACTTTAAAAACTTTAATAATGTGAAACTGATGTAAGGAGTCACGAAAAGTAAATTGAGACGATTTGGCATATAACAGATTTGTCTTTTTCAAACCGAAAGGTATACAAAGTCCCTTTCACAAAGAGGAACCACAGTTTTTTTTTTTGTTTTGTTAAAATTAATTAGAGGCTCCCATATTCTAAGAAAGAACAAATTAAAAGTAAAAACAAAGTAGAAAACATGTTATGAACATTTAGTTAAATTCTAATATTTTTTCCTAATACTTATTTATGAGCTCTGGTCATTTGTTTCACACGTGTTTTTTTTTTCGAAATTTTGATAATCTCCTTAGGTTAGAGACCATGATATATCATTTTCTCAACAAAATTTTCATTGTAAACATAATACGCAAACTCGATTTAAGATTCCACTAATCCAAAATATTCCTAATGTAGTAAGCTACTTTCACTGAAAAATATTGTTAAGCTACTATTTTACGTATCCAATATATAATTTTGGATTTCTGTTCAAAAATCCACTAGCTCTATATAAAAAAAAACACTATACATATATATTATACATTTGACTCTCTCTCATTACAAGAAAAATAAAGGAGAGATTGTAGCATCGCTATTTTACTAATGTAAAGGTGGATCTCATGCATGGTGTGGTTACGTACGTCGACAATAAAGAAGTAAAAATATTTATCCAAAGAAAAATAAGTAAATACAATAATAGAAATGAATAAATGGGGATTTTGCTTGGTTGGTGTTAGAGGAAGAATAATTTATTAATATTTGTTCAAAGAAAAAAAAAATGACTGGACACATGATGTGTTTTGATTAAACGACATTTTTGTGGGAACAATCCTCACATGTGTTCACAGATGTTAAAATTAACCAGCCATATACATCCAATTCCTATATATATACAAGTACAACTATTCCAGTTTCTTATTATGATTATATATATACACACATTCAACACAATCCATTTTCTTATCGATTTTTATAATTGCAATACTATGGCGTTGATCTGATAATTAAATATTTGCTGTCCATGACAGTTAATTAGAATGAGACATATAGATAATCATATTACAGCAATATAGCGACTATTACAAAGTATTTTCGAATTTTCCAGAGTATTTTTATCCACAAACTGATACACTTGGTAGTCTATTTATTTGGACAAATTAAATATACGTATATGCATACACATATATATATATATATAGGTTTTCTAGGTTTTCAAAGAAGTTGTGGAAGATTTTAGCTTTTCATCTAGAATTACGTAACTTAATTTAGGCGATGAATGTTTTTAAATCAATCAATTATGTCTTCCTTCATAAATATGATTCAAATGACCTCATGCAAATATCAAAATCTTTAGAGTGGCCGGTTTTTGCAAGTGATATTAGATGTTTTACGCGATTAGCATTTTGACTTTGAGATGGTGTACAAACATATGAAAAATAGTAGAAAAATGAAGGTCTTGTTTATTCTCGTAATACTTATGTTGTCATTTGTAAGCATTTGTGTGCTTTATATTGGTTAGCTGTGGATATATATATATATAGTATATCTTCTTAATTTGATCAATAAAGGAAGCATTTATGTTTTTCATTGGTTAGATGCAGCTACATTTTTTTACGAAATCTCAGTTTTTAAACAAGAAGAAAAAAAAAACAAATCGATGGAATTAAATAAAATTATTAAAAGTTGTTGTCGGGATTCTTAAAAGTGATTAAGAGATATTGTGTATATGTAGAATTAGTTTATTGCTAAGGAGAGTATATAATTAGAACCAAGACACATTGTTTATGTTTTTCTTGATCATGGACCACTCTTTTATGATATATATTAAAATGGAAATTATTTCTCCGTAGCAATAAACTGAATCCCGAAACAAAGAGTCATCGTTGTGACAAAAAAAAAAAAAAAAAGTCATCGTCTCTCCTAAAAGAGTATATTCTCAGCAAATGAGCTACCCTGCATTGTGTTCCAACTCTATTTTATATAATTGGAGTAAAATGGGTATTCATGAAGCCTAACAATAAAATATTTAATATATAACATTATATAGAACTTTTTTTTGTTAAAGCCACTATATAGAACTTTAATAATATATATATATATATATGTGTGTGTGTGTTTGTCAAATGTAGACAAGGACATCTTTATTGAGAGATTAAATTAAACATTAGTACATGTATATTATTTTTGTATAATTGTAAGAATTAAAGTTTATTGAGGTTTCGGAGAAAAGCAAAAAGACTAATCCAGAAATTCTTATAATACTCAAAAGAAATATTTTTGTTTTTTGATAAAGGATATCATTAGGGTAGGTAGGATCGATCGTGTAGACATCACTTTCTTAATATTGTATCCACATGTTATTATTAAAGTTTATGTAGAAAAAGAACACATCATTACTTGTATTTTATAGAGTTATTCTATTCAAATAGCATTGATAATTTAAAAAAAAAATATGACAAAAAACTTATATATTTTAGGCCGCACACAAATACGAACCATTCATATCTAGTATAGTTGTGTGATAGTGTAAGACCTTTTAAAAAAAAAAAAAAAGTGTAACACTTTTTTGGGACCACATTTGAAGATTTCATATAAACCAATTTATTTGATTTCATTTTTTACATAAATAAAATTTGTTGTATTTTATTCACGTACAATAAGATTTTTTTTTTTTTATATAAACCAATAAGTATCCCACTATGTACGTCGTAAGTTTCTCCTATATATCCATGGTAAAGAAAATTTAGTCACGCCTTTTAACACTACTTTCGAATGGAGATAATTTTTATTTTTGGTAGAAAAATGGACATAATTTGCTTCCTAAATCAAACTTATTTCAATTTAGTTTGGTTTCATATTTGTTCCTCTAAAGTGAAGTAACAAACTAGAGCTTTGCGTGTCTTATATAGTCTTCTACAAAACTTTTTTATTACTCCATTTGGTTTCTTTGTTATATTTATTTCTATCACTTCTCTCTTTCAAATATAAAAACTTCTAGCTTCTACTTTTCATCTATCAATTGGTGGCTTTAATTTGTGTGATGGTCTTGGGGAACCACATGCTCTTTTACTGACCGAACATACTGTTGAAACGGAATGTTCATAAAAAAAAGGCTAAATCAAATGGTTTTTGGATTTGAAATAAAACCATTTGAGGAATAAAAACATTTTCTAATGATGATGTAGATCTTCAAATATCATTCTTGTCGGGTAGAATTCATGATCTTTAGAAAATTTTTTGGGAGAATCGACCTCTAAATAATCAATTACATAATATATTTTCTCACTTATATAAATTATAGTTCATCACACTGATGTTTCTGTTCGTTTTCTAAGAGCATCATTATCAATGATTTTTAGTAGGTATCATTAACTTTACTTTATTATTAATTTTAGTACTAGTTTAAGTTTTGAGACTTATTAAAAACTTCTTAACTTTTGTATAATTAATGATGATATTTATTGAGTTTTAAAAAAAAATAATATCTTTTATAAAAAATAAAATGAAAGAAAATCAAATTAATATTTATAAATATAGAAGATTTTATTAAAACTTGAATAGCAAAATTATACAAAATTAAAAAAACATATAAAAACATGATGAAAAACATAACTAAATCATCTTTATTTTTCAATTGTGCCAAATTTTTGCTAAATATGCCAACCAAATCAGTTTTCAATTGTTCATGCATTCTTTTCTCACGTAGTAGAGCTCGATTAGCCATCATATTGTTCACATTTGTAGGTGCCTTTAGAGAACGTGTAATCCATTTGTGAAGTCCCGCTTCCTTCTCTTTGTATGAATTCTGATAAATCATATTGAGTGTCTTGGTCTTGTTCGTCTTCTACTATCATATTGTGCAATATGATAGATGCTCTCATTATCTTACCTATTTTTGTCTTATCCCAAATAAGAGCTGAGTTTCTAACAATTGCAAATCGAGCTTGCAACACTCCAAAAGCACGCTCGACATCTTTTCTGACAGCTTCTTGATAATTAGCAAATAATGATGCTTTGGGACCTTGTGGCTGAGAAATTGACTGGATGAGAATTGCCCATTTCGAATATATACCATCTGTGAGATAGTAAGCCATATGGTATTGGTGTCCATTGACAAAGTAACTGATCTTTGGAGCTTGACCTTGTAATATATCATCAAAAACGGATGAGCGGTCAAGAACATTGATATCGTTAAAAATACCTGGAGGTCCAAAAAATGCGTGCCAAATCCATAGATCTTGTGAAGCTACATCCTCTAAAACGATTGTGGGTTTTCCATGACCACGTGAATACTGTCCGGCCCAAGTCGTGGGATAATTCTTCCACTCCCAATGCATACAATCAATGCTTCCTATCATCCCGGGAAATCCCCGAAACTCTCCAATATATATTAATCGTTGGAGATCCTCTGGTGTAGGCCTTCTCAGGTACACATCTTCGAATAAATATATAATACCATCCACAAAATGTTCTAAACATTTGCTTGCAGTCGTTTCACCGAGCCTGAGGTATTCATCCATCGCATCAGCTGGAAGATCATATGCTATCATCCGAATTACGGCTGTACATTTTTGTAAGGCAGAGAGGTCGAACCTTCCAGTAGCATCTTGTCTCTGTTGAAAGTATGGTACGTAATTGGAGAGACTTTGAAAAATTCGCATGAACAATGCCTTGTTCATTCTAAAACGTCGTCGAAATATATATGGAGGGTAAACTGGCTGCTCACTAAAGTAATCATTCCATAGGCGAATGTGTCCTTCCTCATGTCCTCTTTCTACATGTGCTCATTTTTTCTTTCCTTTTTTTGCTGTTTCCCGTTGAGTGTAATCATCTACACAGTCTTCAAAACCTGTTTGAAAAACCGTTTGAAAAGCTTGAATAGTATCATTGAAATTTTGAGAATGGGAAGACATGTTTTTGTTGTTTGCTAATTTTGAGAATGATAAAGAAAGAAAAAGGATACGAGAAATGAGAAAGATAAGAGAGTTTATACTACAATCTTGGTGAGTTTATAAGAGAGTTTGTAAAGAAAAGAGAGTTTATCCTACAATGAGTTTGTGAAGTCAAAACAAGGCAAATACAAAGAGTTTATAAGAGAGTTTGTAAAGAAAATAGAGTTTATATTACAATGAGTTTGTGAAGACAAAACAAGACAAATACAAAGAGTTTATACTACAACCACATACACTAGTTAAAGACAAGTTGTCGAACAAACACTACATCTTGTGACAGATAAAACCAAAGCCGAACAAACACTACATCTTGTGACACATAAAGCCAAACGTACACAAGTTAAAGAAAACTTATGACAAAACAAGGCAAAAAAAATGTGACAGATAATGCCGAATATAAAGAGTTTGTCACAAGAAAATACACATCTTGTGACAGATAAAACCACTAACAGATTGAAGCCACTAATACATCTTCTTGTGACAGAAGGAAAGTTACTCCTTAATCACCCACTTCCCCCTGCAAAAACAACAATGAACAAACATGATATATTCTGGTTTTTATGGTTTTTTATATGGTGTTTATTATTCTATCTAATGGTTTTTATGAGGTTTTATGTCTTAAATGGTAGTTTTAGTGTGTTTGTAGTGTTTAAAGTCTTTTACAGGTTAATTGAGCAAAAATGATGAGAAAAGAGATATTGGACAGTTCTGAAGCATCATATGTCAAGCAATCGTTGGAGGCCTTAAATTCATTGGATTGATCTGAAATTTGGACACGAGATAGAACATTGAGTCAGCTTGCATCCAAAAGAAGATTGAAGTCATTTGGATCAACGGTCAGAAAGTGACACCAATTCTTGTGAAAACCTGTCATTCTGGCTAAACCGACGAAAATAAAAGAAATTTTCAGTGTTTCCTAATTTGACTTGGTTTTGCCAGAGATTTTGACCTGCACGATTTTAGACCTATAAATACATGTTTTTAGCCACTTTATAAAGGAGGACCCTTGTAATTTATCCATACCTTTTTGTTTCAAAGCTTTTGGGAGAAGATCTCTGAACCCTTTTGACAATTTGGAGAATATTTCTGAACCTTCTTGTTTATTTATTGATTTCATATTTTTTTGCATGAATTCTTCTTTTGATTTGATTTCTATCATGTCTGAGTAGTTTTCCAATTGGGTTTTAGGGTTTCAAAGGGATTTCAGGGTTTGATTGATTAAGATGTTGATTTAGGGATTGATAACTTGGTTTCTTCATCTAGGTTGTTCGTATTGCTGGAACTTGATTAGCTACCTTGTTTTTGATCTTAGGTTGTTTAACGCATCAAAAGTGTTTGTTTAAAAGCCTGAAAGAACCTATTTGAGCAAAGCATCCCTAGTCAACGAAAGCTGATGTTAGGGTGTTTTGTGAACATATCAAACTTGACCATTAATGTATGTTTAACCTCTTGAATTCAAACGACATTTTAGGATCTTAGGTTGTTAGACATAGTAATTGATGCTACGACAGTAGATCAATTTGATTTCGTGATTTGAGTTCTAGAACGATTACTAATGCTTTTCCTTGACAATTTATCTATTTTTGAATACCTGAATCCCTGCGAATTCCCTGATGCCCAATACTTTTTATTCATAAGTTTACATCTTTTAGTTTATATTCTCGTTTCGATTTGCATTCACAATCATATTTCCGTCTTAGCTTAGTTTTATTCTCATATATTCGTAGTGTGATACTTGATCCTTGTGGATTCGATCCCTGCATTACTACAGTCATTTGCTGTGCACTTGCAGTAGTTATATAGGGTTAAAACTCTGTGATATCAAAACATCAATGAGCAAACAACAATGAACAAACAACAATGAGCAAACAACAATAAACCATATATAACTGTGAGTGCAAAAACCAGTAATGATCTCGATTCACAATATAATAAAATTGGGCGCAAAGCTTTCGTAGATGAAACACCAACTCAAATGCAAGAATAAACAAATAAGAATCAAGAAGAAATGTGAATAATATTATTATTAATAATATATGAAGTGAATCGTGATGGAGGAAGAACAATGACTCTGTATATCAATTTCTCTCTCGTGGAAAAGATCCCTCCCCTCCTTCTCTCGTCATCTCCTTCTTTATAATCTTTATTCTTTTGGGCATTAATTTCAGAATTAATTCCAAGATTTGACCAATATCATTAGTTTTATGAATTTAATCACAAATTAATGTCAAGACTTAACCGTTTTGACTTGGCCATTAGAATATTCACGGACCCTGTATGACGGTGGGCTTTTGATGAAATAGACCAGATTCGTAGTGCAAAATCTGACACCAACAATAACCATATATCAAAATGAGAAACAATGAACCATAAATGGCCTAAGAATGAGAAGAAACTGCCTAAGAATGAGACGAAACAGAATGGGGACAATGAAGAATGAACAATCAAAACAATATCAATCACAACTTACCTAGAAGATTAGAGCATTTCAATTATTAACTTGTTCTTCAAAGTCAGTTCAATCTCAGATAGTGGCTATGTTTTAGCAATGAGACACTCTAGAATTTTCTGCATGTTTAGTCTTTCTTGACCAGCCAAGTCCTTCTCTTTTATCACTCACATCTCCTCAAGCACCTTGACAGAACCATACTTTGTTTCTTCACTACTTTTCCTAACTCTTTTTTTCCCTTTCGCCTTGGACGCCTTAACACCCAAAGACCTCTTCTCTGTTTCTTCCTCCACAGGACAACCGGTGTGGGAGCTTGAGGAAAAACCACCAGACTCATTGACCTTAGCTCTTTTGGAGTTTGAACTTTTTTAGTTTGCAAATTACACCATTTCTGATCATTCCGGAGCATTCTCCAAGCATGTTCCAGGGTAAATTTCATCTTTTGGTCCTGGAAATACACTTGGTAAGCCAGCTGCATAACATCGTCATCATTCTAGCTACTCTTTCTGACCCGCTCCGCATACTTTACGCATCCAGCGAACTTGCTGACAGACTCATTGATTTTGGACCACTTTTGCTTACATGTATTGGCCTTTCGCTTTGGAAGATTGGCCACAGTACGACTAGAAGCATAGTATTCAGCAACCCTTGCCCAGAAAGTCTCTGATTGATTTCTGCTCATTCCCAACTATTGCATCTTTAGATGTGTTTAACCAAGCACTTACCAGAACCTTTTCTTCAGCGATACACCATATGTGCTTGGATAATGCATCTTTAGATGTCTGACCTAAAGTTGTTTGGTCTGAAGGTGAATGTGGTTGGAAAAAGGTGTTTGGAGTCTGGATCCCTTGTTGGCTGAACAAGAGATCGGTGAAGTTTGGAGAGGAGGTCAATGGATTGGCAAAATCCAAATCCATTTGACTAAGCAAAGAATGTGGATAATGAACTTAATCTAAACTTTTGAGAGGATCTAAATTTTTTGTGTTATGCTCAACAAAGATATGGCTTCATAATGAAGTCATGCTCATCAGTTAATGAGCTACCTAATCTATATTGATTTCGGGTTAGGTTGTGTAACTTAAGTCTTCCCCTCAGATGCCTAATGTCTCCATCACCATCAATTACCATTAAGTTTTAGTTTAGTTAGAAATTTACTTCACTTTTCTAAATTAGTTTATTAAGTATTCAGTTTTGATTTAGTTAGAACTTTGTATTACAAAATTTACAAAAGTTGATTTAACTTTGTCTTGCAATTTACTTCAGTTTTTATTAGTTTGAAAGCAGCTTCTATGCAGAACAACAAGCATCTACTCGTAATGCACATCAAATCAGTAAACCGATATAATCAATGTCAATAGAGCAATGTATAGATCAAAATAGGTGTTCACACAATCTTCAATACAATGTCAGGTCCCTATCAAGTGTACCTAGCAATCTATCTAACTCAATAACCTGTTAACTATTACCAAGAGATGAACTCACCAGTGGTGATTGTCCGAAACCGTTCTTGACCACCAGTTACCCAAATCTGGAACTCACCAGCAGCTCAATCATTCTTCCAAATATGGATACAACTTTCACCTACACCTGCAAAGGATCGTAAGAGCATTAAAGATCTCTCAAACCACAATCTAATCAAAACTTGTAATTACAAACATGCAACAATGATCTCATCACACGGAAAAACGATTCGATCAAAACGAACAACCAAGAATGAATGAATCGGCATAGAAATAAGAACTTGTACCGAATAAAAGGACGGAGGGAATAAACCGATCTAGTCGCCGGCTGAGATGCGACGTCAGTGACGCGGACGAAGGAGAAGGATGAGACGGAGAAGAATAGATGATCGTCGATTGAAATCGCAAGTGAGATGCGATCTCAAACTAGGGTTTGAGAGAGGATTTGAGACTGTGTTTTGATAGACGGTAAGAGAAAGAGCGAGAGAAGAGGAGAAGAGCATTGCACAAGGAAGATCACGGCAAAAAACAACGACGAATTGCCGTCTCAATCGCCTCGGAGAAGAAGAACGCAGAGAAAAAAAAGTTCGGCCAAATGAGATCTCGTCGCGTCCTCTTGCATGCCCACAAAAAAAATCGACGGTCTAACCAAAAGCCGACACATGGCCAAGTGAAACGACTCAAAAGGCTCAACGGGCTAATATGTTTCAAGCTCAAAAATCTGTTAACCCAATTTTTTAATACATTTTAATGGGTTGATACCCACTAAAAATCATTGATAATGATGCTATAATTGGTTTGTCTATCAATATCGAAATTTTCTTCCCAAAAAGTCAAACTTATTTTTGGGAGTCTTTCGTTTTTTAGAAACACCAAATTATACTCGATTTGATTTTAGATTATTCAAATTGTGATTTGTAAAATTACATTCAAGTATGTTGTTATTACAATATTTCAGATGTTTTAATGATTTAAAGATGTTTTAGAGTGATTTCCTAATTAAGTTAAACTAAAAACGGATTTTAATGAATTTATGTGATCTTATTTTCAACGACCCTGATCTAGAGGGACGTGAGATCCACTCGCGTGAGATATTTCTCTCCCAACCATCGAAGCAAGCTTTCCGTCCGATCTTCTCTGAGGCTTTTTCCGGCCGATGGTGTCGCGAGAGGGCCTCCTTGTGTGTGTATATGTATATATCTCTTCATCGTTGTGTTTAGGTTTTCGTTGGAGGTATCAGAGGATGTAGTTCGGCAAAGGCTTCGGTGGTAGCAGGTCAGAGGTTGTTTGATCGGCGAAGGCTTGGGTTCGATAGAATGATGTGTTTGGGTTCAATTTCGTGCTTCGTCTGGAGGGATCGTGCTGTAGTGTCAGATCTGGGTTATTGCAGATCTTTGTTCGGTTAAGGTATCGAATTCAAAGGATGGCGAGATGTCAGAGCCTTGGGTGATTGATGGTCTTAGATTTGGTCTAGTTTGTAAGCCTGATTAGGTCCTCTTGATTTTGGTTCTATGTTGTGCCTATGTTGTTCTGTCATCTTGGTTTGTGCTTTCGACTTGGTTGTCTGGTGGGCTTTCTCTATCAGCCTTTTTGTTTGGGTTGTTTGGCTAGGCTGTGCTTGGGTTACTTGTTTAGTTGCGTTGTTAGTCCGTTTCTAATTAGTTTGGGTGAACTTTGCTAATTGTCAGTTTGTGTGGCCGTAGTTACTTGTCAAGGTTGGGTATTTCTTCGTTTAGCCTTGGTTTAGTCGTTGAATCTTCTTTGAACCTTCTTCCACCGCTTTTAGTGTAGCCAATAATCAGTTTTTGCCTTTAGTCTTCTATGGTCAGTTCTTGTAAGGCTAACCTCGTGTGGGGACGCAAAGTTCGTGATTTAGACTTTTCATGGGCGAAAATTAGGTGTTTGTAATGGTATTCGTCGTATATGGATACTTTGGTAGCAGTTTTCCTTTGCCTCGACGGTTTCTTGTGAGTTTTGCTATCCGCGTATGCAATTCTTCCCACGCTTTCCGCTTGTTATGCAAGTGTCTCTCCTTGACTTCTTTTTAGCGGTTTCAATCCCGGTTCTGTTTATCCCGGTTGTTTTATATCGTATCTGCTTGTTTTTCTGATGTTTGTGTTTCCATTTATGGACTTTCAGTTCTGATATTATCAACGTAAATAGCCGTCCTGTGGCTTTCTATATGGTATTCCTTTGTATTGTACTTGGTTTTAATAATACATCGGATGAAAAAAAATGTGATCTTATTTTTAGGAATGTCAACGCAACATATCAAACTTTTTTCTTTCAAAATTCACATATAAACAGTAAACATCTTAAATTTAATCAAATCTTCCATTTATATATTCCCAATGGCAGATTGATAAGCCTCTCTCTAGCTGTATTATTTATTGTAAGTTTCAAGATTTCATCATGCTTTTTGAGTGAAGGCACGTTTATGATTGAAATGAATAATTTTTCTTTGGTAATCAAACACCATAATTGAGTTACGTAACATTGGCCCTCTAATTATGAATTTAGTATTGAACTTTTCACCTGTAAGGCTGTCAATTAACAAGATTTTTGTTCTCTCTCTTTTGGATTCTTTACAGACTCTCTCTCTCTCAACTTTTTCTTCTTTGTTTTTCTCTCAACAATCTTTCAATTTAAGTTTATTTAGGCCATCATTGTTATGGATTGCCAATGCATATTTTTACTCCCGTTAAAGGAAGCAAAAAAACAAAATAAAATTATAAACTATTTTATTTCTGATAGAAACAATACATGTATTAGTATGGTTGTTGGAACCATACCGAATCATGTAATTTCGTATTGGGAACAGTCTCAATCCCATTATTTTTTAGAGGTTAGTATTTCGCTTATCTCTATTGTAAAATACTGTTTACCTATTAACGAATTTGTTGTTTTTCTACGGTGAATGATTGTACTTTGTTGTGAATTAATTTCTAATTAATATAACAAGTTGGCTATAGAAAGATATACATGCGAAATATCATATAACAACACAAAAATAGTTTTTTTCTCTAAATCAAGCAAACTAAATTTAAAATTCCAAAACAGCAAAAACTATTACAGTATGTGAAAATATATGTTTACCGGTAAATGAAAATATAGGTACCTAAATGAATTACAAAAAAATGAAAATATTATGGTTGATTTTTTTTTTTCCATTTAGGTTTATGTGTATCCCATTTAAAAAGAATTTTGAATCATTTGATTTTGAATTAGTGTTATTGTTGAAAATTTCAATTAGTGGTGCTATGTTTGGAGCAAAAACTTAAAAATTTATTATTTTACAATATTTCCCAAAACATATAATTACATTTTCGTTTTTCTGTTTGTTGCTTAGATAAAATTAATTTTTTTTGAGAAATAATGCATCATCAGTTGAGATAATTAAATGTGATGGATCATCAGTTTTCTGGAAAAAAAATTCAACGTGTTTCGACATAAAAATTAAAAAAATTTGTAAATTTAATTAATTAACTATTCACTGCATTATTATTATTTTTATATATTCGTTAATTTTTTAAATTCTAGAACTCTATGAAGGAAAAAATTGTATTGTTTTCCAAAACTTTGGCATTTACACACAACATTAATTTCTATATCTACTTCCGAGGGTATTATCGTAATTGCATTCGAACTGACAGCAAATCTGGCGCGCGAATGGTTACTCTCCTTCCTCCCACCTTCAGACAAATCGGACATTTATGTAAATCCACACCACCAAAATTGGATTTTAGTTATCAATAGTACACACTTTTCCCCAACATATTTTGTTTTTTTAACATTTTACCATTACATAAAATATGACAATCAAATTAACAATATACGTATAAGAATCTCCACAATCTTCGGTTCCTTGTCTCTTTGACATTTAAAAATAAAACTTCCTTATTAAATTAGATAATTTTTTAGAGAATTTTTTTTTGTTTAAAATTAGATGATCTTTTCAAATTTAAATACAAAATTAAATATTTATTTTTTTAATTTTATTATTTATATTTTACAGATTAATTTTTTATTGGTTGAATTGTATTTAATTGCATAATAAATGATATTTTAATTTAAAAAAACTAAAAAATTTAAAATTTTCTTAATTTATGTGATAAATCTTTAAAAATTATCTATTGTAATATAGAGGAAATATGTAATAAAATAACGAATATATAAATTTGTGTATATAAACTTTAACAAATAACGAAGATCATATATATATATATATCATACTGAAAAAAATAACTTGTTAAATATAAATAAAATGTCATGAATTTTTTATATAAAATACGAAAAACAAAGTATAAACACACATTTTGTATTTTTCAAATAAAAATCTTGCGATAATTTTTTTAACAAATTTTTGGATCAAAATATAAGGCATTTAATACATATTCTAAAAAAAATAAAAACCCTAACGACCTTTTCTTCTCCATTTCTACCCCCACACACACAGTCTCACTCCATTCATCACTAAATAACTGTAATTTTTTTTTTTTACTTATCTTTCGTATTTCTTTTTTTTTTATTCTCTCTCTCTTTGATCCTTTTCGCTAGATCTCTGTTCTACAAAGAAACCCAGAATCAAAAAAGTTTCTCTTTAATCACTCCATTAAAGATCTGAATCAGCTTCTTCTGATGGGTTTTCTGCAAATGTGACTAAATTTCCAATCTTTGGGTTCATTCACGTTTCGGGTTTGATTTCAATCGTAAAATCTCACCGTTTCGTCTCCAAAAAAGGATACTTTTTTTCTTTCTTTCTTTTGTTTCGTCTTGATTCGTCTCGTGAAGCAAATGTAAGTTTGTACACATTATTGGCTTTTTGGATTTTACTCTATTGAAGCTACAGTTTTTGAAAGGATTTTTTTTTTTTTGGGGATTTATTGAGTTTTGATTCCTTGCTTGAGTTTTGGATATTTGAGATTTTGATAGTTTAATTTGGCTAAAAATGTAGGTTTAAGATTCTTTTATCTTTTTTCCTCTTCTTTGTTTGTCTCATTAATTGAAGAGCAATAGTTGTTATACTGTACTTACTTTTTCTAGCTGTTTATATAAATGGCATCATATAGAGCTCAACTTTCTTTACTTGTTTAGTGTGTTCAGGCAAATTTCTCTGGAGTGAGTACCAAAAACTACAGCTTCTTTGTCTTCAAGCTGTGATTCAGGTTTTAATTTCTTCTCTTGGTGTTTGGCTCCTGACAAATTCAGAGAGAAAAGTGAATCTCTTGCTTGCTGTTAAATCTCTTCTTCTATTTGTTTTGGTTTTAATTACAAAATTCGTTGGATTTACATTTTG
Organism: Arabis hirsuta; assembly: GCA_964056655.1. Taxonomy (NCBI): domain Eukaryota; kingdom Viridiplantae; phylum Streptophyta; class Magnoliopsida; order Brassicales; family Brassicaceae; genus Arabis; species Arabis hirsuta. The sequence continues at coordinate 2,457,357 of OZ053306.1, forward strand.
AATGTTCTTGACCTGTCTGTAAGTAGTTGGCCTTGAAGATGATTCTTTAGTATCTATATAGTAGCTTGATTATGTATTGTGTGTGTTTTTCTGAGAAATTTTCAGCTTTAATGTTCTTGACCTGTAACTACTTGGCTTTGGAGATGATTCGTTTGTCTCTATATAGTAGGTTGATTATTTACTGTGAGTGTGTTTTGTGAGAATTATTGGTCCTTTTAGATCGAAGCCATGTCTATAGCTCTCTGAGAAGAGTGTATGAGATTAGATTATAATATTAATGGTCCTGAGGATGCTAATGCATTAATTTGGTTTTGATGCTGCAGTTGAATCTACAGAAAAAATTCAAGTCGGAGCTTCATTAGTGTGTCAAGGAATATGGATATCAGGTTGAGATTTTTTGTCGTTTTCGCGCTTCTTGTTACTGTGACAGCAGAGGTTTACATTGTGACTATGGAAGGAGAACCAATCATAAGTTACAGAGGTGGAGAAAATGGTTTTGAAGCAACTGCTATTGAATCTGATTCTGATGAGAAGATTGATACATCAAGGTACTTAGTTTCTTTACTTCAATTGCAATAGTACCTAAAGAAGTGTTTATACATTGCTTGCTAGTAGATTATAACAATCTGTTACCTTCTTAGTGAATTGGTGACATCGTATGCTCGTCACTTAGAGAGGAAGCACGATTTGATTCTTGGGCTACTCTTTGAGGAAGGATCGTACAAAAAGCTTTACAGCTATAAACACCTTATAAATGGATTTGCAGTTCATGGTTCTCCTGAGCAGGTGGAAAATCGATTTGAGTACATTTCTACTAATTTCTTTATTTGTGTTACCTTACGCTAATCCACTATCTTTGGTAGGCAGAAACACTACGTCGCACCCCCGGTGTGAAGTCTGTTGACAAAGATTGGAAAGTGAGGAGACTCACAACACATACACCAGAGTTTCTGGGACTTCCAACCGATGTTTGGCCGACAGGTGGTGGTTTTGATAGAGCAGGAGAAGATATTGTTATCGGGTTTGTTGACTCGGGGATTTATCCGCATCACCCGAGTTTTGCCTCTCACCACAGATTACCTTATGGCCCTCTTTCTCATTACGAAGGGAAATGTGAAGAAGATCCTCATACCAAGAAGAGCTTCTGCAACAGGAAGATCGTTGGAGCCCAACATTTTGCTGAAGCTGCTAAAGCGGCTGGAGCATTTAACCCGGATATTGACTATGCATCACCAATGGATGGCGATGGGCACGGAAGGTTCGTCTTTGTCCTTATGATATATATAATATTGTTCTCAGGGCCTAGGAGTCGACATAAGACCCTTGTATTGTGCATGTATCTCACTGTACTAAGCAAACCTGATGATCTTTTATCTTCTCATTGAACTGCTGGATTTGCAGTCATACAGCAGCTATAGCAGCTGGGAATAACGGTATTCCGTTGAGAATGCATGGTTATGAATTCGGAAAAGCAAGTGGGATGGCTCCTCGTGCAAGGTAGGTAGATAGTGTAAAATGGCAGTTGTAATGTCAGTTTGTTTTCTTCTCCTTCTTAAAGCTAAAGGCTAATTTCTTTCAGGATTGCTGTTTACAAGGCTCTTTACCGGCTTTTTGGAGGCTTTGTTGCTGATGTAGTTGCCGCAATTGACCAGGTAAGAGTAAGAACTTAGAAAAGACTATACGGTATCACAGAAAATGTCTCAGCTTAGTGAAATAATTTTCCCCTGCTGCATATGCTTTATTCATTCAGCAACACGAGTCAAGTAACCTTCTAACTACTAGTTTCCATGGATACTACCTTAGTTGATATTAATTAGAGATCTCCATGAGCAGGCTGTTCATGATGGAGTTGATATCCTGAGTCTCTCAGTTGGTCCAAACAGTCCTCCAACAACTACCAAGACAACATTCTTGAATCCGTTCGATGCTACACTTCTTGGGGCCGTAAAAGCTGGTGTATTCGTTGCTCAAGCTGCTGGAAACGGGGGGCCCTTTCCAAAAACTTTGGTTTCATATAGCCCCTGGATAACTACTGTGGCTGCTGCCATTGATGATCGTAGATACAAAAATCATCTTACCCTTGGAAGTGGAAAAATGCTTGCCGGAATTGGATTATCCCGTAAGTTTTGCTACCTTCTATTCTAAACATGTTCACTAGAAGAATGTTAATTCTTATTTTGGTCAATTATTATGTTTTTTTGCAGCATCAACTCGCCCTGGTCGGTTGTACACATTGGTTTCCGCAAATGATGTTCTGCTTGATTCTTCGGTATCGAAATATAATCCATCTGATTGCCAGAGGCCAGAAGTCTTGAACAAGAAATTGATTGAAGGAAAGATTCTTCTCTGTGGATATTCTTTTAACTTTGTTGTTGGTACAGCTTCCATCAAGAAAGTTGTTGAAACCGCAAAGCATCTCGGAGCTGCTGGTTTTGTTCTTGTTGTCGAAAATGTTTCTCCGGGAACAAAATTCGATCCCGTCCCTTCTGCCATTCCAGGAATACTGATTACAGATGTGTCTAAGTCAATGGTAATGGGAGTTTTAATGCTTTCACTTACTCTGAGTCTTGATTTCTCAATCTGAAAATGCCTTTGTCTATCTTTAGGATTTGATCGATTACTATAACGTCAGTACATCAAGGGATTGGACAGGACGAGTAAAAAGCTTTAACGCCGAGGGAAGCATCGGAGATGGTTTAGCACCCGTGCTTCACAAATCAGCACCTCAAGTTGCATTGTTTTCAGCTAGAGGACCCAATACCAAAGATTTCAGCTTTCAAGATGCTGATCTTCTTAAACCAGATATCCTTGCACCCGGTTATCTAATATGGGCTGCTTGGTCTCCAAATGGAACAGATGAGCCCAATTATGTTGGTAAGCATTCAAAGTACTGAAGCTAACATGTGCAGATTCTTCTGAACAGAATTAAAGTTTCTTACTTTGTGTCTTTAACAGGCGAAGGATTTGCGCTGATATCAGGAACGAGCATGGCTGCACCACACATAGCCGGGATAGCTGCGCTTGTGAAGCAGAAGCATCCTCAATGGAGCCCAGCTGCTATCAAATCAGCTTTGATGACAACCTCAACAGTCATAGATAGAGCAGGAAGGCTTCTTCAGGCGCAGCAATATTCAGACACAGAAGCTGTAACGCTTGTTAAAGCCACTCCTTTCGATTACGGAAGTGGTCATGTCAATCCACGTGCTGCTCTAGATCCTGGTCTCGTCTTTGATGCAGGTATTATTACTCTGTTTTCATCAATGATGTAAAAAAAAAACTGTCTTCTTTACTTGGTCTTTAATCGATATTCTCTTGCAGGTTACGAGGACTATCTGGGATTCTTGTGCACAACCCCAGGGATCGATGCCCACGAAATAAGAAACTACACAAACACGCCCTGCAACTATGACATGAAACATCCTTCAAACTTCAACGCACCATCTATCGCCATTTCTCACCTTGTGGGTACACAAACTGTAACTAGGAGAGTGACGAATGTGGCGGAGATAGAAGAAACATACACAATAACAGCTAGGATGCAGCCATCTATCGCCATTGAAGTGAACCCACCAGCAATGACTCTCAGGCCAGGCGCTACTAGAAGTTTCTCGGTCACTGTGACTGTAAGATCGGTCTCTGGAGTATACAGCTTCGGAGAGGTGAAGTTGAAAGGAAGCCGAGGGCATAAGGTGAGAATTCCGGTGGTGGCTCTGGGACATCGGCGATGAACAAATGGTGCTGTGTTGTAATATTATTTTTTTGTAATATGCAGTAATAAGAAAGTAGTTCTAGAGAATTCTGTCTGAAAAAAAGAAAAATGCTTGCTTAACAGCAGTTTGTATAATTAGTTTTTGATATAAATCTCCAATTATTTTGGAGTTTCAGTGAGATATGATCCTATACTCAGATTTGAACTGTATAAACCTGTCTTTTCTTTTTTCGTTTCAATTTCTGCAAAAGAGTTCCACCAAAATAAGAAACAAAAAGCACTCTGAAAACTCTATAGATCACAAAGAGATGTAGTGAAAACAGATGAGTTTAATATGTCCCAACGTCCCCAACCAAATGAAAAAAAATCCCAAGCACTTTCCTAAGCTTCTCAAGATCACTCCGATTTTATCCGCTCTTTAAAGGACTTTGTAACGAGTTACATCTTCTAGGGGATCCATAATAGTTCCTCGAGTTTTTAATTTGATTCACGGGTGGGGATTAGAATGTAATGGGACGTTGATCAAAGAATCCGAGTCAAAAGAATACCTCCTTTGCATTGCAATTTCATCAATCAATCAAATTCGCTCGTGAGCCCTATGCAATGCTTGTGTAGTTTGAGAAGAGGTCGAGCAGTTTATCGAGAGTATCTGCGTGGAATTTCCTTCCAAAGAGATAGCAAGGTCTTTTGATTCCGTTCCACATGCAATGTGTGTATGTTACTTCACCCTGTGTTTGCAGTAAAAAAAGAAAAAGAAAAGGAGAATTATAATCTTGGTATATTGACAACCGATTTACAAGTGGAGATGAATAGGTTTTAAAGCGTGTACCGTTCCCTCACTTGTTACGCGTGAAACTGCGTCAATGGACTGCAAGTGGATCAAAAGGTATACCAATTAATTATCTCAGTGAAAGCAAGCAAAGGGAATAGTCAAGGAAGATTACTAAGAGACCATAGCAGTTTGGTGATAATACCATGAGGTTCTTTAGTAACCCGAGTGTGATATCTTCGGGCATATATGTTCTTGGATGCCACTTTGCCTCAGACCAGTCAACATATGTCACAGTCCAGTTAGCAATGCCACCAGGATCAAGCATCTGAGATATTTATCACGCGAATGTATATTATGGATAATGAAAGTACACAAAAATGAAACACTTTCTTTTAAGTAAAAGATTCTCACATAGAAGAATGTTGGCAGGTAGTGTTCATCCGCGATGCAGTTCTTGTTGCTCTCTACACCTGGCTGAAGAAAAAACAAAGGCTTCATGTTAATCTGTGGTTATTACCATATAATCTAAGATGGTAACGCCTCCATCAAATCGAGAAAATAAGGTAAGATATATCTATTTTGAAGGTTTATGTCATACTCACCCCACAGTAGTCCCGGAATTTAGAGTAGTAAAGACTGTCTGCCATAGTTACTACAGCATGCTGCCGCTTCATGGAGAACCACTGCACGGATATAGAAATGTACGAGTAAGCAAATGAAATCTTGTTGAAAAACTCTTTCAGGCCAAAATTTTTAGCCTCGCTTAATCAAAATGCTTCCAATAACAACCAATGGAACCAAATATGCAGATCAAATGTGTATAATTGCTGATGTACCAATTGATCACTAGCAATGAAAAATTTGGGCTTCAAAAGAATATTCCTGTTCCTAAATACGGATGTAAGATAGTGCATACATGCTGTTGCCAACACTAGTCCAGAAAGAGTTCCAACAATGACACAGAACCGTATCTTATATCTGAGTCTTCCTATTTAGTGATTTCGCATGTGTTTTATTTTTAAGAGAATGAGGCAAGCATAATACTGGATCAGCTAAATAGATTTTACCTGTGCACCCTTTCGAAAATCTTCCTTTGGAATTTCCGGCAACATGTGATCCATATGCCTGCCGATTCCATGTGGACCAGGATCGTCAAAGCTGAAGAGCAAGACAAATCATATATTAGTATAGAGAAGTTGGGAAGAAATCTGGCAATATGTGTAACTATAATTCCAATATCTCATCAAATTGAACAAATAACTTTACCAGTCGACATAGCTGACATTGCTGTACATCATATAATTGTACATGTATTCAAAACTTCGAAGTGGCACACAACTGCAAAACCAGAAACATTCAAGTTGGATAGTGAAACTCAGAATAATCAGTGAGAAGAGAAATAAAGTTTCTCGGAGATAAATATTACCTATCAGAGAGTAAAACAAATTGCTGATTTTCAGGATCTTTAAGAGCATTGGTCAACAAACGTCTCTCGGCGTCAATCATTGATATCCTACCCCAGACCACCTTCAGAAATACCACAGAGCAAGAGAAATTCATGATACATCAACCAACTAAATGTAGCCATTCCAGACCTATAGGGTTTCTTTTCATGACCATAGAGAGAGATGACATGATATCTACAATTATAGACATTAGTCGGAAAAGAGACAGACCTCATCGCTTCGAATTTCACGGTTAAGAAAGTAACGACTGGTGTGAACTGGCGTATCCTTTGATGCATGGATATAAACAGAGAATTTCCCCTTATGACCCTGTGAGGAGGGATATCACAAAACCGTCAGTGAAAGAAATAATTTGACGAAAGAATCAAATAATCACAGAGATCCTAAGCATATTGCAAGTGTTCATATGGCACATCTAAGTATTCTGCAGCCTGAACAATTTTCCAGACAAAGTCTTAAATTTTGAAGAATTGTCAAACAGCATAAAAAGCCAACATAAACTTAAATAGAGTTCATTGTACTTCCTATCTTCAGTATCTTCTTTAGCCAGAAGGAAACCTCTGACATGATTGATGCGGGAAAAAAAGTTGGGAAGAGATGAAGTCTACCTGGAAAAAGAGGTCCCATAGCTTTTCAAAAGGCAATGTCCCCGGAGTTAAGAACATAAATGCCATCTTAGAAGTCTTTTTTATAACACGAGGGGAGCTCAATATTTCCCTAATCACTACACGAGCTGCAATTTCGTCATCAGAATATTCCCTCGGCGTGGGTGGAAGCCAATCAGTAAGTCCTTTGCATCCTCTAGATGAAAGAATATAACAAGCAGCTCTGCTGCGATGAGGGAACATGTAAGCACCAATTACAAACATTGTTATCAGCGAAACCACTGCGATGATCCATACTGGCTTCCTTGTTGGAGCACGGTGGCGACCCCCAGGCAAAGACTGCATATAGTTTGTTCTGCCTAGACGCCACCCTTTAATTGCCTTCATCTCATAAAAACCTTTATCGCATACTGCAACAGCTCAACCTCTAGTATTCTCTCACCACTGCCAAATCTGGAGGAACAAGTTTCTTCAGGTAAAATGAGAGAATCCCATTGGCAGCTAAAACCAGTCCAAACCTAAAAGATACATGTAAAAACCCAATATTTGAACATCAGAAATCCATACAGACCAGACGATAAGGAAGCCATAGAGAAAGAATAAGATACAACTTTTAAAACTAAACCAGATCAGAATCTAAAATTAAATTGTTTCTCTAGTTTATTGGCCAACATAAGAAACAAAAAGAATGCCATACAAGTGAATCACATGATAAGTGTGAATGAAACTCAAATCCACAAACCTAAATGAAACTCAAATCCACAAACCTAGATTCTTGAAGAATCTCAGAGAGAACAAAAAAAAACACAATATCACCTTTTCTCTAAGTTTCCTTTTCACAGATATCAAAACGAACAAGCAAACTTATATAACCATGACAGGTGAATATTCCAATAGAAAGATGGAGGAATCAAACATCCAGAACAGGAGAATAAATTGACAATTTCAAAGAGTTTGAGATTAGTATAAAAAACAAAGTCCAAGATATATCCAAAGCAAGAAAAGTCAAACCATCATCGTCACACACAGTTCCTAATATCCGATTCAATATACACACAAGAAACAACCACGCGCATTGCTTCAGGGGCAAACATCAATCTCAGTCAACAATTTCCACAAATTGCTTCTCAAATCTCAATCCCAGGTACTATCAGAACAGACGAAGATCAAAAACGAAATCGAAATATTCAATTAGAGTTTCCAAATCCAGAAAACCAAATCAGATCCCTTCTAAAACTATTACATCGTCGTCTTCACGAAATCCAAAATCGAACAAAATTCAACACTGTAGCAGAAGCTAAATTACGCAAAAACGAACACACACACACACAAAATCAAAAAGCTCAGAAAATGGAACCTGGAACCGGATCCCAAAGACCTCGAGATTTTTTCCGTCTTCGCGAGCTTGTCCGTTTCAACCCAAAGATCTAAGTAACTACAAGAGAGAAAATCGCCAACTCTCAGAGAAACGAAAAACTGAGAGCTACGCACTAACAAATCTCCCAGAGTTTGCGTATCGGTATCTATGTACGAATTCAAACGTTTACTTCTGGAAAATTTTCAATTTCTTCCACAAAAAAGTTGACGATTTCGTTTCTTCTGATCTCTCTTTCTCTCTCTCGCTCTTTATAAAATGAAGTTTTGTCTGTACAGAGAAGAAGGAGAGGAAGAAGACGAAGAAGAAGACGAAGAAGAAGTCTCTTCGGTTCAAAAACTGGAGAAGAAAAATTTCGAGGTAGAGAGATTAATAATATGATTTTTTGTTTTATTCCATTATTATTAAATCAATAACAACGTGTAATTGTTTAATTGGCTACTTGCAATTGTATTATACTCAATACGCGCAATGAGAGCGCGTGTTTTTGTAAATTACACGGTTTATAAGATGCAATTTTTAGACCAGTAAAATTCATGCATTGACATTTCGGTTTAATACTAAACGAATTTCAGTATTCTTTTGTTTCAGTCATATAAAAATTGATACAATGATATAAAAAGTTTCATATGTCTTTCATTTAAACATCAAATTTAGTTCGAATTTACGTTGAAAAGTTTGACGTTCTACTCGATTTGGTTTGGTTTGGTTTGGTCTGGTCTGGTTTGGTTCGGTGCTTAATCCAATCATCGATTAGTAGATTGGTCAATTTGGTGGTGGTCCGTCAAAAGGAAGGCGCGTAAGATTGTTTTGTCTTAAACAAAATTCTAACATTGTATTCTACAATTTTGCAAAAGTCTAAAGGTTCAACTCTTGATTTATTTATTTTTCAGAGTATTAGAATATCATAATATGGCTGACAAAATATCATTATATCATTAGCGAATACTGTATCTTATATTGATTATGGCTTATTAAAGAAAATATATAGCCACGCCAAAATTGACTATTGCATTACATTCATTATACATAATATGATTGACCTGTATGAATATTGAAATAATGGAATAGTTGAATGATCGATCAATTAGCGAAATATTTTATTTAAGTAATGTTTCGTAGAATAATTATAAAATACTAAAATTGGTTTAAATAGATTAATAACGTTTCAGATTTTTAGTTATGTATTTTCATATTGATGTTATAGACTCTTCATCTTCTAAAAAAAAAAATCACACCAATTTTTTTCTTTCTATTTGTATTCATCGTCCAGAGTCCAGACATCAAAATACATTCTTGTAATGCATGTGGCATAGAATTGATTTAAGTCACACCAATTTTTTTCTTTCTGTTTCTTACTCATAAACGTAAGAACTTTTATTTTAATATTTCAGTCAGATTCCAAAGCAGATCCAGATAAGTAATTATATTATATAATATGTTGTGGGTTGTTTACAGGCTCTACTTATTTTGATTTTATTTTCTCAAACAAGTGGACATTGACCTCTAACTAAGTTAATTCAAGTTGTGAATTGAACAAAATCGTTTTTTGTCTAATGTTTTATTTGATGATTCAAGTTTGAAAACCATGCTATTGGAGTTCGTAAATTCAGATACTTTAGATGTTTTTAAAGATCATTGTCATAGTTCTGTGTATTACTTAGCAAAAAATAAAAACAATACTGTGTATTATAAATTAGATCATCCATATAAGATAAATAATATGATCGTCATAGAAATTTGTTTTATACAATTAATGTAAGCGTATTGATAATATTATTTTTCATAAAACTATATAAAATAGATAATATGATCGTCGTAGAAATTTGTTTTATACAATTAATGTAAGCGTATTGATGTTACTATTTTTCATAAAACTATTTGATAGAGTAAATTTTTCTAGGAAAAAAAAAACTATATGATAGAGGAAAAAAGTTACTTATAAGATCAACTTATCATAATATGCTCTAAAATTCCATGTATTCAATAAATAAATAAAAAAATTTGCTCGACATAACTTAAAGCAAGAAAGAAGTAAAGACTAAGATCGTGCTACCCATTTACACCTCAGTCACGACAACGTCTTTTTGTGTGTGTGCAACACGACAATATCAAAAATCATGATATTTGTTCTCGTATAGACAAACCCCACGAATATTTGAATAAAGATCATGATATTTTCTAAAAAATTAATGTTGTGTTACTTTACATATAAGTTATAACACAACGTTTTTACCATTTATCCTTCTCTTGATACCAAAATTGTTCATTAATAAAGAAGTCAAAACATATACTTAGGACCGTCTCAATTTTTTGTAAAGTTTTAGGCAAAATAAAAAATTTTGGACCCTCCGCAAGAGAAATTAAAAAAAAAAATTGGATTTTTTTTCTTAAAAAATTTAAAATTTTTGCACATGGACCATGTGCGATAGAACCATTTGCCACCCCCTCTTACACCGCATGCATATACTCCATATCAAAATACGAACGATCTATATCATGAAGTCAAGTCAACGGCCCATACACACACCATTATATGTAACGTCTTACGCACACATATAACCGTACTATAATTTAATTTCTTGATCCCACCTCTTAGAGCATCCGCATTGGTGATTTTTTTGTTATGTCTTTAAATATAAAATTATTAAAAGTTGAATAAAAGTAAAAAAGAGAGTGTTTTTGGTTGAAATAATGGGGTGTATTGAAATATAAAATTAATAAAATTTGAGTAAAGAAAAGAGATAATGGATATTTATGGAGTGGGAAGATAAAGTTATGTCTTGGGGAAGACATAAATAGTGAAAAAGTTGATGAAAGTTGGGGTGTGTTTAAATATAAAATTGATAAAAGTTGAGTAAAAGTATGAAAGAGAAGATATAAAGTTGAGTAAAAGAAAGAGAGAGTGTGTTTTTAATATTCTTTTATTGAGAGACATAAACAAAATATGACGAATGCGGATGGTCTTAGTGTGTTGCTCTCATGTTATTAGATTCCATCGTATATTCGAATTCTTTAAAGTTTCGTAACGAAGATTCTAAAATATTTTTGAACCATGTTCATATTTAGAAATTTTTAATCCAATGATTTATCTGAGATATAGCCAAATAAAAAAAGTAGTCATTTATAGTAAAGTAGTATATATCATCTTTTATGATTAAAATAGAGAAAAACAATAGACCAATAAGTTGCTTATAGATATGACCCATAGATATGGCAGAAGATGAGAACATATACTGGATTATTCTAATAAATAACATGATACATATTTTTAAGATGATAGCTTTTCATTAATTTGTTTGTATAACTATTGAGCAATAGATAATGATGTATTTATAATAGATACCATTATTCATATAACCAATATTCCTTACGATTGAAACAATTGATAGTCCATCGTAAATTCAAAAAACTTGAGGTTTTAATTTACAAAGAATCTAAATTATTTTGAGCTATTCAGCCTTGAAATATTATGATTTTTTGCATGATTTCTCTTAAGATATAAACAAATAAAATAAATGAAACTGATCATGCACTCCTGTAATTGTAAGATTTTGCATCTTTAATCATGTAATAAAAGTAGTATTTACATTTACGTAACTAAATTATGATAGTGAAGTTAATATTGCGATGATTATAATCACAACTCACACATGTGTATGTGGTATAATCAACGATGCGGTTAATCTCTCTTAAACTTGTTTAAATAAGATCCAATTATTTGATTCAACATGTTACTTATTTGCGAACCATGTGAGTATATGTGACTAAGAAGCTCAGTGTTATTGATTCAAAGAAATTTTAAGACACTGAACTCTTATTTAGCTCTTACCTAGTGATCATGATCAATAATTAAGATCGAATGCGGTATGATTAAGTACCAAAAAATGTGTATTAAAAACTAGCTTAAATTAATAAAGAGATCGATTGCTTCTTGTTTACTGGATGATCTAGTGGATTTGCTATAGGGAAAGACGCATGGCCGATATTTGATCTAGGATTCGATTTCAATTAAAAGTTTTTAAAACTTTGCGCCGGCACAGCCCAAGTAAGTGTAGGCAGAGGTGCCTAGGTCTAATTACAGTATTGAAGGAAAAATCCATAAAAAGAGTCAATTCTGGAAAGAAAAAATATTTATAATATAAAGGTCCGAAAAACGAAATTTAGAAGTGTTAGTTCCCTAAATTTTTATATCGCCCTAAGGCTCTAACTTCTATTGGCTCGGCAATTTCGAATGCAAGAACTAGCTATGAAAGTAAAATATTCATATGAGCATTCACGTCTAAAATTATGTAATACAAGTAGGTCCAAAAATGGTCAAGCGTCGGGTGGTTGTAGCTTGCACAATGCCATATATGCAACAAGCTAAAAGCATTAAGCCATTAATCAACGAATGTGCCATAGAAAATGAAAAACGTAGAGGCATTTGCATGTAGTATATAACGAACAATTCTTAGATTCACCCCTATGGGTGAACTCTTATATTCACCCCTCTAGTTTTAGTCAATCATTGTGCCATATCATTTAACAATTAAAAGGAAATTAAAATTTAAACAAATTAAGAAGATAAAATAATTTAAGGAAATAAAATCATTAACCAAAAAAAAAGTTAAGGTAACTGCCGTTGCCGTTTCTTTTTTTTTTAGGTTTTCGATCATTGATACGTATGATAACTTGTTTTTTGCAAGGCTGAAATCTGCTCCTCTTCCCCTGCGCCATACGACCAATAATCTGTAACTTATTTTAATCACAATCTGTAACTTGTTTTCTGCATCTAATTACTAATTAGTTTTCTGAATTGAAAAGTTTTCTTAATTGGATATCTTAGGCCAAAAAATCAATTCTAAGGTGTATGAGTGTTAGTAAGATTGTTAGGTTAGCTTATGTTAGCTTTTTGTGTCCTTTTTTGGTCTAGGTTACATAGTCAATTGAATTCCTAAATAGTTAATTATTATGATGATGACGAGTATTTTAATAAGGATCAAACTTTTTTTTTTTGCTTTACCAATTTTTTTATGATGGTTTTTGTAATTTGTATGTGCAGATCTGATTTATTAAAATGTATTTTTGCTAGCAAGTCTTCCACGTGCATTAATATGAAAACTACATCTATGGATGCCAAATACAATGAAGATTTTTTTTTGAATCCGGAGAGAGTTATGGTGGAACATCTTAAAGCTTTATTATCATTCATAGAACATATGATGTTTTTATTTATTAATGTTTTCTTTCAAAATCACATTCGTAACACCAAGTATTAAAGCTAGTTTGATTTTTTTCTCTCGTGTGGAATCATTTTTTTACAAATTCACTGCAGAAACTAGATTATCATCTCTATCTGTTTTGTATGATTTGAGCATAATGATTCAAAAACTAATTAACAGAAAGATTGTCACAAAGCTCTGCATTTTTTGTACTGCGATTACAAAAGATGATGCAAACATATATAAAAAAGAAACACACACTTGCTAGACTTTTCAACCACTATAAAACAACTCTCACTAGGCTTAATGATAGCTAGAATAAAGCCTAGTTCTACAAGCCACCCTAAGACAACATAATTTTAGTTCCAATGAATATAACAACTAAATAGAACGTCTAAACTTCTCTCCTCATACTCCTTGTTTCTTCTAGTTTGGTTTGAGAGCAAAAACGTATTAGTCAACAGCTAGTCCATGTAATCCTCACTTTTGTTCTCCTTTTTTTTTGTTATCGATTTCAATGTCTTTTTCGAAACATCAAAAGATTCGGTTTTAGGTACGTGACGGCCCGACCTCGATAAGACACCAATTCTACATCTCTCCATTTTCTCCTTAAATCTTCCAACTTGAGCGTCAAGTTTATTCTCCTTTCTCTCATCTTAGATCCAAAATCTTCTCTCTTCCTCTTTATCTAGCTTTATGTTCTGTTATTTGGAATCGCCAAAAACTGTGTATTCTCTTTCTATGTCTTCAGGAAACGGCAACGGCGTTAACTTAACTTTTTTTTTGGTTAATGATTTTATTTCCTTAAATTATTTTCTCTTCTTAATTTATTTAATTTTTAATTTTCTTTTAATTGTTAAATGACATGACACAATGATTGGCTAAAACTAAAGGGTGTGAACCCAAGAATTGTTCGTATATAACCGATAGAAAATGGAAAACGTAGAGGCATTTGCATGTAGTAACCGAAGCTGTAATGACAAACATAAACAGGAAAAAAAGGATTAAGTAGAAGATGGTGTGTTAGATAATGAACCAGATCATTACGAATATTAGCTAGTTCATTGCCTTATATAAGATGTGATTAAGTAGAGAACAAAGTCCGAATTTGGATCAACGATTTGTTGAAAAAATATAAAGAAGTTAATAGTGCCAATTTTTTTTTAACCTGTTTCATAATTGTTCATTGGATATTTATTAGAGGAGGAATGTATTCTAGCTAGCTAGTCATCAACAAAAACCAAAATATAATAAATAAATAAAAAATCTTCGAGCTTTATTTAGCTTTTATAAGCATATGAAGTATCAAATTTTCGACTTACAATCTCGACATGCATGAAGTTTAATTTCACAAACTTTGAATCTATTTGTGGAATTCAATAACAGAATATGAATAGGCAACACAAGCGATTTCACAACGAAGAAAACCCGAACGAGAAGCTAAAGCTTCGAACTGAGTAAAAGTCCTCTCTTTACCACCTGATGTTTGCGTTAACATAATTGCATCCATGCCTAACACAATGTTGGACGAAACATCTTCACTCTTTGGTTCTATTGGCATAACCATATCTACTACGATCACTTTTCCTGTTTTCGAAAGACTTTTCCAACAATTTTTTAAAATCTTTACACAATCTTCATCCGCCCAATCATGTAGTATACACTGATATTAGTTTCAAAAAAAAAAAAAAATTCTCGTAAAAATAGGTTTGATTTTTTTTCTTAGTGTAATAGCTTTGACTTTGAAATTAAATGATTGTTAAAGATAATTTCTATTAAATATATATATATATATATATATAATGCACCGTGATGTGTGTATATATATAAAACTTACTTTTAAAAAGATGGCATCTCCCTTTGGAACTTCTACAAACATATCTCCAGCCATATGCTCAACTCCTATAATCAATTTACATTTTGTTAAAGGAAAAAAATGTTCACAGAATAGTCACTGAAACTAGAATATCTAGCAATATACAGGATAAGAAATTTGTCAAATTAGTTTTGTACCAGGACTAAGAGGAGCACAAGCTAAAACCGGGGCTAAGTCGAAATTGATGCCTCTAATATGAGGATATTTTGAAGTAATTAAACCTATAATGGTGCCTAGTCCTCCACCCACATCCACCAAAGTGTTTACATCTTCGAATCCTTTGTAAACTTCTAGAACCTTTTTTATGATCATGGTGGAAGTTTCGGACATTGTTCGGTTAAACATCTCGCCAAATTGATCATCTGAACAGATGTATTCAAAACATTTCATGCCATGGGCAGAGCTGAATGCATCTTTTCCTTCTAGTATCACATCCTTAAGATGTGTCCTGTAAGAAAAGTACCATTAACGACATGCGTATATAACATTTTTATGTAATCCGGTTTATTTAGATGGTTATATTATAAAGTAAGGCGAGTTTATGAACATGCTTATCAAGCATACGTACCAAGTCTTGAATTGGACTTCGCTTTGGAGAAGCATAAACATAGAAAAGAGAGAACCTGACCCATCATTATCTTTCAAGAAAAACTTGCAAACCGGTTCAGCAGCATATACCGTACCGGTCTCTCCTGTTTCAACAAAGCGGCATTTCAAGATGGAGTGAGTAGAGAGGAAGCGCAACATTCGGTCTAGCATAACCGGTCCCTCCGGGTTGTTGGGCTTGATGGGGAGATTAAGTGCTATCTCCGAAGGGGAGAGCCACACGCCATCACCTACAGCAGTGATAGTGTCGATAACGCCGAGTTCCAAGGCAGCTTTAAAAACCATGGGGAGGGTCAAGGAGTTTACGATCTTTTCTGCTTGCAAGCTCACCATAATATCTTTGTCAGCTTGTTGTTTTTCTTTGGTTAGATTCGGTTTATGGGTAGTGGTGAATGGCTCTTGGAGATGGTTTGACATTATTGTTGTTGGTTATTGAAGATACTCCGCAGAGGTAGAGATGGTAGGAGAAGGTTGGTTCCAATATTCATACTTGATGCCATTTTATAGGGAGAATTTTTTAAAACCAAGTCCACCTAACCTTTTTTTGTTTTTGATAACTGGAGATGATCCGGGTGATTGTAGCGGATTTTTTAATGAACCTAAAGCATAGTGCACTTATTATTATAATTTTTTTAATCACATATAGAGGTTACAGCCGACTAATCCTAGGATCGAGTGAACATACTCTATTAATCTAACTGCCACCACATGCAAATTTTTATTCCTAATATTTTGGGATAACTTGTGTTTTTTTCTAAATTATATGTAGTAAAAATAAAAAAGTAAGCAAGATTTTTTAAAATGCAGCATATTTCCTTCTAATTTAGAAAGTTTTAAAGCTTTTTTTATCTTCCTAGTTTATTTACTTTTGTGGGGATTAGCGAAAACAATGTCTACATTTCTTCAAAAAGAAGTTAATGTATGCGACAATTGGTTTGGCGATGAGCGAGTAAATACAATGTGGTATCTCAAAATGATTAAGACAATTTCGATGTAAGTACCTTTCTTATTTATGAACTTATTCTTTTCGCATAAGGGAAGAGAAAAGTTGGACCATGATTCAAGTTTGGTAACTAGTTTGGTACACACTTTAGATAGCTATCGTAGTACCTAAGCACTAGGTTAATTTCTAATCAGGAAAAAGCCGAAACAAATTAACCGATTATAATAAGTATCGCCTTGAAGATGTAGGTGGCTCAAAATATATACCACATTTGTTTTTCATTTTGTGATAGTACCACATTTTATTTAGAAATTTTTTTTGGGATTACAGTATTTTTATGTGTTGTTGTGGAAACATACTTTCATATATTTGTAAATGATCTCGACAACGTAAATGGAACAAAAGGTTTAACAATGTTCATGACCACTGTTTAGATAGAATCAAACAATCAATGATCTCGACAACGCAAATGGAATAAAGTCAAAGATTAGGCTAATCCACTAACTAAAGTAGAGATTGTCATTGTTATAGACGCACATTGTCAAGAAACAAGCAAGTTTTATTGGAAACGGAAGAGCGGATCTGCACCTTTCAGAAATTATGTGCATTATCATCATGTTCATCGTGATCATAAGAGCTAGAAGATGAAAAATACGAGCCTCACAGTCACAGGAAGCAAACCGCACATGCAAATTAGACGAGAAAATTCTTCAGATGTTCCGCTATTTTTCATGGAAGATTTCTCTAACCGTGAGTATGTTGCTTAAGGTGAGAACATATACAACTGGACTGGATTATTCACATAAATAACATGATACATATTTTTAAGAGGATAGCCTGTCATTTGTTTGTATTACTATTGAGCAATACATAATGATCTATTTGTAAACAGTAGATACCATTAATCACATAACCAATATTCCATACGATTGAAACAATTGAAAATCCATCGTAAATTCAAAAAAACTAAGGTTTAATTTTACAAAGAATCTAAGTTAAGGAGAAGCTTTTGCCAGTGTGCTACAACGGAGTATTCATCAATCACGGCAAGGCCCCAACCAGTCCCTCAAACATCGTTTTGATTAAGTTTATTTAAGTCCAGTGTGCATCGAACCCTGGTTAATGTTCAAATGTGGAGAGACACAACCACTAGGCCAATTCAAATTATTTGTGATTATTCAAGGCCCAACACGACCGAAGTACAACCTGTTTGTGATTCGATATGCATTTCAATTAGCGGTATATCACCTATGGAGAGAACGAAACCAAAGACGTCATCGTGAAGCAGCCTCGCCAACGAGAACCCGCATCAAACATATTGACAAAAACATTCAAAACCGCATCAATTCGATTCGGCTCAAGGGAGAACAAGCGTATTCGAAAGCTACGGAGTTTTGGCTCGCAACCCGCTAAAAAAATTTCCTTACTTTTTTTTGTTTTAAAGTAACATTCATTGTAAAAACGATTTTTTGATTTGAATACAAATTTTACATTCAAATCAAAAAAAAAATCTAAGTTATTTGAGCAATTCAGCCTTGATTTTTTTTGTTTTTTTTTGCATGATTTCTCTTGAGATATAGACAAATAAAATAAATGAAACTGATCAAGCACTCTTGTAATTGTAAGTTTTGTATCTTCAATCATGTAATAAAAGTAGTTTCTACGAAGCGCAAACATTGCCTCTTCTGTTGCTAATTAGTTTGTTCGTTGAGTGTATTGTTCTTCAGCTTATACTAGAGGGTGGAAAATTGTTGGGTCGGATATTAGCCAAGTAAGTTCTTATCCCAGCAATAATGTTTGAAGAATTGGAGTTATGTGAAGACTTGTACTATTCCTTGCACAAGGTCATTTTCTTAGCTATTTTATTTCGTAATTCTCCACCCATCTATCATGATAATGTGCTCTGATTCTAGTCAAGAAGTTGCTTTGGATGCATGTGTGGTTATTGCTTTTTATTCATGATATTCTGCACAATTCAGTTTCAGAAACGACCATAGCTGAGCATTGTATTTCAAGATAGCGACGCTTTCTGTTGGGCAGTGGAAAGCTCATAGAAGCGGTGACATGGTTTCATCAACATAAAGCATCATATTATCAACTATCTCTTGGGATACAATCAGGTCGTGTTAAAAAATAGGCATTTGCCTAGGAGTTTGATATTTTGATGTGTGGTTAGGTGTTAGTATCTTTAAAGGAGAAGCATGATGAGTATATGTTGAAAGAGTTTGCTCAGAGGTGGTCTAATCATAAAGTTATGGTTAGATGGTTATGCCACATCTTCTTCTATATTGAACGTTACTTCATTGCACGGAGATCCCTTCCATCACTCAATGAAGTTGGCATGAGATGCTTCCGCGACCTGGTAGATGTCATTTTCATGTATTCTTCTACCTCTTCTTTGTTTTGCATTGCCTCACAAAGCAATTATTTACTCCACTTCAGGTTTACTGTGAGTTGCGGTCCAAGGCCAAAGAAGCTATACTAGCACTCGTAAGTATAGAATCTGTACTGCAATTAACAGAGTAACTCTGCTTCTGCCTGATTCTGGTTCCATCTAACACAAATGTTATACTGTCAGATTCATAGAGACCGCGAGGGCTAACAGATTGATAGGGAAATATTGAAAAACGCTTTAGCGGTATGCTTCAAGATACTTTAGCTTACTATTCTCGCAAGGCGTCAAGCTGGATCCAGGATGATTCTTGCCCTGAATACATGCTAAAGGTAACATGTATCCAGATATTATCATATACTTTGGGACTGTGTTTTCATTCGATTTCAAGAAAGTGTGTATATACATTAATGCCGGTAATTCTATATATTTGTAGTCTGACGAGGGTCTGAAAAAAGAGAGGGAAAGAGCTACTCACTACCTTCATTCAAAGACTGAGCCTAAAGTAATTGAGGTTAGCTTGAAATATGAAATGATTGGAATTAATCATATTTTGCGTTTAAACTTATTAGAGAAATATGCTTATTTATGTCAGTATTTTGATCTGGTTAGAGGTATATATGTGAAACACTCACTGATTAGCTTGTTATCTCTGAATGCAGACAGTACAAAATGAATTGTTGGTAGTGTTTGCAAAACAGCTTATAGAAAATGAGCACTCAGGGTGCCTCGCATTGCTAAGAGATGACAAAGTAAGGCGACTTTCGTTTGTGTGCGTGTGTGTGTTTTTTTTTTTTAAACTCTTAAACGTTTTTTCATCTTAAACTCTCTCTATGACGGATTCTTTCAGATGGATGATCTCTCGAGGATGTACAGGCTTTATCGTTCAATTCCGCATGGGTTGGCACTTGTTGCAGACATATTCAACAAGGTTTTGCTTTATCGCTCAGTTTTGCTTACGACTAATTTATATACTAGTACCTTGCTTCCTTTTTGTTCTCAAATCTCTTTTCTAACTGTTAGGTGACATAACATATGTATACAATATGTTACTGCAGAGGGCAATATCCTTATCAAACAAGCCGAAGATGCAGATACTAATCAGGTT
This sequence comes from Arabis hirsuta, assembly GCA_964056655.1. Taxonomy (NCBI): domain Eukaryota; kingdom Viridiplantae; phylum Streptophyta; class Magnoliopsida; order Brassicales; family Brassicaceae; genus Arabis; species Arabis hirsuta. The sequence goes on from OZ053306.1 coordinate 2,477,413, forward strand.
CATATTCCTTTCTCATTTTGCCCTGAGAGCCCTATGTAATCGTAAAAGTTAGATGTTAGTCTATTCCCTTTGTGATTGCTAAGATGATTTTTTTTTTTCATTCTGGTGGCGTGCAGGAACAAGAAGCAAGGCCTCTGGTGCTTATCAGAATTGTAATTGAGCTACACAATAAATTCGTGGTCTATGTCACTGAGTGTTTTCAGAACCATATCCTCTTTCATAAGGTTTGAGTGTGTTCAACTTTATATCTTCTTTCACATTTTTTTTTTATGATCTTAATTTCTTTGAATGCATTGTAGGCATTGCAAGAGGCTTTTGAAATCTTCTGTAACAAAAAACTGGCTGGAAGTTCCAGTGCAGAATTACTTGCAACGTTATGCGATAATCTTCTCAAGAAGGGAGGAAGTGAGAAGCTGAGTGATGAAGCTATTGAAGCTACGCTTGAGAATGTAGTTAAGTTCCTTGTTTATTCAAGTGAAAATGATCTTTTTCCGAGTTTTATAGGTATATATATATCTCTGCCTCTAATATTTGTTTTCCTCTTAATTTGATTGCTTGCACTAATATTTTGTTGAGATGGCAGTATTGGAATGACTTCTCTCGGATTAACGAGATCCATAATTTTCTAAATATGCTTGTTTTGCAGGAAGAAGCTAGCCCGTAGGCTCTTATTTGATCATGAAAGAAGTATACTTACAAAGCTCAAAGAACAATTCGGCTCGGTTTTTACTTCCAAGATGGAGGGCATGGTTAGTTAGATGAATTATGTTCTTGCATAAAAGAAGATTTTTTTAGTGGTAAATAAAGTTTATTTATGCATTTAATCTGTTTTGTATAGGTGACGGATATGACATTGACAAGAGAAAGCCAAAAGAGCTTCGAGGAGTATCTAGCCACTAATATGACCGCAAAGCTGGAGATTGATTTGACTGTCACTATTCTTACCTCTGGTTTTTGGCCAAGTTACAGAACATGTGACCTCAATCTACCGAGTGAAATGGTAACTCTTTATTTTTCTCAGCTCGAGGTGATATAGTATCTAAACTCGGTTGATTTTCTTTATGTTTCAGGCCAAGTGTGTTGAAGTTTTCAAGGCGTTCTATGAAATGAAAACCAAACAGAGGAGACTTCAATGGATTTATTCTCTGGGAACTTGTTATGTTATTGGAAAATTCGATCAAAAACCAATCGAATTAATTGTCTCTACCTACCAGGTATCTTTTTGTTTTTGGTTTGTTTCTTGTGATTTAGTGATATATACATTGATTACATAACATATTTTAGTTGTCACCATTTATGGTTGTTTTAGGCTGCAGTGCTTTTGCTTCACAGAAAGAATAAGCTACAATGAGATGTTGGAACAGCTTAACCTTAGCCATGAAGATCTTGTCAGGCTGCTTCACTCACTGTCATGCGCAAAGTACAAACAAGATTCTTGAAAAAGAACCAAACTCAAGAAGCATCTCTCGATCGGATGTTTTCAAATTCAACTCCAAGTTCACCGATAGAATGCCGAGAATTAAGGTAATATATGATTATGAGCACCATTGTATTATTTCATCTTTGCCAATATGAAGACTAATGATGATTTGTGTTCTTCTTGTGTTGGTGTGGAATTGGGAAAACAGATCCCACTTCCTCCAATGGATGAGAGGAAGAAAGTAATTGAGGATGTTGATAGAGATCGACGCTATGCGATTGATGCAGCTGTTGTGCGGATCATGAAGAGCAGAAAAGTGTTGGGTCATCAACAGTTGGTCTCTGAGTGTGTTGAGCATCTTAGCCGAATGTTCAAGGTAAATATACAAAACTGATGGACACAATAACTACAATAAAATTAGTATTGTTTTTGTTAAGAGATTGGTTGCTTGGCAAGTGTCTTTCAAGTCTTTAACTGTAGTTTTTTGTTGTAGAGATTTTGGCTGTAAATGTTGTAACCGTTACTTTAAATATTAGTAAAAGTCTTATTAGTTATAGAAACTGTAGAACATGTACCTGTTTTTTTAATAATTACATATAATGTTTTGTAAAAAATACAAATTATGATATAAATTATGAAAATATTTATATTAGTAATCATTTCCAAAATAACTATCAACAACAAAATACAAAATCATAGAAATAAAAAAAATTATATTATTAATATAATTAATCAATTACCAAACGGCTTCTAAATTAAAATATCTAAAATAAACAAATTTCTTTCATATTTATTAGTTATGAAAAGATTGTTAGTATTATAAAAAAATAATCTGTTTTTAAAGAACAAATAAATCACTTTCTTTGTTATTACAATTTTGATTTTCTAAAATTACATGATAAGTACACACATATAAGTTTTGTCCAACACATATATAAATTATATTATTCGATTGAATTTTTTTTTTTTGAATATAATGAATAAAACCAAAATTAATCATTCTTTAGCAAAACTAAAGATATATTTAAATATACTTAAAATGGATCTCAAAAGAATAAATCAAAGTAGATAATAATTAATCAATCAAATTTTTTTAATAATAAACTATGTATAAATCTACAAAGAGTTTTAAATACTTTTGGTAAAAGAGAAAGAGAATAAATAAATTAAATTTATTTATTTTGTAATGGTTAAAGCTTCATTTACGAGTTTAAAAAAAAAAAGAGCAAAACAAGACCAAAAAATAAAAAAAAAGTTTTTAAGACTTTAAAATAGAGAAAGACTTTTAATCATGTTTGGCAAAAAACTATTTTTAAAAATTGTTAGAGTTCTCTAAAGTTTTAAAAGACTATTACCAAGCAGGTTACCAAAAAGAGAAAGTAATATTTAAATAATAACACGATATTTTAACTAATATTGCCACAACACAACAAAAAAAAGCTACATACTTTGTATCCACAACATAGTTTTTAAAAAAAAAATTTCTACAACATGGTTTTTATGGTCGAACTTTGTTCAACTTAATTAAAAGAGGTTTGGACAGCATATAAGATGTTGTATGTATAAAATATCTATTCGCAGTAATTGAATTGATTTGTTTACGTATGTGAAAAAGTTATAAATAAATAAAACATCCCAACAAAAATAGGTGGTAAAAAAAAGCACCTACAATATTTACTTTTCCTCATTACAAGAAAAAGGGGAGAAAAAAGTTCGCATGCTTTTTTGTGGATTGTAAGTTTAGTCTCTCTTTAAAAAAAAAAAAAAAAAAAGAACATAGTATATGTTACGAGGCAGTACGCTAGTATCAATACGCCAAGTACGAATTTTAGAAGGATAAAATGGCATTTGCAGATCATTTACTCGGAGAAATATGGGAGAAATTGCAAAAATACCACTTTTTATGTGCACATTTGTAAAAATACCATTTAAAGTGTTCATTTGCAAAAATTCCATTAATTATAGATTTTTAAACCTTATATCTTAAAATTCTAAGCACTAAAAAATGTTTTGACCCCTAAACCCTCCAAAACCCTTATAACTAAATCTTAATAGAACATAGTTAACCCAAACATAAATAATATAAAGAAAAAATAATTTTGAAAAAATTGCATTTTTGTAAAAATTTCAAAAATGTGGTATTTTGTAAAGTTGCACTTGAAAAGTGATATTTTTTGAAATTTTTCCAAAATATATTCCATTGGTTACTTTTACTTAGGTTGACACAATAAGTTCTTATTCGTAAACCAATTATAAATCGATCTTCTAATTAATATACAAGTAACTGTAGAGATTAGTATGCTTAACTAGTGTAATCCTCTTTCCAATGCTTAACCATGAATTTAAATTTGAAATCGTCTACAACTGTTAACAACTTAATTACCTACGCTGTATCTATTTTATTGTATCCTCAACAAAGGTTAGCAAGTTAAGGAAATGAATACAAAGTTTGTGATTTAATCTCAGTTACCAAGAGTTCTAGACCAATTCATATATTTTGCTGTCCCTTTCTAAAAAAAATGGAAACACACAGAGCAAAATGGTTAGACTTTTCTCAACAAAAATATGTTCTTGTGTCCTTTCTCCTTTAAAAAAAAAAATATATATTTATTAGTCAGACCACCGATATGTATTTAAAAACCTCTAAAGTGTTTAAAAAAAATATTAAGAGCACATCAGATATGTTTTAAAAAATAAAACCGAGATTTTCGTTTAGTTTGAGACCAAATCGTTTAGGGTCGTCTTGCATTTATTAATACAGTATAGTAAAACCTCTATAAATTAATAACGTTGGGACCACGATATTTTATTAATTTAGCGAAATATTAATTTATCGAGAGATTAATTGGGTAGAAAACTTAATTTGGAATTTGAAAATTCTATTAATTTAGTGAGGTATTAATTTATCAAGTATTAATTTATAGATGTTCTACTGTATATTACAATGAATTTATACTGCTCAATGAAAGTGAAAGCTGTTGGGGAAAAAGACCGTTTTAACGGTTTTGCGACGTGAGAGCTGAAGGAGTAGTATGAACTCACACACGCACAAAAGACCGTTTTAACGGTTTTGCGACGTGATAACTTCGATGGGACCCACAACAACAAAAGAACAACGAGTTTTGTATATTTACGAGCGGAGCGCTTTGCGGTTGATGGGTCTCTACGTGTTCGCTTTTTATGAATCAAACAAGTCCACGTGTTCTTGTGGGGGGGGGGGGGGGGGGGTAAGAACAAAGATACTGAAGCATCAAGCCCATTTGTCCCCTCGGATGAGTATTAAACAAGATAAGTTGATAACGGCTTTTTTTTGTTGTTGTTCTTTCTTCTGTATTAATATTGATTGAATCTTTACAAAAACCGCAGTCTTCTCAAGGGTCACCAACCTTTAAGGAACCACTAACCATTAATATACCACAACAGTCCTTTAGAGTTGAGACTATACTTAAACCAATTATAAACTCTATTATCAAAGAAGACACAAACATAAGACTAACCACTCGTTATAACAAATATATAATGCAACCAGGAAGGAAAAAGACTGGGTTTCAAATCTTTGTCACGATTTAAACAATCATAATTGCTTCTATGTTTGCAATTTTGCTTTCCAGATTGATTTTCCACACTCTCTTAATCTTCTCAAAACATTCAAAATCTCAACAGTATTTAGTAGCTAAAAATGGCCAAGTTTGGAGATCTTTCAACCGCTCCTACCAACTCTATAGAATTGAGATTTGAAAACAACTTCTAGTGTGATGAAGAACTTAAACAGCCAAGCTGCTCTTCCTAACTGGTTTCTCATAGACTAATTCCACACCCGCATTGCATTCTAACCATGGAGAAGTAAGCCATATCCATATTCTCTTTGGCTCAATCCTTTTCTCAGTGGAAAGAACATGTTCTCTAGTCTCTAAAACTTGAGATTAAAACGACAATTCATATTTAATTTTGGTTCCCCGTTTAAATTAATAACACTATTTTGATTGCATATTTCAAATCATTGTTCTAATGTTTAAGGAGAAATAGTATTTTGATTCGAAATTCGAACATCAACGTAGAGAAAATTATTTAGTAGTATTTCTTATAATTATGATGTTCAGAGCTTTTGACCATTTTTTGTTTACTTAATAAGCAAAATATCTTTTTATCTAATTTTTTTCGTTTTCTTTTTTAAAATTCGTTATCAATCGTATTTCGTATCGTTTAATCAAGTGATCTCTTTTCTCTTCCACCACGATCATTAACACTTCACCGGTAGTTGGTATAATCATCCGCCTCTTGTACAAAATCAATCAACATTGTTACAAAAAATCTCTTATATATTAATAGAGAAGTGATTAGTTTACGTGTGCTCTTTAGAATCATTTTTCGATTTTTATTATGATATAACATTGATAAAATATGACATGGCAATTTGACTCTTTAATTTAATTCCACTAATCATAATTACTTAGCCTATTAAATCAACCACTTAAAAAATTACTTATCCCACTAATGGCTCTCTCATAATTACAATTTGATTCTCTCAAAATCGACCACTTAAAAAAAAATTATTTAGCCCACTCTATAGATAAGTGATAATTTTAGGAGATAATAAAATCCAACGAAATCACTTTTCCAAAAGTCAACGCCAAAAAACATTTATAGCTTAGGTGATTAGCTTAGGTGTGCTCTCTATAATCATTCTCACATTTTTATTATGACATGACATTGATAAAATATGACATGGCAATTTGACTATTTAATTAAGTCCAATAATCATAATTACTTAGCTCCCTAAATCAACCACAAAAATTACTTATCCCACTAATGGCTCTCTCATAATTACAATTTGATTCTCTCAAAATCGACCACTTAAAAAAAAATTACTTAGCCCACTCTATATATAAGTGATGATTTTAGGAGATAATAACACCCAACGAAATCAATTTTCCAAAAGTTAACGCCAAATTTTTTTTATCTCAAATTGATTTTGTTAAAAATGGTTTTGGCAGATGACTATGATATTCACAATCAAACTACTCTTACATATACACGGAAATATTATCAAAAGACTATTTTTTCATATCATTAAACGCTTTTCTTTATATATTTTTTGTAATTTGGAGATTTTTTTAATATATTAATATCATTGCAGGAATTAACAACCAAAACAACTTCTAAAAGGATAATATTTAAATATGATGATTTAGAATGGTGCAACCAAATTCGCTCTATTAAGTACCTCTTCATATACATTAAGGAACAAGATTATGAGTATAAAGGACAAGATAATGTTAATGTATTAGTTCAAAAAAAAATAAGAATGACGACTCCATTGATGAAGTTAAAACATTATTATCAAAAAATTTGATCTCAAGGAAAAGAAGATTAATCACACATGCTTTTTTAAATATTTGATTTTAAATTATGTATCTTTCTTGTGTAGCTAAACTTCGCTGGTTTATTTAGTCCCTGCAACTTTGATAAAATAATATTTTTTGGCTTTACAATATCAATAATGGTTTTATATTGTTTTATGCAATTTCTTATGTTTAACTCAATTATACCATAAAAAATAATCGAATAAATTTATTTATCTCCAAAAAAAAATTGGCTCAACAAAATATAGGTTAGTTAAAATTAAATTACCAATAATCTCTTTTTGCCTTTTGTGAAACATGAAGCTTTTTCCTTTTACAAATCATCATTACAATTACAATTTCACTTGACAATTTAGATAGAAAATATTGCTTTATATATATCTTAAAAACTTCGAAAGTTTGCTTGATCGATTTTCCAAAATATATGTATCATCAATTCTAAATTGTTAAATATAGAAATCTTCAATTCAAAATTTAAAAGATGAAAATCTTTAATAAATTCTCCACAACACCAATGTTTGGAAATATAAGCAAATAATGAAGAAATGTTTCAGATCCGTATTTTTGAAATATCACTACCAAATATATAAATAGTTCTTTTAATTAATCCTTTATACATTATTTGGGAAGTGATTGTGAGAAAATACTTATGTGTCTCCACAATCAATTTCATCTTTATAATTGTGACATGGTTTGAAAAAAAGGTGAAATGACAACTTTGAATCAATAACAAAATCTTCTACAAGTAAATTTAAAATTTGTTTCCATAAATAAATCAAAATTGTTTTTAATCAACATTTTTTTTTCTTTAGATTTTCGTTTGTTCATTATAAAATTATGTATAAATTTTTGTTTTTCATTGACAAATATTTTAGAAGTTGCTTATTGTAATAATAAAACTTTAGAACATTTTTTTATAGAAGATATATAATTTTTGAAATTAATAATAAATAATTTCCAAATTTATTTGTATTCTAAATTCTAATTGATATATCCAGACAAGCCAAATTGAAAATAATTTATACTTATGATACAATTCAAATAAATATGAGTTGTACATATTTATCTAACAAATAAGTAATTTTAAAACTATTTTCATATTTGATATATAAAGTTATAAGCAAATAACAAAATGTCAATGTGAATATTTTACAATTTACAAAAAAATGTTTAATCTAAATATCCAAATTCAATATTGATATAAGACCTATTCGTATAAACGTTATTTTTATTAAAATGCAAACACAATCTAAAATCAAACCATACAATATTATTCATAGTAGATATTTCTATTTTAGATATTATTATTCACATATAGAATAATTCACACTTAGTTGATTATAATATGTCGTATTTTGTCAAATTTTCAAACTATAAAATAATTTATATTCACAGTAGTAGTAATTTAGTGTAATGTGTTAATGGCAAAGTCGACACTACAACATCAATATAAATAGAGAAACTTTTAGAAATGACAAAAACTTACTTGGTTATTATGATATAAAATTGGATCTAAAGACCAATTCAATTATTCTTTTGTTAATTGAATTGTAAATGGAGGTTGACAAAAAAAATTGTAAAATGAACTTATTGTCAATGTTATAAATATAATTAAATTAGTGGCAACAAACAAAAGAAAAAATAAATATGTTATTTTATATAAAGAAAGCTGAACTGAAATCCATATTGAATATCATTAGCAATTTTTAACCACAAAATAATACTTTTATAATTTATTTGATTTTTTCAAAAATATTTAACCGCATATAACGTGGGGAGTCACCTAGTTATATGTATAAACGTATATATGAGTTTTATAAAAAAAATCAATTCTATATATAAGAGCATGATTATGGGTGTTAAATAAAAGTAAATATAAGAGATTTTTAATATTATAAAATTTTTATATTTATCCAAACTATTTTTGGGTTTCTAAATATAAAATTGATATTATCCATATTTAGTAGGTAAATATAACTTCTCTATCTCTCCTTTTTCTCACTCTATTAATCAATTTCAATATAATTAATATTATAAAATTCATATATTACCCCAATCATATTTACTACCTATAATCATGCTCTAAGACCATTTCATGATTGTATTTGATTATATCCGAGAACAAAAATCATTACACTGCTTGGGCAGGGGTTGGTATTTTCCATTTGTACCCCCTGTAACTACACACTCCATCACGTGATCAAGTAATACACATAAAGGCGATATCGGTTTTATTTATCGTTTAATAATTGTTTATGTACAAAACTAAATGATCGTGTACGTATACCATGTTTGGCTGCAATATCGTTGTGTTGTTGTGCCCTTTATTTTTTTTGGATAGTGTAACCTCATCAAACAAATTACTAGCACCAGATTCATAGAAAAATTATTCGAATAATACAATTATATGTCGATC